>VZRF01010834.1:316-31001 GCA_013396875.1 Vireo altiloquus
AAAAAAAAAGGAAAAATCCCTTGACAGCAAGTCTTGGCCTTTTGCTGGTGTTTTCTGTTCAGTGTCATGAAAACTGTATTTGCAGAAGACTAACACTTTTGTTTGTACTGTTGCTTAACTACTTTTCTAGGGGAAAATGCTTTAAAAATGCTGTAATTACGCATTTCTAATGAAAAATAAATGTGTATTTATGAATAGTGCAGCTCTAAGTTGCTCTGCCTTGGGAATGAGTCCGGATTGCCTGGGCAGGAATATTGGAGGAGCTGGGGATGGATCCACATCAATCCTCTGGGGAGGAGCCAATCCCAGAGCACTTTATGATCCAAATTCCCAATCCCAGAGCATTTTATGATCCAAATTCCCAATCCCACACCATTTTATGATCCAAATTCCCAATCCCACACCATTTTTTAATCTACATTCCCAATCCCACACCATTTTATGATCCAAATTCCCAATCCCAGAGCATTTTATGTTCCAAATTCCCAATTCCACACCATTTTATGATCCAAATTCCCAATCCCAGACCATTTTATGATCCAAATTCCCAATCTCACACCACTTTTTAATCTACATTCCCAGTGCAAGAAAAACGGGATAGTTGAGGTTTTGAATCTGGAAAATTTAATGGATTTATGAAATAATTCTGTTGAATGTGAACAATTCTGAGCTCTCTCCCTTTCAGTTCCTCCTGCAGAGTGGGATTCATCCATCTGAAGAGATGATTTCACCAAGAGCCAGGTGAAATCCTCTCTCCTCTCAGAGTTCTGGGGAATTTAATACAGATTTTGACAAAAAAAACATTGTCCTATTTGCTAATCATGAGTGGGAGGGAAATCTGTTTGCTGTAACCTGGTTATTTTAGTGATGTGTGGTTTGGGAAATAGGGTTTGGAAAATAGAATTTGGGAAATAGAGTTTGGATAATGGGGTTTGGAAAATAGGGTTTGGAAGATACAGTTTGGAAAATAGGGTTTGGAAAAAAACCAGAGTTTGGAAAATAAGAGTTTGGAAAATTCACCTTCCAGCAAAAACAGAGTTTGGAAAATGGAGTTTGGAGAATAGGGTTTGGAAAATAGAGTTTGGAAAAGAGGGTTTGAAAAATAAGAGAGGGAAGTGCTGCTTTGTATTTGATTTTTATCTGATTTCCAACCTGATCATTCCCAATACAAGGCTCATCATGCATTTAATGAATTGATAAATGAGGTGTAGCCACAAACCCCACATGGTTGAATTTGGGATAACTTGAATTTTTATTTTGTTTTATTACCAAGGGAAGGGTTAAGCACCTACCCAGCTTCTGGGAATGTTGTTCCTGGTAAGTATTCCACTTTCTATGGATTCCTCCTCCTCTTTGGGATATTTCTTGGCACAGAAGCACAATGCAAACACCTCCAGCTCGTGGAGCTCAGGGTTTGCAGCAGGCCCAGAATTTGGCTCCTTTTTGAGTGGTGTTTCTCTGCCTGGGAGGTCTTTGAAGGGCTCAACACCCAAAGAGGAGCCTAAAAATAAAGCATCTTAATAGTCGTGGAATGGTTTGGGTTGGGAGGGATCTTAAGGATCATCCCAATCCACCTTTCACTGTTCCAGGTTATCCCAGCCTGGCCTTGGACACTTGCAGGGATCCAGGGGCAGCCACAGCTGCTCTGGGAATTCCATCCCAGGAATGATTCCTTCCCAATTCCCATCTATCCCTGCCCTCATTGGGAATCCATTCCCTGTCAGGAATTCCCCTCTGCTCCTCTGGTTTGTGGTGAACTCAGGATTTTGTTCTCTTTGCTTTTTCCAGCCGAGGATCAGGAGGAGGATGAGCTGAGGAGACTCCAGCACAGAGATTCCAGTGAGTATTCCCTGTCCCTGCTCCCTCTCTGTGCCTTCCATCTCAGGAAATATCTCTGGGAATGTTGGATGTGTTTTCCAGGCATCACAGGTTGTGCCACCCACAAATAAATCATCCCCCAAAAATGAGCAGTTCAGGGATGAAATCCCTCCTGGGAATGTCTGTGGGGTTCTGTGTGGTGGGAAGGCACCTTCACCTCGAGGTTGTGCCAAAAACACATCCACAAAACAAAAAGAAATCCCCAAAAAGGAAAAAAATCCCCAAACAACATCATCAGAGAAAGAATTTGAGATAAAAGCAATTTTAAAAAAAGCCTTGAAACCTTTAATCCTTTAGGGCTGGTTTCTGAAGGTCCAAAAACTAAAAATATCATCATCCAAATGAGCTTTCTTCCAGCACAGAACATCCAAGAAAAGCCTGATTTTTCCCTTAAAATGCCACCTTCCCTCTTCATTTTTGCACCTGAGGTTCTGGTGGGCGCTGAGCAGACATCACCTTCCAGCAAAAGCAGGGTTAACTCCTGGAGAAAAGGGGGTGGAGAGGGAATCCCAGCTTGGAACTTGAGACTTTCCAGCTGAGAAGGAAAGATTTGGAGATGCAGACGTAATCCCAGAGCTCTGCAATCCTCTCCCTGTCAGAGGAGGTCGGGAAAGGCTCGGGGATGAGTGCCCAGGCAGGCTGGGTGTAGGGCAGGGCACGGAGCAGCTGTGCCACCTCCTCCTCCAGGGTGAGTAGGGAAAAACTCCCTGGCTGAACGCTCGGGAAATGGTTTAAATCTTGGGAATGGCTCGGTGGGAAGGTCAGGAGTGGAGGTGAATTGGGATTGTTGGGAGCACATGCAGAAGGTGCTCTGTTAATTCAGGTTTTCCTGCAGAAATGAGCTGCAGGAATGAGCTGGGGGGTCTGGGACAGAATCTCTGCTCTTTCCTGCTGTAAATCCAAAACTCCGCGTTTTGTGCCGAGGGCTGCAAACAAACTCACGGAGCGGGAATGCAAATTTGTGTGGATTTCATCTCAAAATGGGAGCGTTTTGATTTTTGGGAGCGTTTCTATTTGCGTGGCTTAACTCCTTCCAGCTTGAGCTGCTCTCCTTCTCTAGAGATTTCAGCTGCAGGATTCCAGCAATCCACGTGTTCGGGATGTGTTCAGGATGGGCTTTCCTGACCTTCCCAGCATCCCAGGGAGCTCCACACTTTATTTGCTGCCTCTGTGATGCTGCTCAGCTCCTGCCCTGAGTTTGGGGGGTTTGTGCTCCAAGGCATGCGAGGATTCTCTGACTGATGAAGGATGGAAGAGATGCTGCAGGCTTGGTTCTCCTCAGGGGTTTCCAACCCTGCCAGGTGCATGGGATGAGATGCTGCAGCCTGGGTGGGATTTATTGCATTGTTGTTGTTGTTGTTATTATAAAATAAAAATAAAAATTAAAAAAAAATAAAGATAACAGTTAAAAATAGCAATAAAATAAAAATAGCAATAAAATAAAAATTAAAATTAAAATAACGAAAAAAAATAACAACAGAATAAAAATANAAAATAACGAAAGATAAAAATAATGAAAAATAAAAATAACGAAAAATAAAAATAACAATAGAAATAAAAATAATAATAATAATGGTGATGATAATAATAATGATAATAATAATTATGATGATGATGATAATAATAATAGTAGTAGTAATAATAATAATAATGATGATGTTCCCAGGCTTTTTGGAGCAGTTCATGGTTAACTTCCCGAGCCGTTCCTCACAGTGTTTTGTGAGGATGTGTTTGTGCAATGCCTGTTTTCCATTACAAAGCCGGCAGATAAACGAAGATGACAGTCACATTTTCCTACCATAAATTTCTCCCTTTCCCAGTCCTTGGAAGCCATCAATGCCAGCAGCCTGGGATTGCTCCACACATCAAAAGGCCTCAGGTTAACAAACCCTGCTGGCCTGGGTCAGGTCCTGAGCAGGAGAGGCACAAATGATGCAAATCATCCCCAGAGAGCAGAAATCTGGGATGGGAAGCAGAGCAGGAGGAAGCTGCAGAGTGTGGGAGGGGAAGGGAAACCTCCTGAGAGGCCTTGTCTCAGCTGATGCACTTCAGGTGCTGGGAGAGATTTCCCTTCTTTTTCTGGCCAGCCAACATCTTCCTGTTTTCCTGCTCCTGCCCTAAGTGTTTTCAGCCCTAAGAACTCAACCTTTGTCGTGTCCAAGTTGTTGTCTCACCACATCTCCACATGCAACATCCTTTGCTCTTGGCCTTGCTGGACATTCCCTTTTGCCCAGATCGGATCTCTTCACAAACTTCCTCTCCTTGCTTTGTTCTTCTCTGTCACATCAAATACTTGTCAGGACTTTGCTGTCCTCCCTGACCTCATCCCATTCCTGTTCTCATTTAAATCTGCTGCTTGGCAGGACTGGAATTTCAGTGCAAGCAGTGAAAATGTGAAATTTCAGTGCTATTTCAGTGCTTCACTGCTCATCCTTTAGTCCCTCCCTGCAAGCAGTGAAAATGTGAAATTTCAGTGTCATTTCAGTNCATTTCAGTGCCATTTCAGTGCTTCACTGCTCATCTTTAGTCCCTCCCTGCCCTGCATTCCCACTTTTCATGGCCCTTCTGTCCCTCTGAGCTTGGATCAGCCCTCCTTGTGCAACTTCTACCACCTTTTTTAGGATATTGAGGGGAATTCATCCTGAGTTTCAGCTGTCACCAGCTCAGAGCTCTGGTTCAGTGATATTCCTCTTTTTATTATGATTCTGCTAAGATTGAACATAATTACCTCAGAGTTACAACACTGAGTAAACCCAAGGCTCAAGTTACACACAAGAAACCTTGTTCTGCTTTTTACTCTGCTTTAAAAACTTCCCTTTGCCTTGAAGAGCAGCTCAACCCAACTGATCTGTGAGATAAACCTTTTTTTACATCTTCATCCTGCTGGGTCCTCATCAATGCAGGGAAACCTTCAGGAACCAACACTGCAGTGGATCAGAGCAAAGGATCCTGTAGCACATTCCTAGCTCTTCCCTTTCCTCCATTATTTAGTTCTTAGTATTTGCCATAAATAAAGCCAGTTTCTAAGTAATAACAATAGTAATAATAGTGATAATAATGATAATAACAATAATAATAATGATAACAACAATAACAACATTTACAGTAATAATAACAATAATAAAAACAAGAAGAAAAAAATTTAAAAGAAGGAAAAAAAAAGAAGACAAAAAAGGTAGTTCTACATTGTGGGGCAATGTTTGTCCAGCAAGTCTGAGCTCTTGTCCTCATGTGTCTGGAAAATGTCTATTTATATCCAGTGTGCCGAGACTTTTCCCAGTTTCCAGGTGGGGATTTGCTGGAGGCTGCTCTGAGCACTCCTGGCAGGGCCAGCCTGAGTCACCCTCCTGCTAGAAAGAGCTGATGCACAGAAATTGGGATTTTTATTTGCACTTGTTCCTTCTTTTCCCCCTGGGTTTTAAATTCCCTGGGATTATGGCAGGGAGGTGAAGCCAAGAGCAGCTCCACTCCCTGAACTCCTCCCAGAGCTTGGGGCTGAGATTTCAGCTCCTTCCACCAAACTCTGGCCTTGTTCACTTCCACTGAGGGCAAGGGATGGTTTGATTTCCTCCAAATTCCCTGGGTTTATGATTTTTGTGTCTCTTCTCATCATTATCAGATCTCTAACCCCTTCTAGGTCTGGCCTAGTCCATTCTCTTATTTAAAAAATCCACTTTGGATTTGGTTTGATTTCATTTCGTGCAACAGCAGAGCCAAGTGCTTCCCTTCAAGCTGTGAAAGCTTCCCCTCAATTAACTGAATTCCCTGCTCTTGTTTTACTCATTTATAAACTAGAAGTGCTTCAATTCTATCTCAGAATCCATGGATGCTGCAGTTTGGGACTCCAGCTCCTGCTGGAGATCCTTTTCCATCACGAGGGTGGGAGATCAGACACACAGATCCAGCCTGTCCTGTGGGGATGTGTCATTCCCAGGGCTCCCAACGTGGATATCCGAGTCCATCACCTCCCAGAGCACAGAATTCCCCCCTCTCTGCCCCACCAAAAACAAGGATATGAAATTCTTGGGGTGTTTTCCAGCAGCACAGCTGGGAAAGGAGGATGTGGCACTGCGGGCACAGCTTTGTCACTGCTCCAGAACTGAGCTCAAGGAATGTCTGGACTTGTTGAATGTTGGGATTATTGGGGTGTCCTGAGCAGAGCCAGGGCTTGGGCTGGATGGTCCTGATGGATCCCTTCCAATCCAGGATGTTCCATGATTCTCTAGTGGAAAATTCCCTGCTCATGGCAGATCCTGGAACGAGATGAACTTCAAGGTCCCTTCCAACCCAAACCATTCCATGGCTCCATGGCTGTGATCCCTCTGGGGATAAAACACTCTGGGAGCTCTAAAGGACTCCAGCAATGGTGGCTGAGCTCTGAACTTCCCTTTCCCCAGAAGGACCTGGGGCAGGTTGTTCTCACTTTAAAACCTCTTTCTTGCCCATGAACTCTTTCATTTGTTCTCCTCTCTGTGGAAGAACTGAGCTCCTTTTCATCCCCAGGACACTTGGAGGATTTGCTTCTGCACAGGAACCAGGTCTAAAATCCACTCTTTCCCCTCATCCTCTCTTTTAATCCAGATACAAAATCCACTCTTTCCCCTCATCCCCCTCTTCAAAGCCAGATTTAAAATCCACTCTTCTCCCTCAGCCACTTCTCTTAACCCAGACATAAAATCCACTCTTTTCCCTCATGTCTTAAACCAGACATAAAATCCACTCTGTTTTCTTCAGCCACCCCTTTTTTAAACCCAGATAAAAAATCCACTCTTTTCCCTTAGGCACCTCTCTTAAGCCAGGTCTAAAATCCACTCTTTTCCCTCAGCCACCTCTTTTAACCTAGACATAAAATCCACTCTTCTCCCTCAGCCACCTCTCTTAAGCCAGGTCTAAAATCCACTCTTCTCCTTCGTCCACCTCTTTAAAACCAGATTTAAAATCCACTCTTCTCTCTCATCCACCCCTTTTTTAACCCAGATATAAAATCTACCTTTTCCCTTATCCTCCTCTTTAAAGCCAGTTATAAAATCCACTCTTCTCCCTCAGCTACTTCTCTTAAGCCAGGTCTAAAATCCACTTTTTTCCCTCAGCCACCTCTTTTAACCCACATATAAATCCACTCTTTTCCCTCATCCACCCCTTTTTTAACCCAGACATAAAATCCACTGTTCTCCCTCAGCCACCTCTCTTAAGCCAGGTCTAAAATCCACTTTTCTCCTTCATCCACCTCTTTTTTAACCCAGACATAAAATCCACTCTTCTCTCTCATCCACCCCTTTTTTAACCCAGATTTAAAATCCACTCCCTCATCCACCTCTTTAAAGCCAGGTCTAAAATCCACTCTTCTCCCTCATCCACCTCTCTTAAACCAGATTTAAAATCCACTCATTTCCCTCATCCACTCCTTTTTTAACCCAGACACAAAATCCACTCTTCTCCCACCTCCCTTAACCCAGACACAAAATCCACTCTCTTTTCTCCAGCCACCTCTTTTAACCCAGACCCCAAATCTCTTTTTCTCCCTCGGCCACCCCTGGTTCTCCTCCCCGTGGATGTTCCCAGGGGAGCCTTTGGCTCTCTCACCATCCCCGAGCCTGGATCAGGACCTCTCCCGAGGAATTTTCCTCTTCCCGAGGCTGCCAAGAGCCAACTCCTGGACCCGGGAGCTCAGCAGTGTCTGACCCTCGTGCTCCTCCCTTGGGAAAGGGGAGACAAAAAGGAGAGGAATAAAGCAAACAAAGCGAGGAGAGGAGCTGCGAGTGCCACAAGTGAGAGGCAGCTGAGATAGCAACTTGTTGGTTTGGTTTTTTTTCTTCTCCCCCCTCCTCTTCTGTTTTTAATCTTTGATTTTTCTCTGCAACTCATGGAAAGGATGAGCTGGATGGGGAGAAGTGGCCGAGTTTGTGCTGAGACAGAAATAATCTGGGTGATTAGTGCAGGGAAAGGGGACACAGAGCTACGTGAGCTGGAGTTTGGGCAAATCCCTCCTCGTCTGGGGTGTTCTGCCTGGTTTTTGCAGAGAGCTGCAGCCCCCGAGGCAATCCCAGTGTTATTACAGGAATTCATCTTTGAAAGCCCAGCAGAATTTGTTTGGATTGCTAATTTCCTCGAGGCCTCGGGATGTGCTGGAGTGGAGGAAATGCACGGGTTAGCACTCGAGGTATCCTGTTGCAGGGTCTCTGGGGGATGGGAAATCACTTCCCAACCCTGCCTAATAGTCCTGGGGTGGAGAAATTATTAGTGCTGATTGCACCCTGAACCAACAAACGGTCAAAGCAGATCCCACCCAGGGATGTGGGTGCTGAAAGAGCAGGAAAATGGATGGGAGAGGGGGGAGATGAAGGCTCCACGCTGCTTTGGCTGGGTTTTGTCCCAGGGCAGAGCCACATCAGTGACTAAATTACATTTCCTTCAGCAAAGGTCTTAACGAGGAACTCACAATTCCCAGGATGGGAGAGTCGTGTGTGGCTTTCATCCAGTTCTCTGCTTTTTGGGACGCTTGGGAAGATGGAAAGCAGCTCGATTTTAGCTTCATATTCACCTTGGAAATCTTGGCTTGGAAATCTGAGTCCCCCAGAACTAAAGGGACTCTGGAAGTGGCAGTTCTGTCCTTGCTGGCCCCTCCAGAGGAGATGTGGTGACTCTGCTGCTCATCCACCCCTGAGGTCGTGGTGAGGACTTCACCTGGCCTGGGACACTTCCAGGGATCCAGGGGCAGCCACAGCTCCTCTGGGAAATCCATCCCAGGGCCTCCCAGGGAGAAATTTATAATGGCTCTTTCCTAAGGGACATCAGATTGGGAATGGGACCCCAAATCACCACCTACAGGGGTCTTAAACCTGCAAAATATTCCAGGAGAAAAGGGAAACTCGAGGGCAGTGAGGGCTGAACTCCCTTCCTCAGGGATTTTCCGTGAGAGTTTGAACTGAATCCCTGCAGGGACAGCTGCACTGAGCCCTGACCCCACCCTGGGTGACCCAGAGGCTGCTTGGACACCTCCAGGAGAGCTCCTTCCTCCAGGAAAAGCTGCTTTTCCCAAGGCTGGAGATGAAGGACAGTCGTGAGTGACCTGTGCTTGGTCCAAGGAGGTTTTGTGCCCATCCAGTCTCATGAAATCCATGTCTTGGAACAACATGCCAGGGGAAAATCCTGGAGAATTTAACAGAAATCAACTGTTCCCACTTTTTTCCAACCTTTTCCCCCTTCATTGATTTAATGTTTGAGGTGCAGCTTTGTCCCAGACAAACCACACTGACCTGGTTCTGATCCTTCTCTCCAGGCACTCGTGCTGTCCCACTTGGAAAAATCAGGATTTCCTCTGGAAAGCTCCTTCAGGAGGGAGAGATCTGCAGAGGGACCTGAGCTCCCAACCCCCAGGGCCTCAAGGTTGGTGGATTTTTATCTTGCATCCTTTTAAAAACCATTGGAACTGCGACAGGGTAGGAAATCATTTTGGAGGATAAATATCCAAGGGAGCTCGCAGGGATATGGAGAAGTGGAATGAAATCTGTTTTTCCTGATTTATTCTCTCTGCACCATCCTGGAATGGAAGAGGAGCCTAGGTTTGTTTGCACCTTGCATGAGAAATGCTTATTTTTTTTCTTCCTAATGATTGGAATTTGTATAAACAGACAATTCATATAAAGGACAGGGTGAGAGAAAGCCACACCAGGGCTGGGTGTTAATTATTCTCGTGTTAATTGTGTTTAATCACAGGTTTAAGGACAGGTTTCAGCTCTCCCAGGAATGAGGGAATTCCCTGAGTCTCTTCCCAGTGCTGGATTTCCCTTGCACTCACCAGAGTTTGGATTTTCTCTTATTTCCTTATTAAAATAACATTTCAGCCACGTTTTTTAGAAGATGCAGTGCAGAACAAGAAGGATTTCGTGCAAATTAAGGGGTGAGGAGGAGAAAATCCAAACTGCTTTGGCTCTGGGAGCTCCCAGGGTTTCCCTCTGCAGCATGTGCAGACAGGGAAGTGAAAAGAAGCAGGAAAGGAAAATCCCAGGCAGTTGTCAGTGGCAGGGAAGGCACTTGAAGGCCTTTCTCATCCATCCCTCCCCTCTTGGGCAGCACCTCCCACTCCAGGCTAGGAAAAACACAAAAAGTCAGGAAATAGTGAGGACAGAATTAGTTTTTAATTTGCTTTCTCCAGTTTTTAATAATCCCTGATGCCGTTAATAATACATTTATCTTCCTCTGAAGAACAGAATTAATGAACTTCCTTTTTTCCAAGGTAGTTCTTGTTCAGGGGGTTAAACCTTCTCCCAGGTGCCATTCCAAAACAACAAAAAAAAAAGAGCAGGGATTTAAACTCCAGGAATTTCAGTCTGCAGGACAAAAAAAAAAAGAAAAAAGACTTATTTGAAGCTTGGGTAGGTCTGGTTTTTCAGTGCCTCCAACCTCCCTCCCCCCTAAAACAACACTTGAGCCACGGTGAGGGAAAGCTTGGGCCAAGTTTTACAACTGAACCACATGCAGAAGTGCTTATGCGACTGCTGCCTTAGAAATGAGCTCGGATTTCAGGTGAAAAAGGAGAGTTTTGGGACACCGAGGGTGGCAGGCTGCTCTGGAAATGTGCTGGCACCTTTGGGGGCTTCACACCTCGGCTTGTGTGCTTTGTGGTGGTGCCAGGAGGGAGCTCAGAGGGGCTCCTGCTTCTCCCTGGGTGTCATTTAAGGTTGGGCAGGAGGCAACTTGAGGAGATGAGCAGCACCTCCTAGAGTTACTGTCTGCAGGTTAAAGCAACACCAGAAAAAATGGAGAGATTTTTTTTGTTAAAAAAAAAAGAGAAAGATATAAAAATTCCAGGTCCTTTTTCCAGCTGGTTCCATCTGTGTGGTCTGCTCCACTGGGGCATTCCTGCTTTGGGAGATCCCCACGGCTCCCAGACGGCTGAGGGGGATGTGTTGGAGGAATTCATCAGCTTCTTTCTTCTGGAGACCTTAAAATTTGGTGCCTCCAAGGTTCTGGTGGCCCCGTGGCCTTTGGACGTGTCTTGGCCCCAGAGTGCCTGGAAAGGAGCACGGGACCAGCACAGAGAGGGAAAGCAGAGGCCTGGAGCTGGAGTCCTGGCTTTGGCCCAGCCTAATGGATATTCAGGGCTGGCCTGGAGCCTCTGGGATTAGCAGAGTTGTTTTCCTCAGGGATCTGGGGAAATCTCCAGCTTGACTTCTCCAAGGACAGGTCTCGTGACGGCTTCATCCCGTGAGCAAGAGCAGATGACAAATCCATCACCTCCTGAGATTCTCAGCTTCGTATTCCTGTTTTTTCCTCCTCCCTCCCTTTCACACCATGGCACCAGAGCCTTCCAGAGGGAGTTTGTCCTTGTGGCTTTCCAAAGGAAAGGGATGGAGTTAACGGGAGCACCGTCGGCCTCCCCTCGGAGGGGATTAAAAATCATTAATTGCAATCAGTGGGAGGCTCCAGAGGCCTCTGGCCTGCCTTGTGCAGCAGGATTGGGATGGGCACGAGCTCTTCCCGATGGCCAGGACACTGGGAATGGCTCCAGTGGGGGCACACTGTGGGATCTTTTGGGATCCCAGTGAGGGTGGAAGCACCGAGCTCCGCACAGGGATGGCCTCAGCTTTGGGTGTTGTTTTCCTGTGGAGAGGGAGCTGGATTTGAACAACACAACCCTCAGGGGATGAGCTGCTCCCTCTGAGTGCTCCTTTCACATCCACCTCCCCCAGCTGGGCCCGAGCAGGACAAAACCAGGGAGATTCATTTGGCTTTTCCGTGTTGGAGTTGGTTGGAATCTCTGTGTTCATGTAGGAAAGGCCTGGCCCATTCCAGAGCAGGAGGTGACACAGGGAAGTTCAGGGAAGAGGAAGCTCCATCCAAAGAATGTGTTGGATTTGTGCTTCTCTTTTTGGGGCCATCTGGAAAATCCTTTGCTCAGGGAAGGATTTATGGGATAAAATGGGGTGGGAGGAAGGGTGCTGGGACACCTGGCAGAGGGATGCAGGGAAATGGATCCTGTGGAACAGCCTCGTGTGTGCCACACGCTCCTTTTGTGGCTCCTGGAAAAGGAGCCTTGGATACAAGGAAGTGGATCCAGGCTTTGATGTAAAACCTCATTTTTTGGTGAGTCATTGGGGTCAATTCCTTCCACGTGTCCCCCTCTGACCTATCCCAGCAGCCATTCCCTTCCCTTCCCTTTGGGCTGTGCCAGCTCTGCCCTCCTGGTGCCAGCAGGGACACAGCACTGAGGGATTGCTGCTGTGGGAACCCATCCCAAATCCAGCCTGGCCTTCCCAGGGAGCCTCTGGGAATGCTGCAGGCAGGGCAGGGCTGTGAGCAGGCCCCGAGGTGCTGCTGCCATCACCAGTAAAGCTCAGGGAGCTCTCTCCAACTCCTGAGCCTCCCTGCTTGGATTTAATGAGCTCCAGAGCTCCAGCATGACCCCGCTGTACTCCCAGAGCTCCCAGGTCGTGGAGGACGAAGGATTTCTTTCAACACCCCAGGAAAACCATGAAAAATGTTCTCCAACCCATCCAGAGCTTCCACCCACCATTCCTGCCTCGGAGTGTTTGCCAGGAACCTCCTGGAAGAGAGCAAGCCCAGGGCTGCAGAGGAGGCTTTGCAGGAGTTTGGGATGGATGGATCTTGGATCCCTTTGGATCCTTGGGGGCAGCTGCCAATCCAAAGGAAGATCCCCTGGGAACTTCCCGTGGGCTCCAGGGCTTTGTCTCCTCCCCAGTTTGGGGACCAAAGCTTTGCTTTGCTGCACTGCTCTGAGTTCTACTTTTGTCCTGTTAATTCCTGGCAAAAGAAAGCCCAGCCAGCTCTAAATAGGGCAACGTGTGCTAGTCGTTGTACCTGCTGCTGCCATCTGGAGCAGTATCTCCCCTTTTTCTCCCCTTTTCCTGCCCTTTTTCTCCCCTTTTCCTGCCCTTTTTCTCCCCTTTTCCTGCCCGTTATCTCCCCTTTTTCTCTCCATTATCACCCCTTCATCTCCCCTTCATCTCCCCTTCATCTCCCCTTTTTTCTCCCCNGTTATCTCCCCTTTTTCTCTCCATTATCACCCCTTCATCTCCCCTTCATCTCCCCTTCATATCCCCTTTTTCTCTCCTTTATCTCCCCTTTTCCTGCCCTTTATCTCCCTGTCTCCTTCCAGGTCTCAGCCCGTTCAGTTCCTGTTCTTCTTCCCTCACACTTCTTTTATTTCCTTCTGCTCTGCTCCCATTTCTGCCTCACCCTGGTCCCTGCAGGCCCCACAGGCCCCATTCCCACAGAAATGGTGTTAAAATGAAGCCAGGTTAACATTCCCTCACAGGAATGTGCCTGGAGAATCCCTCCCACTCCACGATGGCATTTCTGAGCTTTCAGCATTTTTTTGGATGTTGTTTTTTTGAGCTGCTTTCAGCTGTGTCACCCAGCACCCACAGAAGGGGTGAAGTCAATGTGGAAATGGTTCCCTGCTTGTGCACCGAGGCCCAGAAGAGCTCAGGCACCTCCTCCATCCCCTCTCCCTCTGCCCTCACGGCCCTGGAGATGATAAAGGAGAGCTTCAGACCCACCAGCCTCCCCCCAGCCTCTTCCAGCAGGGAATACTTCCCATGGATTCATTCCCAGTGGAGTCTATTGCAGCATTTTAAAACAATAAAACACCCTGGGGCTGCTCCATCTCAGACCCCTCAAATCTGAGGTTCTTCAGCCCAAAGCTTGGTGCCACATGGAGCATCCCAAGGTCACTGCTGCCCTCCCCAGCTGGGCAAGGCCCAGAGGTGACAGCCAGGATTGGGAAGGACATTCCCAATGGGAAAAGGCTGTGCATGGAGCTGGGACCTTTCCCCTTCCCCTCCCACTTAATTCCCAGCGGATGAATGATTTGTTTGTCATCAAATCAAGGCCCAAGCCAGGCCTTGGGCTTTGCTGGTCCATTGAGCAGAGTTGTGCTTTTGTCTGGCCAAAAAGTGACTCAGAGGAGCCATGACCGAGGGGCACGAGCCTCCCTGAGCCAGGCAGGGCCTGGAATCCATCCCTCAGCAAATCCAAGGAGAGAGCTCGGTTGGGAAGCAGAGAGAACCACAGAGGGGTTGGAATCAAGGGGTTGGAATCATCAATCCCCAGGGAGCAGATGGTTGGGGAAGCACAGGCTGTGCTGGGATAAGGACCTGGCTGGGCTCAGGCCTCCCTGGAGAGCTCTGGCAGCTCCCAGACAGTTTTGCAGCCGGTGGGATCCAGGCTGTGCGTGGGATGTGTTTCCATTCCTCATCTTTCATCCCAGCGAGTTTTTATGGGGCAATAAAGTGAAGGAATTCTGTGCTTTCCCGGTAGCAGCAGGCTCCTGTTGGGGATTTTAGGGGGTGCTTTGGGGGCTGGGAATGCGGGGTGGGAAGGGAACCCCATCCAGGTGGTCTTGGGGAGAGCTGGGCAGTGTGGGAGGATGGATGCTGCACTTTTGGGGAGAGCAGGATCCCACTGGGAGCCAGTTTGGCTTCTGCAGCAGCAGATGGTGACTGCTGCCTGCAGTATGGAATTGTCTTGTCCAGCTTTTATTCCAGGGCAGCAGCTCCTTTCTTCCCCATGGAAATCCCTCCAGAGGTCAAGCCCCTGGCTGGCTTGAGGGAATTTTCATGGGGTGGTGTTGAAGGGTTGGGATGTGATCCTTTGCTGGGCAAGTTGGGATTCATGAAAAGGTTGGGAATGCACTGAACCGAGTGAGCTGTGGAAGGGACCAAACCCAGGGAGAAGTGTGTGGGATCAGGGAACAGGAACCAGGAGAGCTGGAACCAAGCTTGGCTCTGCCATGGGCTCTGCATTGCACCAAGGGTGTCCTTTAAGGTCACCTTGAAAAAAATCAGCTCTTAATCTGGAAAATAAAGTCAGGCTTTAGGAGTGTGGGGAACTCCCAGTGCCTGGAGTTGTCCCCTTTGGAAAGGTTCTGAAGGGCAATTCCTCAGTCTGGGGCTTCAGCTGCCCCTCCGCTGGAAGATATCCATGGATAATTCCAATATCTTGGCTTCAGGGGGTTGGTGATGGTTCACTTGGAGGGATGGGGAGAACAAAGCCGTGTCCTGCTTGCTGGGATTTCCAAGGCTGGGCTCTTTGGATCAGTACTTGCCTTGACCTGGGTGAGAGGTGTTGGTGTTCCCAGCAGGGAGGAGAACATCCCTTACTGGGGCAGCTGGGATTTTCCATGGAGCTCGTGCTGTTCTCGCCCATAATTCCCAGTTTATGACTCCTTGGTGTCTGCTCCTTTGCACATAAAACTGCTGCAAAAAACCCAGCAGCCAAATGTTCTGGGAGCTGGTGCCACCCAAAATCCAGCCAGGGGTGAGGAGCAGCTGAGGAAAATCCCCACGGAGTGAGTGATCCCAGAGCTCTTGGATCAGCTGCACACACATTCATTTAATCCCAATAAAAGTCTCTGGGCTGGGAGCAGCTCCCGGCTGGATGACTGGCTTGGGAGGGAGGCTGAGCTCAGCCAAAGGCAGGAACGCTTCAGTTCTGCTCAGTTCCATGTGCCAGACCTCCAGGTGCCTCCCTGGGCTCGGATCTGCCTGCTGGAGAGGGTGATCCATGTGTGCACCTGCCCTTGGGATAATCCCAGCCTTGGGCAGCTCTGCTGGCTCTGCTTGAGGTGAAATAATGGCCTTGGAAACTTCTCCTCCGAAACCAGGGCAGCCTTGGCCGTTGTTTCCTTGGGATTTGGTTCCACCAGCTCCCAGGACCTGTTTTCCACGGGGCTGGCAAGCTCTGCCTGGCCATTAGATGTTGGAATGGTGGGAGCAGAGCCTGTGCTGAGCCTGTCAGCTCGGGGGAACCATAAAAAAAGGAACGGAGAGTTCAGGCAAACAAAACCTGGAAGCCTGGAGAGGGGAAGGTCATGGAGACACTCTCTCCGTGGCAGGACACTGTGTTTTTTGGGGCTGGGCTGCTCTGCCTGGCTGCAGATCTCTGGCACATCCCAGATGGATTCTGTGGAGCTGCAGGAAGCGGCTCAGACTCAGGATAAAGCTCAGGAAGATGTTTTTGAAGCAGAACTAGGTGTTAATCAAGGCTCGGGGAATGTTTCAGGTGCTTCCTCCCTGCTTGTCCAGAATCCATCTCCAGCAGGATGGAGAGTTCCTTAGGAAAACGGATCCAGGCTGTAAATCCAGGATCTCCATCCCAGGCAGGGAATTTGCTTTGATTCCCTCCTGTCCCTGTCCCAGCTGCCACACTCATCCCACAGATGGTGACATTCCAGCCCTGCCTGAATCCCCATTTGTGGTGCACTGTCCCAGCTGCTGGATGTGTCTGGAGCCCCTGGAATTGGTTTCCTTCCTGCAAACCAGTTTGAGACTGGTGCTGGCAGCCGAGGAGCCACCACAAACCCGGTGGGAGCAATTCCCAAAACCTTCCCTCACAGCAGCCTGAGGCTTTAGGGAGCTGCTCCATCATCCCTGTGGCATTTCCCCATTTCAACCAGGGCACAAACCCCATCCCTGGCACTGCCCAAGGCCAGGCTGGACAGGGCTTGGAGCACTCTGGGATAGTGGAAGGTGTCAGGGTTGGAAGGAGATGAGCTTTGAAGTCCTTTCCACCCAAAACCTTTGGGTAGAAGGTTCTGTCCTAGTGGGAATGGGCTGGGAACCATTTCTCCAGGCTGGAATGGGGCAAAGGCTCTTTCATCTCCTTCCCAAGCTTTGGGACACCCTCCCCATGGAACTCCTCTGTTCTCACTGGGCAAACCCAAAGATTATTTCATCCCTGTCCCACAGCCAGCCCCAGAGCCAACAGGAACGTGGCTTCAGGAGCAAGGGAGAGGCCCCAGGATCCCAAATATTCCCCAAACCCCTCAGGCCTGTGCTCTGTGTGCACAGCCAGAATCTGATCCAGCTCCCACCTCCTGCCATGCTGGAGCAATCCTGGAGCTCCACGTGCAGAGGGACAAACTGGGAACAGGATTTCCCCCCTGACTCCACCAGCTCCAACATTCCAGGCCCTCCTGGGGCTCTTTTCCTTTGTCTCCTTGTTGGGGAATCCAACTGATTCCTGTCAGGAAGATAAATGCTGTCTCCAAAGCTCCAATGTGAAGGATGAAATCTTTCCTTCGCCGAGGGCTCTGCAGAGGTTTGGGGAGGATTCAGTTGGAAAATCGGGATTAGGCCTGCCAAGAGCATGGAGGCTGATCCAGGGGGTTGGATTTTGGGGGGAGAAGTGGATGTGAGCCCTTGATTTGGAGGTCATTTGCCTGTTTTCATCCTGTTTCCATCCTGGTGGAGCAGCGTTTCTGTGGGATCAGTTAAACTCGGGGACATTTGGGTGAGGAGAGTCTCAGAAGCACAAGGGCAGATCCCCAAAGCTCTGGTTTTCCCTGGATATTCCTGAGGGTCTCAGAAGCACGAGGGCAGATTCCCAAAGCTCTGGTTTTCCCTGGATATTCCTGAGGGTGTTGGCCTCCCTCCCATTCCCACAGCTGGTGTCCACCTGAGGAAACTCCATCGACATCTGTGGGGTGTCTGTGGCACCTCTGCTCCCCAATCCTGGCAGAATCCAGCCTGGATTCATCCCCTCTGCCGTTTAAGCAAAGAAATTGGCTGCAAACTCGTGGTGAGCCCTTTTTAGTGAGTGCAGGTGGTGAGAAACACAAAACTTCCTGAATAAAATCAGCAAAATTCTGGGTGGCAGCCCCAGTTCCCTTGGCTTCCCTAAAAACCCAGCTCTAAATGGACCTGCTGGAAAGTTTGGGGGATGTTCTGTTTGAAGTCTGGGCCGGTTTTATGTTTTATGCAGGAATTTGGCTGCAGGAAGTCTCGGTTCTTTCACGTATTTTGTATCAAAATCCCTTTATAGACCAAATAATTCCTTTTCCACGGCGGAGCCTCTGCCCCGTGCCCAGATTGCTCCAACCTGCTCCTGCTGCCGAGATGATTTCTGCCTAAAACACGAATTTGTAGTGCTTTTTTTGGTTGAATTTCCAGGCTTTTGCTGTTTTCCAGGGATGTTTTCATGGGGTGGAATTTCGAGGGCTGGAGAAGTTGGGGCTCCTGAGAAGCTGGGAGTGTGCTGAGCACCAGTGAGCTGCTCGGTGCTTCCAGAGCTTTGGCTTCTCTTCCAGTGGTGTGTGAGGGACCAGACATGGGGGAAAAAATCCTGTGGGATCAGGGAACAGGAGCAGGAAGGAGGAAGAGAGGAGACAGCTCAGCAGAGCTGGAGCATCCCAGAGCGTTGAGCGCTCTGGGAATTTGGTGTTGCACCGAAGGGAAAGCCTCGCCAAAAATTCCTGTGGTTTCCCAGCTGCTGGGGGTTCGCAGCATTCCCAAAAAAGCAGCCGTGCCTTCCGCAATCCCCCTCTGGATCCGGCAGCTGCGGCAGCTCCATCCCGCCCCGCACACGCTGATAACGAGCTGGGCGAGGCTCTTATCAGCATCCCGCTGACATCCCCGCCGCGGCGATGAAGGCTCGGGCTGCGGGAGGCACCGGGAGCCTCCCGGCTCCTCCCGGCTCCTCCCGGGATTGATTAGGGACGTGGCGGCTGCAGGGACGCCGCGGGAATGTGACGGGCAGGGAGCAGGGAAAACGGGAATGAGCTGCGGGAGAAGGGATGACAGCGGCCGGGAGATTAGGATGTGGTTTGCACTTCAGCATCCTATTAAACGGGAGGAGAACGTTCCTGTCCCGCTGCTCGCTCGCGGTTCTGCGCCGGGATGGAGCCGGCAGGGCCCCAGATGGGGCCGGGAATGAGATCCCAGGGATCGCAAATCCCGGCTGGATTTGTCTCCTGAGCCTTGTGCCGCGTGGAAAGAGGGGAAGGTCCCAACGTGGCTTTGCAAGGCTGGAAAATCAGGAGGAGGCAAATTCCTGAATGTGTTTTTTAGGGAGAATTTGGCTCTTCCAGCGCTGGAATCCAGGAAAAAAAAATGGGAATTTGGTGTTTTGGTGGGAGCAGGCAGAAATCAAACTCTCTGTGATGACATTTAGTGAAGGCACCAGGAACATCCCTTGGCATCAGGCTGGATCTCCTCTGGGGGTGGATGTTGGGAAAGTCTCCTGGACACCCAGCCTGGGGATGGGATCAATATTCCCAGTATATCCCAGTATAGTGCCAGGCTGGACTGGTCATCCCTGGATCTCGTAGCCTCTGCCCAGCCACTGCAAGGTTTTCCAGGAGGAAATTCTGCATCCACTTCATCCTTTGCCCATTCCCAACTGTGTGGTGTCGTGGTAACCTTGGATTCCAAGGAGGAAAATCCCTCCAAGGCCAGCCCGGGGTGTGCCAGGCCTGCTCTGCAGAGTGGAGCATCCCTGTCCTCTTTGGGATGGAAAAGCATCCCAGCTGCCAGAAACTGCTGGACAGACTCATTCCCATTTCACAGAACCATGGAATCAGGATCACTGAGGGTGGGAAAGAGCTCCAGGATCAGAGTCCAACCTGTGCCCAATCCCCACCTCATCCCCAGCCCAGAGCTCTGAGTGCCACCTCCAGGGATGAGCACTCCAAACCTCCCTGGGCAGTTCCTGAGCTCCCTTTCCATGGGGAAATTCCTGCTGCTGTCCAAGCTGAGCCTCCCCTGGCCCAGCCTGAGGCTGTTCCCTCTCCTCCTGTCCCTGTTCCCTGCCAGCAGAGCCTGACCCCCCCCCAGCTGCCCCCTCCTGTCAGGGAGTTGTGCAGAGCCACAAGGTCCCCCCTGAGCCTCCTTTGCTCCAGGCTGAGCTCCTTTCCCAGCTCCCTCAGAAGTTCTCCAGCCCCTTCCCAGCTCCCCATCCCGATCCAGAACTCCAAATGAAGCCAATCCGAGCTTGCATCGCACACAAAACTCCTCAGACTCCATAAACTCAATTTGATTTCACTAACAGCACAACACCACTGCCCTGGACCAATCCTTTGTCCCAAGGCCGGGCTGAGGATCCAGGTTGAGCTTTGCCTGAACTCTTGGAGAGGCAGCACTTGGAGCTTGGGCCTCTCCCGACCTTCCTGGAGCTCTGACATGTGCAGAGCAGAGCCGGAGCCTCACCCGCTCCGAGTGCATCATGACCTCAGTTAAGCAAACACTTGCTGTAATCGCCTCCAGATCTGCCCTGGCTTTGATCAGCTGCAGGATCACTTTATCTTATGATATAAATATGTAAAACATCCATTTGTTTTGGGGCAGGATGCAAATAAATCATTGCGTAACTTCGGGCTGGGGTGGGGGGGTGCGGCCGTGGCTCCAGAACTGCTCAGGCTCCACCTCCTGGAAGGTCCTTCCTGCAGGAACACGGCGTTTGTCTCCCCAGCAAGGCTCCACTTCGCTTTATTCCAACGTTCCTGTCCCCCTCGGACAGCTCCAGGTGCTCCCAGCGGAGCAGTGGCACCAGCGTGGGTGTGGGAGCACATCCCGTGGGAGCAGTCACTGCTCTGGTTCCCAATCCCACCCACGGCTCTCAAACTCCTCCTGGCATCTCTCAGAAGGTCTGGTGGTCACTGCTCTGGTGGTCACCACTGGTGGTCATCACTCTGGTGGTCATTTTGGTGGTCATCATTCTGGTGGTCATAGCTCTGGTGGTCATTTTGGTGGTCGTTGTTCTGGTGGTCATTGCTCTAGTGGTCATCATTTTGGTGGTCACTGCTCTGATGGTCATCGGTCTAATGGTCATTGCTCTGGTGGTCTTCACTCTGGTGGTCATCACTCTGGTGGTCACTGCTCTGGTGGTCATTGTTCTGGGGGTCATTGCTCTGGTGGTCATCATTTTGGTGGTCACTGGTCTAATGGTCATTGCTCTGGTGGTCATCATTTTGGTGGTCACTGGTCTAATGGTCATTGCTCTGGTGGTCATCATTTTGGTGGTCACTGGTCTAATGGTCATTGCTCTGGTGGTCATCATTTTGGTGGTCACTGGTCTAATGGTCATTGCTCTGGTGGTCATCATTTTGGTGGTCACTGGTCTAATGGTCATTGCTCTGGTGGTCATCATTTTGGTGGTCACTGGTCTAATGGTCATTGCTCTGGTGGTCATCATTTTGGTGGTCACTGGTCTAATGGTCATTGCTCTGGTGGTCATCATTTTGGTGGTCACTGGTCTAATGGTCATTGCTCTGGTGGTCTTCACTCTGGTGGTCATCACTCTGGTGGTCATTGCACTGGTGGTCAGTGTTCTGGTGGTCACCGCCCAGCCCTGCCCCCATTCCACATTCCACTCCTTCCCGATGCCCCTTTGCCGTTCCCTCAGGAATGGTTTATCAGGGAAAGGGATTTATTTTTAACCCTCTGTCTCTTTCCCAGCCTTTTCCCGCAGCCTGTGCCCATCCCAGCCCCGATCCCATTCCCTGTGTGCCATCCCAGCCCCGATCCCATTCCCTGTGTGCCATCCCAGCCCCGATCCCATTCCCTGTGTGCCATCCCAGCCCCGATCCCATTCCCTGTGTGCCATCCCAGCCCCGATCCCATTCCCTGTGTGCCCATCCCAGCCCCGATCCCATTCCCAGAGCTCAGCAGCTCCTCCGTGGTGTCAGCCAGGCTGAAGTGCTTGGTTGGTTGATGGGAAATTGGGATTTGGGCTTTCCCCGGCTGAGATTCCTTGGAATCAGCTTCCTCTGCTTGTTCCCAACCCAGGCACGAGCACAGCCCCCGTCTAAGATGTCAGGGAAGGGAATCTCTTGCCAAGAGATTCAGGAAAAATGAGAAAAAACAACAGCTGATGGCTGGGGAATCTCATCTGCTGAGCCAGGAGAGGCAGATGAATATTCCCATTTTTCCAGAGCTAAGGAACAATCAGGGTCCTAACCAGCCGAGTTCTCCAAAGGTCTGGCAGCAGCTTCCCAAGAGAGAAGGGATTTTGGGAGTTCTGCCTTCATTCCTGCAGCTCCTGGATTCTCACAGGGTGCTCATTCCTCACCTCTGGAAGTGCCAAGGCCGGGCTGGATGGGCCTGGAGCACCCTGGGATGGTGGGAGGTGTTCCTGCCCATGGCAGGGATGGGATGGGATGAGCTTTAATCTCCCTTCCCACCCATTCAACGACTCTATGATTTTTCCTCATTATTAAAAGGATTTTCCAGTCCTTATCCCAAATGCTCCACCGGTGGCTGCACTTCGGGGCAGTTCCCATCTCCCTAAATAACGCAGCAATCCCAGAGAAGAACATGGATACAACCACAGGAATCAATATTCCAGTGCTGCTCCAGGATGTCCTGGAAGGGGAGCTGGGGGAGCTTTGGGAAGATAAGATTGGGAGCATCAAGCAGTGCCAGATGATTAATGAACCTTTGTCCTGGCGAGGGAGATAAAACCCCCAGAGCTGCTGCCCCCTGCTTAAAGCTTTTCCGTCACATTGGGAATATTTTTCCTCATTCCGGCGGCATTTCGTTATCTCTCTTTATCCAAGGGCAGATGGAATTGGAAATCTCCCCCAGCTCCGTTTCGCTCTCCCATCCCGGAGCTCCTCCCTGTCCGTTTGTTGTTTTCTCACCTCTGCCGGCTCCAGAGTTGGGAGGAATCCACACCCTTTACCGATATCCCACTTCTCCTCCTTCCCAAATTCCCAGCGGGCTGTTTCCTCTCATCCCTGGCTGTCCCCAGGCTGTTCCCAAGGGTGGAAGGAGAGGCAGATCCGTGCCAGAGCTTTGTCATTCCACAGAGTGATTCGCACCTGGAAAAGAGAGGAGGAATGAGGCAGAGAGCCCAGAGCACATCCAGGGAGTTTAAACTGGGATGGAATGGGAGAAGACACCAGGATTTGGATGGGCAGAGCTCTTTGGAGCTTGGAAAATCCCTGGTGCCTGAAAAAGCCTTTTTCTTCTCTCTTCCTCCTGCCCTTCCAGCTCAACTTCCTCCTCTCTTCGTTTCAATTTTGCCACGGCTGATCCAAGGAAAACCCTCATGAGTATTCAGGAATACCAGGCTGGGATCACTCCCTCTGGAGCTGAGAAATCCTCAGGGAGGGCTGGGAAGTTGAGGCCACTGCAGAAAAGTTAGGAAAGCCCCAAAGTGGGATAGTTTGGATGCTGAAAACCTGCATTTTTCCATGGAATTCCCTTGGAATTCTTGTCACGTGATCAGCACAATCCGTGGCGCTCCCCCTGAGAGGTGGAGATGTTCATCCATAAACAAAAATTGTATTTTCTCCGTTTGGAACATTTTCTCCACCGTTTCTGTTGCAGAGCAGGTTGGATTTTATCCAGGAAGATTCCAGACAAACCTGTGGATACTGGAAATTCCACTTCCCTCACTTTTGGTAGATTTTAGAGTCAAATCGGCCTCCAGAACAGAAATTGTGAGCTCAAGTTCCCTGTAAGGTGAAGACTTCAGCTGGGACAATCCATAGGAGCATTCCCTGCTGGAATGAGTGGTGCTACTTTTATCCCCATTAAATTCCTGGATTTCAGCGAGTTTACTCCAAATTTATTTCAAGGATGGGGCTTGGAGCAACTTGGTCTAGTGGAAGGTGTCCCTGCCCATGGAATGGGATGAGTTTTAAGGTCCTTTCCAACCCAAACCAGCCTGGAATTCTACAATTCCACGCTGTGTGAGGTCACAGCCTCAGGCTGCTGAAGGAAGAGAAATATCCTTAAATGTTTGCTGCCTGCTTGGATGAAAGGAATGGCAGGGCTGGAAGTAAATTCCAAGTGGAGAAAAAAAAAATCTTTTTGGAGAGGGGGGAAGGACACAACAAATCCAGGGGCAAAGGTGGGGTCAGCAAAGGGGAGATGCAGGGACAGCAGTGGGGAGAAAAATGGGGATTTGACAGCTGGAATGGCTTCCCACTGCCAGAGAGCAGGGATAGATGGGATTTTGGGAAGGAATTGTTCCCTGGGAGGGTGGGGAGGTGTGGAATGGATTTCCCAGAGAAGCTGTGGCTGCCCCTGGATCCCTGGAAGTGTCCAAGGCCAGGCTGGAGCTCGGATCCATCTGGGATAGTGGGAGGTGTCCCTGCCCATGGCACGGCGTGGAATGGGATGATCCTTTTTTCCTTTTTTTGGAGAAAACCCAGAGAAACTCCTGGAAAATGGGATAATTCCGGCGAGCACCTGGCTCCGGGGGGAATCTGTGCCAGGCCGATCCCTGCCCGGGCTGGGCTCAGGACCTGAGAGTCACTTGAGCTGCTCCTGCTCCCTGAGGAAGGACGAGGGAGGAATTCATCCAGGGAGATCAGGTCCTGGAAGGGCTCCGGGAATGAGGGATCCATAGGGATGGGAGCTGCCAGGCTTTCCCTGAGTGCCCTCCAGGTGGGGCCATCAGTGACCAGGAGCAGCTGGAGGGGATCAGTGGGGTGGGAATGCTCCTCCCGTGCCATTTTCCCCACCTGGCAGCGGGACCGAAGCCACCCATGAGTGCTGGTGCCCTTCGGGGCTGCCTGGAGCTGCCGTTCCTTCCTCATTTCGGAGTTTTTAGGGAATTAGAGGATGATTTCTCTCTTCCTTGCGGGCTGCAGAGGCCTTGGTGACCACCCGCCGTGGATTTTGGGGATGAGGTACTGTCCCGGTTTGAGACAAANATAGGGAAAAAAAAATCAGGCTGTTTTTGGAGAAGTGGGAAGGACACAACAAATGCAGGGGCAAAGGTGTGGTCAGCAAAGGGGAGATGCAGGGACAGCAGTGGGGAGAAAAATGGGGATTTGACAGCTGGAATGGCTTCCCACTGCCAGAGAGCAGGGATAGATGGGATTTTGGGAAGGAATTGTTCCCTGGGAGGGTGGGGAGGTGTGGAATGGATTTCCTAGAGAAGCTGTGGCTGCCCCTGGATCCCTGGAAGTGTCCAAGGCCAGGCTGGAGCTCGGATCCATCTGGGATAGTGGGAGGTGTCCCTGCCCATGGCACGGCGTGGAATGGGATGATCCTTTTTTCCTTTTTTTGGAGAAAACCCAGAGAAACTCCTGGAAAATGGGATAATTCCGGCGAGCACCTGGCTCCGGGGGGTCTCTTTTCCAGGCCGATCCCTGCCCGGGCTGGGCTCAGGACCTGAGAGTCCCGTGAGCTGCTCTGGCTCCCTGAGGAATTCATCCATGGAGATCAGGTCCTGGAAGGGCTCCGGGAATGAGGGATCCATAGGGATGGGAGCTGCCAGGCTTTCCCTGGGTGCCCTCCAGGTGGGGCCATCAGTGACCAGGAGCAGCTGGAGGGGATCAGTGGGGTGGGAATGCTCCTCCCGTGCCATTTTCCCCACCTGGCAGCGGGACCGAAGCCANATTTTAGAGTCAAATCGGCCTCCAGAACAGAAATTGTGAGCTCAAGTTCCCTGTAAGGTGAAGACTTCAGCTGGGACAATCCATAGGAGCATTCCCTGCTGGAATGAGTGGTGCTACTTTTATCCCCATTAAATTCCTGGATTTCAGCGAGTTTACTCCCAATTTATTTCAAGGATGGGGCTTGGAGCAACCTGGTCTAGTGGAAGGTGTCCCTGCCCATGGAATGGGATGAGTTTTAAGGTCCTTTCCAACCCAAACCAGCCTGGAATTCTACAATTCCACGCTGTGTGAGGTCACAGCCTCAGGCTGCTGAAGGAAGAGAAATATCCTTAAATGTTTGCTGCCTGCTTGGATGAAAGGAATGGCAGGGCTGGAAGTAAATTCCAAGTGGAGAAAAAAAAAATCTTTTTGGAGAGGTGGGAAGGACACAACAAATCCAGGGGCAAAGGTGTGGTCAGCAAAGGGGAGATGCAGGGACAGCAGTGGGGAGAAAAATGGGGATTTGACAGCTGGAATGGCTTCCCACTGCCAGAGGGCAAGGATAGAGGAGATTTTGGGAAGGAATTGTTCCCTGGGAGGGTGGGGAGGTGTGGAATGGATTTCCTAGAGAAGCTGTGGCTGCCCCTGGATCCCTGGAAGTGTCCAAGGCCAGGCTGGAGCTCGGATCCATCTGGGATAGTGGGAGGTGTCCCTGCCCATGGCACGGCGTGGAATGGGATGATCCTTTTTTCCTTTTTTTGGAGAAAACCCAGAGAAACTCCTGGAAAATGGGATAATTCCGGCGAGCACCTGGCTCCGGGGGGAATCTGTGCCAGGCCGATCCCTGCCCGGGCTGGGCTCAGGACCTGAGAGTCACTTGAGCTGCTCCTGCTCCCTGAGGAAGGACGAGGGAGGAATTCATCCAGGGAGATCAGGTCCTGGAAGGGCTCCGGGAATGAGGGATCCATAGGGATGGGAGCTGCCAGGCTTTCCCTGGGTGCCCTCCAGGTGGGGCCATCAGTGACCAGGAGCAGCTGGAGGGGATCAGTGGGGTGGGAATGCTCCTCCCGTGCCATTTTCCCCACCTGGCAGCGGGACCGAAGCCACCCATGAGTGCTGGTGCCCTTCGGGGCTGCCTGGAGCTGCCGTTCCTTCCTCATTTCGGAGTTTTTAGGGAATTAGAGGATGATTTCCCTCTTCCTTGGTGACCACCCCCCGTGGATTTTGGGGATGAGGCACTGTCCCGGTTTGAGACAAATTCAGAGGAGGACATAGGATAAACCATCAAAGGATAAACTCCAAGACAAAAGTCACTCCAAGACAGGTACTTGGGAAGTTTTGTCGCTTCTTTTGGAACCCTGAGCGTTTCCCAGCGCCGTCCTTTCCTTGGTGGGCAGCGGCCCCGCGGCTCGGCAGGTCAGTGAGGTCTCTGTCCCCTCTTCTGCATCCCCAAATCGCTTCTGTCGGAGCTGAAGGGATTGGGATTTCCCGGGATGATGTCCCGGGAGGCTGAGCTGCGCCTCGGCCGTGCTCCTGCTCGGAGCTGCCTGCGATGCAAAGCTCTCCCTGCTCCTTCCCCTCTCCTCGGAGCAGGGTTTGAAGGCAGCCCCTGAGCGGCTGGGAATGCTCAGGACATGGAAACCATTCCAGCCTCACGAGGTGTTCCCTGCTTGGGTCTCTTTTCCTCTCCGTTTCTCCCAAGCCTCATCCTCTGCAGGCCCCACAAGGTACCGCTGGCATTTCTCCTAATCCCCTTTTTTATCGATTTTAGGTGTTGGCAGGTGGCTGTAATGAATATTTGGCTTTTATTGGGCTGGGTTTTGCTGCTTTCCTCTTTTGTTCCTCTCCTTGCGTCCCGCGAGCTCGGCCTGAGCAGCACCCCCGAAATCTGAGTTTTGGGGTGTTCTGCAATCCCTCTGCCCTCCCTTGGAGGGATGCGACTCTCTGCCACTAAAATCCTTTTTTCTTAATTATTGTTGCGATAAAAAAACGCGATTTCAAACCCTTCTTCCTCTCTGGACAGGGATGGGTTTGGTTGGTTGGGTTTGGTTGGATGTTTCCCCTCCACGCTGGAATTTTTGGGGGGAGCAGGAGCGGCTCCATGCCAGGCTCTGCCACCTGCCCTGCTCCTCCCGGCTGGAAAAAGGGAACAGAAAAAGGCTTTGTGCTCCCCCGGGAGCGAAATCCTCCTGAATCCAGGGGGAAAAGCAGCGCCTGGGGCTGAGCCAAAGCCTTGGGGAGCTGCCTGCGAGCTTCTCGTGGATTTAAGTGGCTCCGGAGGCGATGCTGGGTTGGTTTTCCTCCCTTTTGTTTCGAATTCGCTTTTGCTTTCCTTTCCCAGCTGAGCTGCCTCTGCTCCCAGCTGGAATCACTCGCGATCATCAGCGCCCGGCCCCGCCCAGCTAATTAACTAATTAACCCCGGGCTGCACAGGTGCCGCCGCTTTGGGGCTAATTAGGGACTAATTAGGGCCTTCGCGGGGATCCTTTCCAGGCTGTCCTGGATTTCTGTTCCCGAGGGAATTGTCGGAAATGGAAGGAGGTGTGGAGCACCAAATGTGCGCTCGGAGTTTCCCTGCTGGGTTTTCTCCCTGGCAGGAGGGCACAGGGAAAATCCGATCCCGCTCTAAATCCATCGATCCCATTAAATCTGGAAATAGGGGCTGAGCTGCAGACCTCTCCCAAATTGACTGGAAATGGGATACTGGATATTGATATTGGATACCTGGAGAGCTTTAAAGTGCCTTTAAGCGTCCACAGGTTCTGAATGTTTCTGGGATTAAAGAGCAGCTGAGCTGAGCTTTTAAATTTTTATTTTATTCTTAATTTTCTTTTTTTATCCTTAATTTTCTTTTCAGTTTATTTTCTCTCTTTGAGAAGCTCTGGTTCAGCCGTGGGCTTGCCTTCGCCTTTCAGGTGTTTGAGGAGCTTTAAAAACGTGGTTTAGAGTTCTTGGAATTTTTTTGGCTGCATTCTTGAAGCTCTGCAGCAAGTGCTTGTATCTGTCCTTTTCCTAGGGAAAAATAAAAAAAAAAGGGATTTTTCTAGGGAAAAAAAAATCTGTTTTCTCAGGAATTGCTTTCCTGTTCCTCCAGAGGCTGCTGCTGCTGGCAGGAGGAGCTGGGAAGAGGGCACTGGGTTGGGAATTAGCACTGCAGGAAACTGGGAGCTGCTGGGATTTGTGGAAAGGGGAAGCAGGCGCTGGTGCCACGATGGTTGGAATCCGCTTTGGGAAGCAGGAATGGCTGCCTTGGGTTGTTTTCCTAACTGGAAAATTCTCCTCCTTTATCCCAGCGCATCCATTTCATTCCCAACTGAAAAAAAAAACCGAATTTTTGAGGGGGAGAATAGTAAAAAAATAATCCCGTGTTTGGTGAAGGATTTTGCTGCTGGAGGCAGAGATTTTTGGGAATTGTGTCCCTGAGGGAGGGGCGATGTCGCTGCTCAGGGTGGCATCCCTGGGCTGGATGTTCTGGAGTGAAATCCAGAGTTTGACCCCATCCTTGTCTGGGAGGGTGCAGTGGCACCACTGGAAAGTGAATTTATTGACCCCTGAGGATCTCGGGGAGAGGAACAGGAGCAGTGAGCTGTGAGGATGAGCTGGAGCAGGACCTGCCTGATCTCGTGTGCATCCAAGTCCTGGCAGCTTTTCCAAGCGGCTGAGACCAAATTTCCTGTGGGATGTGCAGGAAGAGTCCCCAAAATCCCGGGATGGTGCTCGGGGCAGGCTGGGCACTGCCAGGGCTGCAGCACATCTGCAGCACAGCTGGCTCGGCATCCTGGAGGAAATGTGGGAATAAATGGACTTTTATTTGGGATCAGGTTGCAGCACAGCCCTGATAAACTAAGATCCCAATTTCCCCGAAATGGAGGAACCCAATCCTGGAGGTATCAGTGCATCTCCCAACTCTGAGAAACACAAGGACTCTGTTGAAATGGGATTTTAATCGTCCCTCCTTTCTCTTCCTGCTGCTCCCTGCAAAGCCTTTTGAGCTGGGAAGGAGGCAGGGGATGGTTGGAATGCTGCTTCTTTGTGGGCAGCCCGGTTAAAAATCTAATTATCCCACTTATCAGCCAGTAAAAGGCTCTCTGAGAGAAAAGAGAGGTTTGATTACTGTTTGTTAGGCAGCAGAGCTGAAATGCATCCCTTGATACCATAACTGTGCTCCATTCACCCAGTTCTGCCATTCCTACAAAAAAAATGGGAGTTTGGTGCTCCCTTTAATGCCAAGAGCCACGGAAAAGGTCATTTGAAGTTGGACTGGCTCGTTAATTGGAGCTGCTCACTCCAAGCGCGTCTTTCCCATGGCTCAGAACGTTCTTTGTTTGGGTTTGGAGATAAACTCATCCAGGGAAGGCTGCAGGCTCCGGAGGAGATCCTGGATCAGAGCAATGTGGAATAAATCCAGGAAAAGGGGCATGGAGTGATGCAAATGGGGGAAGTTTGCTGGATACAGGGTGGGAGCAGGGATGCAGCCCCTGGATCCTTGCTTTGGGTGGCCAGGGAGGGTCTGGGCTTCTCCTCCAGGGTTTTTCTTGCTCCCATGAGGTGAAACTTGCCCTCAGTCAGGCTCTGCTCGCAGGGAATGAGGGGCAGGACAAGAGAAACCTGCCCCAGGTGGTGCCAGGGGAGGTTCAGGTTGGATTTTGGGATAAATCCTTGCCCAGGCTGGCCCAGCTGCCTAGGGCAGCAGGAGAGTTCTCATTCCTGGAGGGATTTAAAAGCCACTCAGCAATAGCAGAATTTACAGATTGATGCTCCTGGCTGCCCTGAAATTGCTAAAATCAGGGAATAATGTCCTTCTCTTCCTTCCCCATCCCCATTTCCCTGCCCTTGTCTGCCCCAGGTCTCGTGGCACAAGCAGGACCTCCCCCGGGTCCAAACCTGCATCTTCCCAAATCCACCCCAAAAACCTGCAGCCCTGGGAGAGGGGAGAAGAGTGGGAATGGAGATGGGATGGAGCTGGATCCTGGTTCTGCAAGGTGAAGCTGCAGGGAGAGAGGAAAGGTTATCCTGGAATCCTTTGGTCTTCCCAGAGGCTAAAATCCAGGAATTGTGTTTAGAATCAGAGGAGTTTATATCCCTGTGGGGAACAGGGAATTAATCCTTGGGGCTGGAGGACTCCAAACTCTTCCTGGCTCTGGAATCCTCCTGCTGGGAGCTCCACCTGTGCCTTGGAATGGGAATGGTGGTGGAAGGGAAATGAAAAATGCCCAGAAAATAAAAATCTGTGCTTTGTACAAAGCCAGAGTGGTTGAGTTCCACGCAGGAATGAAAACAAGACCTCGGAGGCTGAGGGTTTGTTCCTTTGGTGCTGGGATTTTTCCCTTTTTTGAATGGAATGGAGTCAAAACATGAGGTTTTTGGAGAGGAAAGGCTCCTCCTCCCACCCCTCTGCTTCTCTTCATCCCTCTGGAGGCAGCCGAGGGATCACGCTGGACCTGGGATTCTGTTCCACCAAACATTGTCGGAATTAATCCCAGTCCCCCGTGGACTGTTTGGGCAGAAAACATCGAGTTCCTTCCAGCCATATCCTGAGCCCTAATCCCAAAAAATCTGGGACACGAAAAGCTTCACTTCCAGCCAGCAAAGATGGTCCTGCTTAAATCCAGCGCCACGGAGAACTTCCTGTGCCCCATTCCCGGTTTGAAATGGGGATGCTGCAAGCACAGGTGGTGGCTCCTGGAGCCCAGGGCTCCTCTCCTCACATTCCCACCCCTCCAGCTCCCACGG
>VZRF01010834.1:31088-76636 GCA_013396875.1 Vireo altiloquus
CCCGTGGGAGCTGGAGGGGTGGGAATGTGAGGAGAGGAGCCCTGGGCTGCTGGAAGTGCCAAGTGGGAAGCGCTGGTGCCCAGGACAATCCCATTGTTCTGTTTTCCCTTTGGATAAGGGCACTGCCGTGTTTTTCCAAGCCCTTTCCTTGGCTCGCGGAGGCTTCGGGAAAGGATGGAGCTGCGGGAGGGTGGTGGCTGCCAGCTGCTCCATAAAAACACTGCCTTGATCCAGAATCCCTCTGGAAGCGCCTCGGGCTCATCCCGGGGGGATTGAGCTGACCCAGATTCCGCTGGAGGAGTTGAGGTGGAGCCTCTGCTACAGTGAGGCTTTTATCTGTTCCCAGAGCCCATCCAGAGGGTGTGGAATGTGCAGGGAGCTTTGATCTCCTTGGAAAGCCCTGGTGGCCAGAGCTGCTGCCACGTGGTTGGGTTGTTTTTTTTCCTAATCTCCCTCCCTGATCCTTTTTGGAGGAGTTGAGGAGGAGCTTATCGTCCGGCCAGGGATGGCTGGGAGAATCCATGGATTTATCAGACACCTGGGAGACTCTGGAGGCAGGAGCTGGAGCAAATATTTGCTGGGAGGAGCAGCTTTTCCTCTCTGAAGTCCCCGTGTGTTCAAGGCAGACGTTTCTTATCTGGGTTGTTTTTGCAGAGGGATGCAATGCCGTGGGAAAGGCGTTTTTATGGAATTCTGGGAATAACGTTTGACATTTGGCTGGGAAGGGCAGGATAGCTGCAAGATTTCCCCCCTGTGGGTTTGCAGGAGAGGCTCTCTGGGAAGGAGCTGAGGGTTGGTGCTGCTCCACAGGTGGAATTCCTGCACTCAGGAGTCTCCAAGTGCTTCCAGAGCCTCGGGGGGTTTGGATTTCTGAAGGTGCCACCTCCTCATCCTGAACTGGGATGAAAAATCAGGCATGGAACTCAACCACTCTGGCTTTGTACAAAGCACAGATTTTTATTTTCTGGGCATTTTTCATTTCCCTTCCACCACCATTCCCATTCCAAGGCACAGGTGGAGCTCCCAGTGGCTCCAGAGCCAGTGGGATTGGGGATGATGTGCTCCTGATCCTGTAGGATCCTGTAGGATCTGCCCTTCCCTCGGCATTCCCTCAGAGGGTGGAGCAAAGGCCAGTTGGGGATTCCCCCATGGATGCTCCAAAGGATTTGCAGCTCTGCCAGCCCTGAGTGCTCAGAAATTGGGAATTGTTTCCAAAAAAATCATGGATTTGCACTAAATGAAGGAGTGGAGAGGGGATTTGGGCTCATTTCCTGATCACTGCAGTTCTGGGTGAGATCATGGAATGGGATGGCACCTCCCAACTCCTCCACTCCCACCCCTGCCAGGGACACTTCCACATTCCCAGTGGGCTCCAAACCCTCTCTGCCCTGGCCTGGAACACTTCCAGAGATGTGTCACCTCAGAGGCAGGAAAAGGCAATGTTGGCTCTAATGGGTGAGGATTTATTTGGATTTTGGGCCTTGTTCTTGCTGCTCTAATGATCCTGGTTGGTTGTTAAGCCATCAGTGCCTATGGAGAACACTGGGAATGGCAATCATGGAATTATGGAGTCATTTAGATTGCAAAAGACCTTTAAGATCATTGAGGTCAATCATGTGCTGAGTTCTTTAATTTTTTTTTTTTAATANCCAATCATGGCCTGAAGTTTTATGTGTTGAGTTCTTTAGTTTGTTTTTTTTTTTAATAAATTGAAATTATCTCTCCAGAAGGTTTTTCCAGAGTTCTGTGGAGTAAATATTTGTATTCCCAAAAAGTTCCCTGGTTTGGTGCCTTAAGGAATCAGCTGCTGAAGGAATCTGTCCATGTAACTTCCATGTAATAGGATTCCTTCAAGACTGTTCAGATGTTTCTTCCAAGCTTTTTATTTGTTAGAATGAACTCTTTTTGGAGAATAAAAGGGAGGCAGAATTATCAACAATTTAAATTAATAATTGTTAATTATTAACAATTTTTATTAATCACAATTATTTTTAAAATTTTGTTGTTATTATCAGAAGGAAGTTCCTGATGTAAAGAAAAACCCAACCTCAAAGTCTCTACTACTTACCAAGTGAATCTGCTGAAGCATTGACAGCTTTAATGAGTTAATTATTTTATTCAATTAGATCTTTATTTTGAATTTTAAAACAATCTTAATTGTCCTTCTCTCTTTTTCCAGGCAGGATTATTGACTCAGCACTGTGGGAATTCACCTCCTGAACACCTCCCCCAGGTACTGCATTTCTTCCATTGCATTTCTCTGCTGTTTTCCCATTGATTGCCATTTCCAAAGGTTTTGATGTTGGAATAGTTGTGCTGTGCTTGGATTTCAGTGTTCCTTTTGGAGGTTTGAGCTCCGTGTTTTTCCCACTGGCATCCCAGATTTTAATTGTGGGAAGAGGTGATGGGGCAGGGATGGAAGAAACAGGGATGTGGTTGTGCAGGTGGATTGAGATCCTTGGAAAACCTTGGGTCTTTATTCCCAGTTTCTCCTGGATTATGAGGGGAGGACCTTTGGAAGCAGGGATATTGTGCAGAGTGAATTGAGTGGCTCACAGAGGCCTTGGAAAACCTGGGATTTTTATTCCAGTTGTTCCAAAAGCTCATGGTGAGGGCCTTTGGAAACAAGAATATTGTTGGTGCAGAGTGGATTGAAAGATTCATGGAGGCCTTGGAAAATCCAGGATCTTGATTCTGGAGCAGAGAATCCCTTGGAAGGAGGGATATTGTTGTGCAGAGTGAATCAAGGGGAAACCTTGGAAAAGGATCCACTTTTTGGCTTGTGATCCTATCCTGGAAAAGGCAGGATCTTTATTCCAGTTGCCCCTGGAGCAGGGATGAGGGCCTTTGGAAACAGGAATATTGTTGTGCAGGGTGGATTGAATGGTTCATGGAGGCCTTGGAAAACCTGGGATTTTTATCCCCAGTTTCTCCTGGATTATGAGTGGAGAGCCTTTGGAAGCAGGGATATTGTTGTGCAGAGTGAATTGAGTGGCTCATGGAGGCCTTGGAAAACCTGGGATTTTTATTCCAGTTGTTCCAAAAGCTTATGGAGGCCTTACAAAAACTGGGATCTTTATTCCCAGGTTTTCCCAGAGCATGTGGCAAAAACCTTTGGAAACAGGAATATTGTTGGTGCAGAGGGGATTGAGTGATTCGTGGAGGTCTTGGAAAATCCAGGATCTTTATTCCCAATTGCTCCTGGATTTTGTGGCAAGGACCTTTGGAAACAGAGATGTTGCTGTGCAGAGTGAATGGAATTGAGGCCTTGCAAAACCCAGGGTCTTTACTACTCCTTTACTAACTCCAGTTACTCCTGGATTACGTGGTGAGGGCCTTTGGAAAGAGGGACATTGCTGTGCAGAGTGACTCAAGGTTCAGGGAGGCCTTGGAAAAGCTGGAATCCTTATCCTGGAGCACGCGGTGAGGGCTGGATGAGCACCTGGGCGTCTCTGGGTTGCTCTCTCCCCGTGCCTGCGTAACTCAATCCTCTTCCCAGCTGTTCCTGATCCCAGATGGAGCCTGTCAGGAGGAGCAGGACCTGAGCCATCCTCGTGGCTGGAATCCTTTCGTGCTCCTCCCGTCAGCCTGAGCCCCCAGCCCATTCCATCACCTCGGCCTTCCAGCGGGGCCCGAGGCAAACCGGGAAGCGCTCAACCCGATTTCTGGGATGGCTTTCAGATGGGATTTTATTGGTTTATGAATTGTTACCTCTGTTTCCTCTTCTACACGAGGTTGCAAAAGCAGAGCGGGGATGGAGGCCAAAATTCTCCCTCTTTCCCAACACGGGAAAAGCGATCCCGTGCGCCGGCCCCGCTCCCGTCACGCGCTCAGCCTCATCCTCCGCTGATATTTTTCCATCCCCGACCCTCTGCTCTGCTTTGCTGGTGTTTTTTTTTCACTGCTGTTTATTCCCCAGCCACTGGGATGAGCACAGGATCCCTCTGGCAGGAACTCTTGTGGGAAGCTGTGTTCATGTCGTGCCTTTGCGCCAGGCCAAAGCCAGCAGGGAGACCTCAGCCAGCGCGGCCATGGAGCAAATCCTGTTCCCATCACTCAGTGGAGAGGCTCAATGGGTGTTTGGAGCTCTTGGGTGGCAGGGGGAGATGTTCTTCTTTGGACCCTGACTCCTGGCCCAGCTGTGTCCCTTATTTCAATGTCCCATGTCCCAAAAAGATGAAACAAAGCTTCTTTCTGCTGTTTCAAAGCTTGTTTATTTCTTGTTCTTATCAAAGTTTGGGAGGCACAGACTGTGCTGTGACCTCCAGGAACACGAGGGCAGAATGGCAATGGCTACCCAAAGCAGGGAGCTTTTATATCTATTATCAACCAGTTAGAAAACTTTACACATCTTATTTTGTTCCCAAAACCAGTGAGTATCAACCTTATTGATATGTGTCCTCTACCAATTAACAAACCACAGGAACTCATGTCAGAGGGAAAAAGGAAGAGAAGGAGAAGAGAGAAGAAGATGAAGAAGAAGAAGCCAACACCCTAGAATCTCCATGTTGGCTCTATATAATATATATAGCAAAACCTAAAAACTCCAACTCCACACTCTGTGGTGCACTAAACAACATCTCCTCATTGCTTTGGTGCTCTCAGCTCATCCAGAAGTGGAGGCAAATGCTCCCACGAGCTTGGTTTGCAGGCCAAGCCTTTTTTGAGGAGCTCTGAGGGTAAAACAAACACCCAGAGGAGCAGGAAAAGTTCCCAAGCTTTTCCTGACTCCAGCAGTTGGGTGGGCAGGGAGAGTTGGGAAGAGTTGGGGGATTTGTCGGAGCCTTTGATGGCTGAGGCTGGGTGGGGATGAGAGCAGCAGGGCTGGGTTCAGTAATGGGGTGGCACTGGTAGCCCTGACTGGTGGTAACTCATCTCTCTCCGTGCTGACTCTGCCTGCTCAGCCCATTCCTGGGAGCTGCAGGGATTGCTGGAAGGCTCCAAATCACTTTGTGGATTGGTATGACTCAGCCCAAGAGCTGGATTTGCAGGGTAAAGGAGCTGAGGGTGCTCTGTCAGGGAAACGTGAGGACTTCATTTAGCAATTCTCACTTAGTGCCTGTGCTCCCAAGTGATCCCAAATTCTCTGCTCCCAGTACCCTGCACTGATGGATAATTCTGTGTTTTCCTTCTTCTCTCCTTGGAAAATCCTGGGAAAAGCAGCTGTGGCTTTAATGCTTGGGTTGGACTTCACAGCTGAGTAAAGCATCTCTTGATGGCTCCATTTTCCTGCAGGGGAGCAGAAAGCCCCAATAAACTATTCCAGTTGTGATTCTGGAGAAAAATATGGGCTCTGGTGGATGCTTTTCAAATGGAGGTCAAGCAAAAGTTGCCTCATCCTTGAAGGATTGGCTTGACAAAGGTGGCTGGAATAAAGCCGGGTGTTTGTTCCGGAGGGCTGGCTGTGTATCTGAGGAGAACAATTGGTGTTTTACAGGCTGAAGCCACACCAAAGGGATTCAAAACTGGCCGAGGCATCTGAAATAAAAATATTCCTCATCGGGGAGCCCTCAGGAATTGGGAGGTTGGTGCTTGAGCTCCGTGAGCTTGGCCTGCTCTTGTTCCATCAGCAATGCTGAGTCTGATAAAATTCCTGCTGCCTTGGAGTGGGAAGTGCAGGGTGGTGGCTGGAGAAGCTCTGCCCTGTGCTCTGGGAGCCTTGGGAAGCTCAGCCCATGGAAATGAAACAGGCTTGGATGCAGCTGGAGCTGGGATTGAGGCAGGAGGATGCTAATGAAGCCTTTGGGAAGGGCAGGGGAAGCTCAGTGGGGTGCTGGGATGTGTGTGAAGAGGAGCCTCCTGTCCCTCACCAAACCATGGGGGATTGGTCCTGTTTTTCTTTTCCAAAGGATGTCAAAAAGTGGAAGTTAATATTAAAAAAAAAAAAAAAATGGGGCTTGTAGTGGGTTTAGTTCGAAACCAGGCAGAAATGCTGATTAAGTGTTGTGGTTTAGTTCATTTATTTAGTTCTGTGAGATAAAGGGTTTGGAGAAATGTTAAGTAGGCATAAAATTTTAAAGAATATGAGAGTTTTATTAGCAGAACTAAAAGAAAAAAAAAAAGACTCAGAATAAACTTTAAGAACACTTCTCCAAAGGGCTAAAAAAAAAATGAGAGCAAGAGATTGGAAAGCTCTTAATCTACTGCATTTCTGAAAAAGAGGATAAAATAAATGGAGTGACTTGGTATTTATGCACTGGGATCGTTTTGAGAGAGAAAACTTTGGAAACAAAAGGATAAGATAGAGTGAGAATCCGAGCTGGAAGCTAAACCCTGGCACGTTCTGCCTTGGCCACAGCCCAGGGAGTGTGATGGAAGTGCCACAGAGGATTTGCTGTCCCCTGGTGCTCCTCAAACCAAACCTGCACAGGTGGGGCACTCAGCCAGGCCTGCAGGGATGCACAGCAGCAGGAATGTGGCATCTGTGAGCACATGCAGCAGGAGGAACACAGGAGCTGAGAGCAGGGCTGGACAGGAGGGGCTGAGTGGGTTTGAGATAACAAAACCCAGGGGAGCTGCAGGAGCAGGGAGGATGTGAGGAGCAGCAGGATTTGGGGTGCAGAGGGCGGAGGAGGAGGCAGAAATGCAGGTGACAATTGTGGCAGGCTGGGGACAAAAGCAAAGCCCAGCCTGTGGTGGCACAAGGTGGATGTGGAGCAGATTTCAGCAGGGTTTAGTCTGGGGCAGCTTTGGCTCTGTGGGGCTCAGGATCTCTCTTCCACCTGCTGGTTAATTTGCTTTTTTGGCCAGAACCCTTCTCCTGTCCCATCTCCCCCTCCTGCATCCTGAAATGTTGGCACCTCTTGGAATCACAAGTTGGAGGCACTGGAGTGTCACTTGAATTTCCAACCAGTTACTTGCCCAGTGGATTTAATCCAAGATTTTTGGATCAGTTTATTTAAACCTCAAATATTGGGCTCAATCTGAATAACTTTCCCCACCTGGGTTGGACCTGGGAGTCTCCTGAAGGTTTTTATTCCATGTGGAGTCTCCATCACACCTGATTTATGCAGTGCAGCCCAGCAAGAAAAACTTGTCCTAAGTCAGCTTCTGTCTTGTAATGCTGAGTTCTTGGATCAGTTTATTTAAACCTTAAATACTGGGCTCAATCTGAATAACCTTCCCCACTTGGGTTGGACCTGGGAGTCTCCTGAAGGTTTTTATTCCCTGTGAAGTCTCCATCACACTTAATTTATGTTCCCAGCAAAAATAAACTTGTCCTAAATCAGCTCCTACCTTGTCATGTGTGAAAAATGATTCCTTTGGTAAGTGAGGCAGGAGAAGTGCCCTGATTTGGGGCACTCCCTGCCCAAATATTGCTGCTGCTGGGCAGGGAAGGTGTTGAGGACTTTGATTCCATTGGCAGCTCTGCTCCTGGCTCCAGGTGGGATTCTCCGGAGCTGCTCCAGGAGCTTGTGCCGAGCCCAGGATGTGTTTGCAGGAGCAGGGAAGGATCTGAGCTGAGCTGACAGAACAGTGCCCTCTCGTGTGCTGCAGGGCTCGAGCTGCACTCCTGTCCCAAACCCCGCACGCATTTTGGGCTCTGGGGCAGGAATTCAGCCTGACCCGACTGCACAGGTGATTTGTGGTTTGTTTTTTTCTTTTGTTTTCCTTCTCTCGAGCGCTAAAGGCTTTTGTGGCTGAGGTTTCAAAATGTGTAAATGAACGAGCGTTTTTAATGCTTTACAGCTCAATACACTGAGTGGTTTTTTTATTATAATAGGGGAAAAAAGCCTGATGGTTCAGTTTGGTTTTTGCTGTGATGCTGAAGCTGGCACAGATCACAGATGGCAGTAGCTGTGCTCATGTGCCAGGAGCTGGAGGTTTAACGTGTAGATCCCCGCTTCAGAATGGTCCCAAAAGAGAAAATTCAGCATTAATATTTGCATTTCTGGGTGGGTTTGCTTTGCTTTGGTTTTTATGCCGTTGTTGGTCACTGCTTGAAGTGCTCAACACTGCTTTTGCTTGAAGTGCTCAGTGATGTTCAAATCCTTGAATTTTTCGGGAGAGTTTGCAGATTCCAAATGTGTGTCTTTGGACTCTGCTCGTTGGGCACAGCCTCCATCATTTCACTGGCTGGGGATAACAAATCCCATTCCTCTTCTCCTGGGATCACCAAGGTTGGGAAGCACCTCCAGGATCATCCATTCCAACACTGCAGCAGGGATGGTCCTCGAGGTGTTCTCTCTCCATTTATTATCACGTTTTACTCTTGGCTGCTCTTTGCATGATCTAAGTTTGGTTCTTTCCGCAGGGATTTCTCCGGGTGAAGTTATCCAGCCTGGAGCTCTTATCTGCTCCAGGGACAGATGTTATTTTATGTGTGGGGAGATAGGGAGAGATCAACTTCATTCCAGGCCCATATGTGGATTGGAAAGGCCTCCCTGCTTTTAGGCTGGTCCTAATATAATAAATATAATAAATATAATAAATGCACCTACAAATTAATATATGGAATTGTAGGAGAATGTGTGCTGGGAATGAACTCGATTTTGGGGCAGCTCTTGTTTTCTGAACAGATTTAAAAATAATTAATCTGGGAAAACTTAGGCTTTTGATGAGCTTTGTAACCCTGCTTTGCTGGTGCCTCCTCCCTGCTGCAGGAGAGTGGAGCCTGCCTGATTTTTCCCTGTGTTTTGGGAGTGTTTTCCAGCGATGGGATGGATGGAGCCTGTCCCGAGGTGGAGGAATGCATGTTAAATAAACAGCCCTGGGTGTGTTTGCCTGATTTTTAGGAAGGGGGATGTGTTTGGATGAAGGATTTATATTTTGCGCTCGGGCTCCCTTTGCGCTCGCTCCAAGGGCTGAGATCCCTGCTTGGATCCAGCCAAGGGAAGGCAGGAGGGGACTGGAATTGCATAAACCAGAGATGTTGTCCATGTGGATGAGCTTGGAGAGCCAGGTCCTGTCCAAGATCTTCAGGATTTTGCTGACGAGAGTTGGCCTCGATGACCTTTAATGTCCCTTCCAACCCAAATTATCCCAAAATTCCATGGGCTCTGGGTTGTAATTGGTGGCATTTCCCCGTGCTTGGTCCTGTTTTGCTTGCAGCACAATTCCAGCATCGATCCCTGGCTGTGAGGATGGAGATTCCAGAGTGAGCCTCATGGATGCTCCTCTGCTCGCAGCCCCAGCTTGGTGGGGGAAACAATTAAACCTTTATTTTTGGCCAGGATAAGTGGAACAATGGAAATTCCCATTCCAAGGGCTGGCTCCCTCTAACCCAAACCATCCTGTGGAAGCTCGGGCCTTGCAGAGGAGCTGAATCTGAACAGCTCAGGTGAATTTCCAGAGTTTTCCCAGAGAGTGGCTGTGAGTGGGGCTGGTGGAATCTGTGTCGGAAGGGGCAAACGGACCAGGAAAAATCCCTGGGAATGCCAGTGCTGTGCCCCAAGGTGATGCTCAGACAACCAGAGTTTGCTCAGGCTGAGTGTTGGAATTAATTTGTAATGTCTGGTGAGGAGTTTTCCTTCTGTTCCTGCTTGAGTCAGGGAGAATGGCTTGGTGTGCATGTTTTTCGAGGCAAACATCTTCCCATTTTTTTCCTGGAAGCCTGGCAGGAAGATCCTGGGCGTTGGCAAACCAGGGTGGGAAGGGCTGATGCTGCACTTCTGCTTCTCCTGATCACTGTTGATGAAAGTCTTTGCTCTGAGCTTGGTGTTGACTCCAGAGTGGAAAGGCAGCACTGATCCCACTGCTCCAACCGAGGGAGGTGCCAAAATCTTGGGATATTCTGTTCTGGGAAGCCTGGCTGGGTGTGGGACTGGGCTGGGCTGGCCCAGCAGCTGCTGAGGCCTCAGAATTCCTTGTGACACCAGGATCATCTCCCCACCATTGTGCCTCCACGCCAAGGCTGCGCCAGCAATTCCATGTTCTCGTCGTTCCCCCACTCGGATAAAAATCAGATGGGAACAAATGTGCAGCACGTGAGGACCAAAGACTTTTATTACAATATCTTTTTAATTATCAAGGTGGGGAATCACGTTTTACCAAGTCCAATAAATTGAATTTTATTATGGTTTGTGTGAGGACTTATTTAATAGCAGATTACACAAGACTCTGACACAATTCCTTTTTCTTTCCCGGAGGTTTCTTTGTCGCTCGTTGAACTCTGGGAGGATGAGCTGGGAATGGAAGCAGAAGGTTGCAGATCTAATCCAAGGCATGGTTCATGTTCATGGTTTAGATTAGCTCAGCTTAATTCCACGTTGTGAGCAATTGGAGCAGCTGGGAAACCCAGCCCAGGCAGTTGGGCTTTATTAGGAATCAGCTCCTGCTCTTTGCAAGAGGTGCTTTGGGAAGTCTCAAATCCCGAATTACGGCTGTTGGCTTTGGAAGGAGCTCCAGTTGTTCTCTCTGCTCCCTGGTGTTGGAACTTGGGGCTTCTGTGGAGCCTCCTGCCCCGGGCAGGTGTGGAGAGGGCGTGGATTTGATTCCCAAAGGTGGGAACTGCTGGGTTATCCATGGAATCATGGAGTGGTTTGGGTTGGAAGGGATTTTAAAGCCTTCCAGTTCCACCTTCTGCTATCCCAGGTTGCTCCAGGCTTCATTCACCCTGGCCTGGGACATTTCCAGGGGCAGCCACAGCTTTTCTGGGACTTCCATCCCAGCCTCTCCCCACCCCCTCAGGGAGGTTTTCCATCCCATTTTCCCCTCCAGCCCTGCTCTGGTGAGGCAGCCTCAGCATTCCGTGGGTTTGTGCTTTGCTGGGAATTTTTTCACTGCCACTGAGGTTTGTTCGCAGCGAATTCAGCTCTCGGTGATGAAAAGTTCCTCTCTCGGATTTCAGATTTATTATTTGGATTTGTTTGGTTGTGTTCCCTGTTTCTGACAGTTTACAGTCTCTGGGAGGGGTCAGTCCATGCAAAAACCCCTTGCAGTTCTGGATGCTGCTGCAAACATGAGCAATGTTTTGGATGTGGAGTTCTGTGTGTTGAGGGAAGTGCCAGTTTGAGGGAGTTGCACATGGATCCCCTTCCCAAATTTGTGTTTGGAAATGCAACAGACCAAACTGATCCCTGTGCTGGATAAGTGGGAACACAAATTACAACCTGCACAGCGAGGTTCCAACACCATCAGGTTTATATTCCCATTTTAACTCCTAGGAAAACTTTGGGAATGAAAATCAATCCCATAAACCCATGGAAGACCTTTCTGGCCCCATGGCTACAGCGAGCAGAGACATTTAAGAGATGATTTTCATATGCACGGAGTCATCTTAGAATTCTGGAAGGGAACAGTTTGTCTGGGATTCATAATAAATTATTCATCCTTTTATTACCATAATAATCGCTTTTTATGGTTACCCAAGTGAATGTTCTTATGAAAGCACAGAAAAATCCATTAATTATTTTCCAGGATTCTATAGTATTTAGTTTTTTCCTAGAGTTTTTACCCATTCTGGGATTTTTTTTTAATGTTATCAGAAAGCAAAGCTGTTATTATTTTTTTTTTCCCCCAAGATAAAAGTCTCTCTGCACACCTGTTTTGTGTATCAGAGATGGAAGAACATGAGAACAACTTATCCAGGGAAAATGCCAATCTGGAGGCTTCTTCCCTGCTTTTTTGGTCCCAATGGATTTTGGGGTGTTTCCTTTAACCTTGTGTAGGTCCATGATGGATTTATAGAAAATCACAAACATGGGGTGGGGTCTTAAAAACAAGAAATGTTGATTTGTGCCAGGAACAACTGGAAACAGCCTGGAACGGAGGATTTTCCCCTTTAACAAGAGGAGGGTTTGGTGCTGATTAATAGGAGCCTCCAGGGCCTAAATTTGTCCAAAATTTGTCAGGGATTTGTGTTGAATTTATAAATTCTCCTTCTCAACCTGGTTGTTGGGGAGGGCTGGACTTTTGTTGGTTGGTTTTTCCCAAAATAAATGATTCCTGTGTGGATCAGCAGCAGCTCCCTGTGGATCAGTGACGTTTGTTTCCGTGGTTTTGGCCAACCCAGTCTATGGAAGCTCAGCCTCAGCAGGGGCTTGGAATGAGGGCAGGTTTAAGGTCCTTTCCAACCCAAATCCCTCCAGGATCTTCTGGACTGGGTTGTTGCTCTGGGGTTTGTGGTAATTCTGGCTTTGGAGGGAGAAGCTTTACGGAATGTTGTCGAACCAGGATATTTGGTGGTGCCAGAGGATGAGGGAGTGTGAAAAGGATGGAGAAATCTTGATTTTTGTGTCTCTTTTGATGGGCTGAGCCTCGTGTAATGCCAAGTTCAGCGTTGCCTGTGATGCTCAGCCTGTGGAGCCCTGGACACCAGGGAATCTTGGAACAATCAAGGGATAACCTTGGAATTCTTTAATGAGATCAGCTCTGTTGGTCAGAGTGTGGTGCTGATAACACCAGGGGCGTGGTTCAGTCCCTGCACAGGCCTCGCTTAGGAGTTTGGCTTGATGATCCCGTGAATCCCTTCCCACTCAGAATATCCAGTGACCTGGAAATAAAGTGGGGCTGAAGAACACTTCCAGGGCTTCTAAAGTGTTTAGGAAAAGCAGTTTTGCACGTTGGATCTGCTGAGGGAATCCTGCTGGACGTGTCTGTGTGGTTCCTGTGTGACCCCACACGTGAGGAGGTTGGAGAGCGGGAAGTGATGATGGCACAGTTGGGATCCTGGTTCATCCCATATCCCTGATTTCCTGAGGTGGATCCAACAGGACTGGGCTCACCAGCAGAGCTCAGCACATTCCTAAGCTAAGGTCTAACCCTGTGGAACGAGGCTCCTGCTGGATCAGGAAGAATATTCCTCCCTCCAAAGGAAACCTTGCCTTTGGAGCTGCTTTTATTCTGTGCATCCACTGGGAGCTGGAAGGGTTGGGAATGTGTCACCTTTGGGAGCCTGTGCAGGGCCCAGCCCAGAGCACTCAGAGTCCACTTCCCATGGTGTTTAAATCCTTCCTACACCCAGAAAATCCTGGATAAATGCACTGCAGGTGCTTCCTCCTTGGTCCTGCTTCATCCGTGGACCAGCAGACTGCGAGATCCAGGAGCCCTTTGGCCACCTGGTTCTGGGGTTGGCTCCTTGTCACCCAGGACGTGGCACTGGGAGAAGCTGCTGGGAGCCGAATTCTTCCCTGCCAAATGCCAAGGAGCTGCTTCTCTGATTTTTATTTCGTTTTTTTCCTGTTCTAAGTTTATTATATTAACGGAGAAGAAGTGCTTAAAGCCCTCAGCGGTTGCTCAATGTAGCCTTTGGCACCACACGCAGCAGTGGTGGAAAAAAAGCAAACAGAAGTGTGAAGAACCCGACAAAACACATGGAAAATATCTTGCATTATATAAATGGGCTCAGTGCCTGTGCCTCAAGTGCTGCCTCTCCTTCGAGTGAATTCCTCCCACCAAGGAGGCAGAAATTCAGGAATTCAGAGGCAGGAGCAATGAAGAGGGGCAGCAGTTGAGTGTTTCGGAGGTGTTTTGCCCATAGTGGATTTGGAAGTGGTTGGAAGGAGTGTAAAGGAAGGAGATGCAATGATTTCCATGTTCCTCCTGAGAATACACAACACAAGAGGTGCTTGAACAGGAAAATCACCAAATTGGGTTGTCAGATGTTGAGGGTGTTGCACAATCAGGACCGTGAGCTCCCCAGGTTGCCACTGAAATGAGAGTTAAATGCGATTAAAAAACTCTTCAAAACCCAAAAAACCTCCAAAAATAAAATCCAAGCAACGCCTGAACAGCAGGAAAAAAAACCACAACAAAACCCCCAACCAGACACTATCCAGGAGTAGAAATCCTAAGGCAATTGGAAGGGGAATATGTTTCAGTGGTGAGCATTGTGTTGCTGAGTTAATGGTTGGATTTGATGTTCTGAGAGGTCTTTTCCAACGTGAATGGTTCCAATCGCTCAAGACAAACACAGAGATTTATAACTGAGCAGAAATGGTTTGGGTTTTTTGTTTACACTCATAATTTGGGGGAGTTCCTTCCTCTCCATGTGGCGGCAGAGATGCTGGTGGTGCACAGGTGAGAATCCTTTCCCAGAGATCTGGTGATACCTCTGGTGAATCCAGGTGATTTCAGGAAAATTTCAGTCATTTCTTCTGCTATCCACAGTTTTGGGGATTTAGGGAGCGAAGAACCCTGTGGGCTCTCGATGCAACCTCCCCTCTCCATCCTCCAAGGAACATCCTGCCTCTTATCCATTCTCTGCTTCCATCATCTTCCCTCTGCCCTTAATTAACTTCTCCCATTCTGCTGAGTGTATAACATCCCAAGATTAACCTGAGAGGGAGCTCAGAGTTCCCAGAGAACTGAAAACCAATTTCTCCATCTTTGTGTGCCTGTCAAGGGCTGAGTGCCAAGGCTGGAAGTCATCCTCTGGTGGCTGATGGGATCGTGTGCACCTAAATCACCTTTCTAGGGGTGCTTGGGATGAGTTAGGCTGAATTCCCTGGCTGCCACTCGGTTCTTGGTGGGATGGGGAAGCAGAGAGGTCAGAGTCGATGCTGATTCTGTGTCTGGCAAAAATCTGGTTGTGGAGTGAGAGGGAAATGCTGGCTGGTCAGAATTCCTGGGTGTCCTCATCCCTGACAAAAGCTGAGCTCTGCTGTTTATAAAAAGGATTGAGGGCCTTGAGTTGGGCTTAGTCAGCTGCTGGTCCCTGGGAACGAGGAAGGGGGGGAGGGGGGTGTTGTTTCTTCATCTAATCACTTGCAGGCTTGTGATTACAACATTTTAACGATGATGGCCGAGGTCAGTTTTTAATTAGCCGAGCCACATGATGGCCTCTCGCAGTGCCAGCAAAGCCTTTCCTCATTGGTGTCTGGCGCGATGTTCCAGGGGAGCAGCTGTGCCAGTGAAATCCTGGATTTATGGGTTAAATCACGCCGTGGATTTCCCAATCCCGAGCTGGTTTGCTCTGATCTGGATGGGACACGGTGGCTCCGGATTGCAGCGAGTCCCTGTCTTTGTTCAACATGTTGAGGAGCGAGCAATAAATAGGAAAAGTAACTCAAAAGTCCTGGGAAGTTGGCAGACGTGGCTGTTACCAGGACTCACATGATGCCGTGGCCCGGTGGAACCGAGCCCTTGCCGATTGAATCACATGTTTTTGTCCTGGTAACAACCAATAACACCCCTGCTCCTTCCCCAAAAATCCTAAATATAGCCCTGAGAACCTCCAAGCAGGGAAGGTTGGCACCGCACGGTGCCTTTTCCACAAGGCCCCTGTGTGGTGGCTGGGACACGCTGGGTTTGTGCCAGGAGCAGATGGCACAGAGCAGGCTGCACATTCCTGAGGCACTCAACTTCTCCCTCTCCCCTTCCCTGCGAGGAGAGATGCATCCCGAGCTGGATTCACGCATGGCTTCGCCTCCAGCATGCACGGAAAGGTATTGGAAAAGGCAGAACGTATGACTTGGGTTTTCCTGGCCCACACGTGGATGATAACAATCCCCCCCAAAATCCCCTCCCTGCCGTGGGATGGGGTGGAGGAGAGGATTCCCTGAGGGATGAGCCAGCCCCTTCCAAAGGCTCACATTTGTTTTCCTGAGCGTACATCCCGACACGCTCCCTGCACGCTCTGCCCCTGACCTTGCATGTGAGCTATAACATTTTCCATGGATTTCCTGGAGGTCTGCAGCTCTCAGGCGAGGAGGCTGAGTCCCTTTGAGCCATCCAGGTCTGGAGCGCGTTTAGGGGATGAGGTTTAGCCAAGTCTGAGGTCGCTGCGAGCTCTGCACGTGAGCAGATCTTCCCTTATCGTGCTGCTCTGCCGAGCCAGGGATGAGTCCCCAGGGTGCTGCTCTCCAGCTGGGGCCAATTCCGGGAGGGTTTCATCTCCCCCCAAAGCCTGGGGCTGCTCCCTGCTGAAGGCAGAGCTCCCAACCTGTCTGACTCTTCATAAATCCATCAAATTTGGCTCTCAGGCATCACTACTGGGGTTATTTTTTGTATTTCCCTGTAATGTCCCCGTCAAATTATGCCTCAATTATTTTATATTTGCGTCACTTTTGTAATCAGGTTTAGCCCAGTTTGTGCTTCACCCCTCGCTTTGTACTGATTTAGCCCAGTTTGTGCTTTTCCCCCTCACTTTTGTCACCGGTTTTAGCCCAGTTTGTGCTTTTCCCTCACTTTTGTCACCAGGTTTAGCCCAGTTTGGTTCTGTCCTTGACTCCATCAGGAGCCAAGGCCACCACCAGGAATCATCCAGCCTGGACCTCAGGCACTGTCCTGCTCTAAAGAGAAAAGAAGGAATCTCCTACAAACCTTTTTGCTCCCCACTCTGGCCAGTTCCTGACACTCCCCAGTCCCATTCCGCAGGGGAGGTGCTGAGTGAGCTCTCTCCACTTCCCTGGAACTCAACTTGGAGCCTTTCACAGCTCCCAAGGTTCCCAGTAAGGTACAAATTGGAACATGTGGGAGTTTGTCTCNTTTGTGCTTCACCCCTCGCTTTGTACTGATTTAGCCCAGTTTGTGCTTTTCCCCCTCACTTTTGTCACCGGTTTTAGCCCAGTTTGTGCTTTTCCCTCACTTTTGTCACCAGGTTTAGCCCAGTTTGGTTCTGTCCTTGACTCCATCAGGAGCCAAGGCCACCACCAGGAATCATCCAGCCTGGACCTCAGGCACTGTCCTGCTCTAAAGAGAAAAGAAGGAATCTCCTGCAAACCCTTTTGCTCCCCACTCTGGCCAGTTCCTGACACTCCCCAGTCCCATTCCGCAGGGGAGGTGCTGAGTGAGCTCTCTCCACTTCCCTGACACTCAACTTTGAGCCTTTCACAGCACCCAAGGTTCCCAGTAAGGAACAAATTGGAACATGTGGGAGTTTGTCCCAAATCTCTGTTCATTCAATACCTGAAGATTTTTCCCCTGAAGTTCTGGTTTGTACAAAGCCAGGTTAAACTAAGGTTTTGCCTCAAGGATGGAGGCTATGCTTGGAGTTGAGCAATGTTTTGTCCCTTGAGCCTGACCTGGAACTGCAATTCCTGGGAAGTTGGGAGGGAAGAGCTGTTTGGATCACAGGAGCAGCAGAGGACTGAGGTGAGAGCTCTTTTTGGGGTGTTCCCAAACAGAACAGGTGGGAGCTGTTCCTCCTTTCTTCTTGGCACGCAGGAAATGGGAACAGCAGGAAAACCCTCTGGAAAACTCAGAAGGGGAACTTGGATTATCTGAGGGTTGCTCCATCACTTTGGCACTTTCTGTTTAGCAGGGTTGGCACAAGTTTGATGCTTACAATTCCTTGGGATGGCTGCAAAGATGAGGATGAATCCATTTCCTTGCACTTTTGTCTGGGAAGACACTTGTTTAATCCGTGTATATCCATTTCTGCCCGTGGGGAAGGACAAAGAGCAGACTTTGGAGCTTTTTTAGGCCACTTGGGGTTAAGCCTTGGTGTTAATGGTTGTTCTGCTGGAAACCTCAGGGCTCGTGCGAGGAGATTCCAGGGAAGTGTTAAATCCAGCTGGGTCTGGAACAGGACATGACTCCCACTGGGAGCTTTTCCTGTGCCTGGACAACACCAGTGGCGTTCATGAGGATCTTATCTTTTCACCATCCCAACTTCCTTTCCTTATCACTGCTGGCTTTAACATGTGAATTCCCATCAACAGGCGAGGGCTTGGAAGCTCTGATCCCAGGCGGATCAATTCCAAGGGTTTCTGAGCGTGCCAGTCAGGGAGGCACTGGAGCGTAGCCTGATATGGAATATTTTGAGTGTCCTGCTGTAGGTCTTGCCTTTATAAACAAGAGCCATTCCAGGAGTTTAGCAGGGATTGATAGGATCAGGATGTATTTGCAGGGAGGGCTGGCTCAGATGGAGCAGCTGTAACTCGCCCGCAGTGGGAAGCAGAATCTGCTGCTCTCCCTGTGTGGCTGTGAGGGGAAAAAGGGCCTAAAAATGAGGAGAAACTTCTTGAGATGGATGTTCAGAATGAAGTGATACAGGAGGGATGTTTCAAGGGTGTACTGAATTAATTCCAGTATTAATTAAAAGGATGTACACAACTCCTAATGAGTGCAGGCACATATTTGGGGTACGGCATGAAATGGAGCATTTGGGAGAAATCCTTCCCTAGGAGGGTGGGCAGGCCCTGGCACAGGGTGCCCAGAGAAGCTGTGGCTGCCCCTGGATCCTTGGCAGTGCCCAAGGCCAGGCTGGACGGCACTTGGAGCAACCTGGGATAGTGGAAGGTGTGCCTGCCCATGGCAAGGGTGGAATGGGATGAGCTTTAAGATCCCTTCCCAAACCATTCCATGATTCCTTCAGCGCTCTGTGCCCCAGCATCCAGGACCTTGGGAGCCCATCCCAGCTGGAGAGAGCACTGGAAGGTGTGGTGTGGGCAGTTGGGGTGACGTTGGAGGAGACACATTGGAAGAGCTCCATCCCAGGGCACCTTTCCCTGGCCCTCACTGGGATCAGAGCTCTCCTCACCCGAGGAGGACTCCCATTCCCATTCCCACTCCCACTCCCACTCCCACGGCGTAATTCCGCCCCACCCTGCTGGAGCAGCGCGGGAAGGAGAAGGGGATGGGGTGGGGAGCCCTCGGTGGAGCTGCACACCCACCCCTCAGCTGCTCTGCCCATCCCCGGCTCGGGGAGCACCACACTGGGCCAAGCAATGCGGGACTGCTCCGTGCCGGGCCCTGCAGCTGGATGGGAATTACGACACCAACGCCCTGAGTTATCCCAGTTGGATGCGAAAGCAGCCGCGCGTTCCACGGGAAGCGGCCATGCCAGAACGAGGAGGTCAGAGCTGTGCAGAGTTTTTCTGGCAAAAGGACTAAAAAAACCCCTTTGGATGGAAGGAGGTGCTCTGGGGAATCTCCGGAGTGATGGGATGAGCTCCGAGCGCGGCTGCAGATAATGGGGATTGGGGAAGGGATTGAGCCAGGGAATATTGGAGAGAAGCCAACCCCCCCTAGCCCAATGGCCACTCTTCTTCGGGATGAAGTCATTGGAAGCAGCACAACCACTTATCCAAGGAGATATCCAAGAGGGCCAACCTGCTCCCAGGAGTTTTGGGATCATGGTTTAAACAGGTTTTTGTGTTCCCAGCCCTCGGTGCCCACAGGTGCTGCCTCATTCCTCCTCGGAACAGCTCCAACTCAAGATCCCAGTGGTTTTTTTTCATCCAGGGAAAGTCTTTTAGCTCTTCTTGCCTGCGGAATGGGGAGCTCAGCACTGTCAGCACCACACAATCCATCCCTGAAGGAACAGCCCTGCATCCAAGGGGATGGAGGCAATGTGTCAGAACATGTGGAAAAATCCCCCGGAGCTTCCAATTGACGCTGGAATGATTAAGAACAAAAAAAAGCGGAGAAAGGGTTCGCGGAGCTGCGGAAAACACCACGGATCAGGATCTTTTCAGGGTTATTCCAACTTCTCCCATGAAAAGATGAGCCCAAAGTACCAAGGTTTGGGTCTGGATTTGCAGTTTTCCAGACTTTTGGGGGCTTGGAGCTTGGAATAATCTTTTGGCTTCTTGCAGAGTGTTAGAGGGACCAAAGCTCCAGCAGCAGGAGGCACCTGGAAGCTGCTGGAGATGAGCATGGAGCTGATCCTCTTTTCCTGGACAAGGATGGAGCCGACGCCCAGGTGATGGTCACAGCCCCTGGAGCAGGCTCTGAGCTTTGGGTGAGTGTTGGTTTTGCACAAATCCACAGCTTTTCCTCGTCGCTCCCCAGAGCTGGATCCATTCTGAAGAGCAACAATACACGGAAAATGGAATATTTTGCTTATTAAAGTCACTTGGAAGTCGCAGCCCCGAGGTTGGCAGCCGGAGCTCGGAGAGGCTGAAGGAGCTGGAGAGCTCATTGTTCCCTTTTTCCAAGAGAAACTTCCCTGTGTGCCAGCACTTTTTATTTATAACGCTGAAATAAATGGAGTCCATTTAAAGGTATTATTGAGGGAGCAGCACTTCAAATATATCATTTTTATGTTATTAGGCTGCTCGGAGTGAGGTGTCCTACTGCAGGAGGATAATCCTTCCCCCTGCCTGGATTCCAGGCTGGAACTTACTGGAAGCTTTGCACCGCAAGAATCCGAGCGGAGGGATTATTTTCAAGGGAAGAAAAGGGAGCTTGAGGGAAATCAGGCTGGAAGGCAGAACCTCAAACCACGGTGGAGAAATTTCCTGACGTCTCGTGACCACCTGATGGCTCCTGAGCTTTGTTGGGATTTTAGGAGATGCCCAAAGGGGAGCTCAGCTGGCTGGGAGGAGTTTGGGGTGGGCTGCACCTGGAGTTGGGGGCTGCCCCTCCTCCTTCCTTCATTCCATCCATTCTTTTTTTTTTGTTGGAACAGGGGAAATCCTGAAGGATTCCAGACTGTTTTGAGAACATCAAATGTGTTGACCTTTGCAGGCTGTTCCTGGTGTCCTGTGCTGGGATCCACGGAGTGAGGGAATGCTGCTGTGGCTGGGAAGGACTCGGAGCAGGGAAGTTGGTGCAGGGAGAGGCAGGATGAGCAGCTGGAAATTCCAGGGAAGAGGAGAGAGGGAAGATGGAGTTTGCTTTCCGCGCTGGGCTCGCAGAGGATCTCATGTCAGAGCAAGATCCCTGTGTCCCACTGAATCCTCTGCAGCCAGGAATTCCCAGGAGCTGGGAAATCCGTGGGATTGCTCAGGGGAATCCCTCGTGGAAAGGCAGCCCTGGGATGTGGCCTTGGTGTAGGATAAAGAGGGATTATTCCCAGGGTGTTTCCCCACTCTCACGGATGCAGAAATCAGGATTCAGCCTGATTGATTTCAGGTAGTTCAGCTCAGAACTACCCCAGCAGCTGTCAGAACCCAGCAGGAAAAGCTTTGGAAAAGTGGGAAGAGGAGATGTCTGATTTTGTCAGAGAGGAGTGAAACTCCAGCCAAAAGGAGCCCACGGAATTAGGAGAAGAGCAAAGCAATATGGAAATGCTTGGAGCTCAGGGGGGTTGGAAAGTCCATTTAATTCCCAAGTTTTTTGGGAGCAGGGAGTCTGGGGGAGCTGGTTCTGGTTTTCATCTGCTCCTTGTCCAACTTCCTCCAGGTTTTCCACTTGTCTGAGTCCCTCAGGAGCTAAGAACAAGCTCCAAGGGTTTTTAGCCAAAAAAGGGATTTTCACCTGAACTTTGGAAGCTTAGGAAGAAATCGTCAACATCTTGGTGTGGAGCTTCCAGGGAGCTCCAGAGCTGCACCAGTTGGATACTGGAGGGAAAAGTGCTCAGGAGATGGACTGGGAAAGCTTCCTCTGGAGGCTCTTGGATGAGCTCTGTGTTGTTAAAAGTCATTTAGTGCTATCAAGGAAGTGCCTGGAGGCCAGAGCTGGGATCTGTCATTGCCACTGTGCTGCCCAGGCACAACAAGAAGCAGAGGGAAGAGCAAATGAGGTGAAGGAGAGGAGGCAGAATCCCAGATTCCGGCTCAGGATATCCAACACCACGATTTTGCAGGAGTTTTCTCCCAGTTCTGGGATCCCTCCAGCTGCAGGAGGAACTCATCCTTGCAGTGAGGCTCAGCTCCTGCCCTGTGTCTGTAAATTCCAGTCTCGGTGTTCCCCACACCCAGCAAATGTTGGATTTTTGGGAATTTCAGAACCTCGTGGCCGTGCTGGGATGGTTGGAGCGATGTGGGGAGCAGAGTTTGGAGCTGGAAGTGAATGGATTGGGGGGAATTGCAGATCCAGGGAAGTCCTGAGTGAGGCTGAGAAGCCAAGGGGAATTTATCCATGGAAATCTGTCTGCCAGGGCCTGTGCTCCTGCAGAAAGGATTCCTGGAGCTGCAAAATCCCCCAAATCCTTGGGAAAGCTTCAGCTGAGCCAACTGGGAGCATTCACTGAGGATTCCAAGCAATTCACATTCCTTGGGGATTGATATGATCGACATAAACCTCAAGTTTGGCTCATTTTGTACAGATATTCCCGAGCAAATGGTTAAAATAAGGAAAGGCTGAGGGAGTTTGCTTTCCCTGTTCCTATTTTTATTTTCCTTCTTTTTTTTGCTGTGTGGTCACAGGAAAAATTCTCATTGTGGGATCCCAGAGTTTTCTTTCCCTCTCCCCCTGATTTAGGGTTTGAGTTCTCCCCCGTCCTCCCAAATCCTTTGGATGAGGAAAATGAGGAGATTCCTTAGGAATACTCTGCTGCCTCCTTGTTTCCTTGCCAGTTGGCATCTCTGCATTTTTGGGGGATGCAGGAGCTCTCTCCCATTCTTTGAGCTTTGCTGCTGCCTTGCTCCCAATTTCCCTGAGCTCCTCTGGGCAAAACCAGCAGGATTTAATTGGGAAAAGCCCACATGGAGCTGGCCTGTCCCTGGCTGTGTCTGCTGGGGAAGGAGCAGCCTCTGCTTTGGGTTTGTCGGGATCTCAAATGTTTTGTCTGGGAATTGGAGCGAGCAGAAGGATTTGGGGTTTTATTTGCGTTCCGCACATCCAGCAGCCCCTGGAGCGCTCCAGGGTGGCATTTTTATCCCCATCCAGCTGTTTGCAGCTGTTTTCCTGCTGCTTGGGCTCCCAGATGTGCTGGGCAGCCTCCTGCAGCCCCAGCTGTTGTTCCAGGGAGCTCTNGATGCAGGAGCTCTCTCCCATTCTTTGAGCTTTGCTGCTGCCTTGCTCCCAATTTCCCTGAGCTCCTCTGGGCAAAACCAGCAGGATTTAATTGGGAAAAGCCCACATGGAGCTGGCCTGTCCCTGGCTGTGTCTGCTGGGGAAGGAGCAGCCTCTGCTTTGGGTTTGTCGGGATCTCAAATGTTTTGTCTGGGAATTGGAGCGAGCAGAAGGATTTGGGGTTTTATTTGCGTTCCGCACATCCAGCAGCCCCTGGAGCGCTCCAGGGTGGCATTTTTATCCCCATCCAGCTGTTTGCAGCTGTTTTCCTGCTGCTTGGGCTCCCAGATGTGCTGGGCAGCCTCCTGCAGCCCCAGCTGTTGTTCCAGGGACGGAGCGTGGCAGGGAGAGGTGGTGGCAGAGGCCTGAGGGGCCTTTGGGAGGGTTCCCCTCCAAGCTGGATTCCTGGAGAAATTCCCATTCCCTCGGGTGGCCTTGCAGCTCCTGGGATCCCTCAGGAAGGGTTTGGGAGGGATCCCAGCGCCTGCTGGACATCGTGGATGTGCTGGTGTGGGTTGGGGTTGGACCATCAGCTCCAAATGCCATTCCCAGCTCCCTGGGAAAACCCCAAATTCCTGCTCTGCTGAGTCACCTTCAACCCTGAGCTGATTCCTGCCTCAGTTCAGGGCATTGGGATGCTCCAATCTCCCCGGATTAACGGGAGGACGGATATCATGGATATTCCTTGGGCAGGCTCCAGGGAATTTAACAACCAACAAATTCCACGTGTTGGATTCCCACGAGGATTTCAGCACCTCATTCCAGTCTCCAAACCACCTGGAGCAGCCATAATAAGGGAAAAGGGGAGGAACAAACATTTCCTTCAGGAAGTGTCGCATCCAGAGCATGGATCCAGCTCCAGAAGAATTCCTGCTGTGGGATGAGCCATGGGGAAGCCTGGAGGATTAGTTTAGATTTGGACTTTGGATCTGAGCTCTTTTTTGGCTCAGTTCCTTCCCTGGAAAAGATGGATCTGATGATTCATCCCCATGAGGGTTGGGTACCTGGAAAACACAAAGATCACGGAATCCTGGAATGGTTTGGGTGGGAAGGGACCTTAAAGATCATCCAGTTCCAATCCCAACACTTCCCACCATCCCAGGCTGCTCCAAACCCCAATGTCCAGCCTGGCCTTGGACACTTCCAGGGATCCAGGGGCAGCCACAGCTTCTCTGGGAAATCCATTCCTCACAGGGATGGGATCAAAGGGATACTTTGGAATTGGAAATTGGCTTTTTTCTGTTCTTTAACCCATCTGGGCTCTGGGGCTGCTCTGGGTTTTCCCCTGGAGCTGCTGATGGAAAGCAGGAGGTGGGAGGACATCATCCCACCCTGCAGGAATTCCATCCCACCTGGCAGGAGCAAACATTTTCCTTTTCCTTTTCCCTTTTCCTTTTCCTTTTCCTTCCCCTTCCCCTTCCCCTTCCCCTTCCCCTTCCCCTTCCCCTTCCCCTTCCCTTCCTCCTCCTCTTCCCAAGNCTTCCCTTTCCCTTTTCCCTTTTTTCCCTTTCCCTTTTCCTTCTTTTTCCCTTTCCACAGATCCCTTGTCCTTTTTCAGAACAGGCAAAGGATGAAACCAGCTTGGGAAGCCCTAAAAGAGCCTCCCTGTCTCACTTCTCCAGCTTTTATTTCCCTCTGGCTTCATCTCCATCCTTTTCCAGTTCCATCCTCTCTATTCCCTATCTTTGATTGGAAACAGGACCCTTCCCAAATCATATTTAGGATTTTAATAACCCTGAGTGCATCCTCTGAGCGTAAAAGAAGAAATCCTTGTGGGAAGATCCCAGGAGAATCCTGGGTTTTTGGGAGCTGCAGGCTGGGCATGGGATGAGGGATGCAAAGAGATGGAAAATTAAATTATTTTCCTTGGAAACTTCCTATATTTTAGGGAAAAAAGGGTGGGATGGCTCCACAGTGACAGAGAAGCTGTGGCTGCCTCATTCCTTGGAATTGTCCAAGGCCAGGCTGGATGGATCTTGGAGCAACCTGGGACAGTGGGAGGTGTCCATGGGGTGGAATGGGATGATCCTTAAGGTCTCTTCCCATCCAAACCATTCCATGGTTCTCTCTGGAGGGAATAACAGCGCACTTGAGGAAGCTGATGTGGAAGGATAATTCTTAATTTTTTATGCCAGAAACGTAAATAATTAAATTTTAACTGGATAATTGTGTGCAGAAAGGGAGCAGGGAAATTCCTCCTGTGAACCTTTAATTAATTTTGACAGGAAAAAGCAATTTTCAATGGAATATTCTCTGTTTCAAAAACTGTTTGCTCCTCCTGAGGATGTCCATAAATCTTCCTACTGAAATTTTATCAAATCTGGGAAGACTTCCCATTATTCCTTCAGTCTTCCCTTCCCCTGGAGCTGGATGTTGTTTGTTGGGGAATTTTAATCTCTTTTCTCCCCATCACCACCGAATGAATAATCCCAAGTTTTGCCTGAGCTGCCTAAATTTGGAGCAGGCTCAGGTTTTGTCTTAAGGAGCAAATTCCCACCAGGAAGGGTTGGATCCTGGGAGAAGGATCTGATTTCTTCCCATGGGGCCCTGAAGCTGTGCCAGCCTTGGCACCTCCTGCTCCGGGTCAGGACTATTTATGGGCTGCAGCAGAATCTCTTTTTCTTCCAGGCTTTCCCAAGATCTCTTCCCACCTGGAATTCTGAGCTCCGGGGAGGCTGTAAAATGTCTGCTCCTGTAATTCCTGTCAGACCTCCATGCTTTGTAACGAGACCTTTTCCCCCAATAATTCAAATTTCCACTGCTTGTGCTCACAGTGGGATTTGCCCACAGGATCCAAGAGCTTTTTCCCTGGATAAATTTTTTTTCCCTGGATAAATTGTTCTGCCCTTCCCTGTGCTTTTCCCAAATCCTTGGCACAGCCACAGCTCCATCTTTTCCCTGGGAAATCTTTGCCCTGCTCAGCTCGGCATGGTTGGGAGCTCACAGATCAGCACAGACAGCTTCCAAAGGGAGTTGGATCATCCTCCAGGAAACCTCTGGAGCACATCCCCAAAACTCTTGGATGTCCCTCAGGTCTCAGCCCAGCCCCCATAAAACTGGGAATGCTGTGGAATCCCATTGTCCATGTTCCAGACACCTCCATCCCAAACCTGTGCAGCCTCTTTGGATTCCAGCCTGGATAAAGCTCCCCAGGAAATCTCTTTTTTCTGGATTCCTAGAGAGGGGGAGATGTTTCCAAGCTCCCAAGTTCAGCGGGGTTTTCTCACCTCCAAAAAATGCCTGGAGTTTGAAATGTTGGCGATAAAAGATTTCCAGGGCGTGGATCCCTCTCCTGAACTCCCTGCTCATCCCAGGGAGCTTCATCCAAAGAAAAATACGGAGTTTTGAGCAGGAAAAAAAAAACATTTTGCAAGGAATCAAGCCGGGAGAAGCTCTCCTGCTCTCCTCTTCCTCCATTTGTGCTGAGTTCCCAAATATTTCCAAAGGATAACCACTCAGAAAGGGTGGGAAGAGCTCAGCGTGGCTCTTTTGGCTCTTAGATCTGTGTGTTTTTAATCAACCCACATTTCATGGCGTCTCCAAAACCTATTCCTGGGCACGGGATTGGGATTTTTCCCACAAATTCCGTGGAGGAAAGCTGAGCCAGCGCCCAGGTTGGTGTTGGGCTGCAGGGCTGGGCGTGGAGGGGCTCAAAGCCTGGCAGGAATTGGCCACTCCAAGTTTTTAGCTCTTTTTGCCGCAATCTTAATGTGGATCCAGTGCAGAATTCCATCCTGGAGCAGGGAGGGAGCACATCTGGCCAGATGTGCTGGAAAAGGGATTGGCAGCGCGAGGGCTGTGATGGACTCATCACCTTGGTGGTGATGACACCCAAAATGTCCCAAAATTCTACCTAAAACCAGCCCAGGATCTCTTCCCTTTCTCCTGTTATTCCAGAATCCCTGCAAATGGATTTTCAGGGAAGGGTTTTCAGGGTGGAAAATTAAGGGAGAATTAAGGAGAAAAGTCTCTCCGTGCTTTGTGCTCCACTTTGGTTTCATCATGTGGTGAATGAAGTCTCTTTTGGGATCCAGAAGGAACCTATGCAAGGAAAGAGGGAATTTCTGGACTCAGCAGCATGAGGATTATTAGGAATCCTGGATAATGGAAATGTGCTGGGCATCAAATAATGTAATTTATCAATCGCTGAGTAACATAAATCAGTGTCCAATGTAAACCTTTCTCCTGTCACTTTTACAGATCCTTTTAGAGCAGCTTTGAGTGAGAGGTTTTTCCACTGGATTCACTTGGAAAAGATGTTTTCCCAGGTGCCAGACGTCTCTGTGCATGAGGAACTTTTTTTTGAGGATAATTCAATATTGTTTGAGTAAGTCGTGGTGATTTAAGTGAAGAATTGAAGGGTGGAAGGTGTCCCTGCTCCTGGCAGGGGCTTGCAATGAGTTGAGCTTTGTTCCCTTCCAACCCAAACCATTCCACAGCCCTGTGGAGGTGAGGTCATAAAAAGAGCTTGGACTTTGATCTCTGTGCATTTGGCTGGAATTTGGGAATCCTGGGGGGGTTCAGCTTTTTCCAGTGTGATCTGGAGCTGGGAGGGAATGGAGATGGATCCTCCAGCACTGGGTGTCACTCCTCCCTTAAATCCTGAGGTGGGAGGGGTTTAGGATCACCAAATTCCTGCCTCCAGGGAGGGGTCGGAGGTGATGTTTGGAGCAGGACCTCATCCCGCTCCCCTCTGGAGCATCCCATGGTGTGTCCTCACCACTCACATCTTCCCCTCCCGCCCTGCCAAATTTCCAGCTGCTGCCCATGAACCTTGAAGTTCCTCTGAGCTCATTGTGGAGGCAAACAGCTGGGATTGTTGGAATACAGGTTTGGATGGGGTTCCTCGGGATGGGAATGTCCTTAATGCCTTTGCGTGAAGTGAAGTGAAATTAAATTAAATTCCCACCCCGCAGGATTTCAGTGCTCGGAGTTCAAGGGGAAATTGGGGAAAAATCCCTTTAGTGGAGCTCTCAAAGTTTAGCTCCCACCAGGGACGAGTCAGTTTGTGACCTGGGCATTCCAAGTGTCCGAAAATCCTCCCAAAATTCCAATTTCCTGCTCTTTTTTGGCTCGGGGAATGTTCAGCCTGATTGGAGTCCATAGGGGAAAGGCAGAGTGAGGACGATGATGATGATGATGGGGCTGGGATTGCAGCTTTTTTGGGAGTTTCCCTCACACGTGTGGAAATGAGGCATTCCCTGGTGTCTCCTGGGCTGTCAGCAGGCTCTAAGAGCTGCAATGAGTTGGGATTAAGATTCCTCCTCTTTGCTTTCCTCACCTTCCTGCGGAGAGGAGAGGAAGGGGAATTGCACCAGGAGGAAAAATCCTGTCTGGGAATGGAATCTGAGCTGGAATCTGGATCTCCAAATGCTCTTTCCAACCCTGGCCGTGTCGTTCACCATTCCCAAAATGCTTTCCCTAAAAGGTGGGTGCCATCCCCACAACTTCCCCCTCAGCGGGGAGGATCCAGGGTGGGAATTCTGCTGCCAGGATGGGCTGTGGGATGTGTGTAACAAATATTGGTGTGCACAAAAAGGAAAAAGGGAGGGAAAGATGGGAAGGAGCAGAATTGAGCATCCAGAGATTAGGGAAAGCTGGGAAGGAGCAGCACTGAGCATCCAGAGGCTGGGAAAAGCTGGGAAGGAGCAAAATTGAGCATCCAGAGGCTCTGGGGAGCTGGGAAGGAGCAGCACTGAGCATCCAGAGGTTGGGAAAAGCTGGGAAGGAGCAGAATTGAGCATCCAGAGGCTCTGTGGAGCTGGGAAGGAGCAGAATTGAGCATCCAGAGGCTCTGGGGAGCTGGGAAGGAGCAGCACTGAGCATCCAGAGGTTGGGAAAAGCTGGGAAGGAGCAGAATTGAGCATCCAGAGGCTCTGGGAAGCTGGGAAGGAGCAGCACTGAGCATCCAGAGGTTGGGAAAAGCTGGGAAGGAGCAGCATTGAGCATCCAGAGGTGCTGGGAAGGAGCAGCACTGAGCATCCAGAGGCTCTGGGAATGAGCATCCAGCTGTGCCAGCCTTGTCTTTCCTTCTCCTCATCCCTCCTGGCCCAAGCTCCCAGCAGTGGAAGGGGATGTGGATCTCACCTCTCCACACTGGAAGCCTTCCTTTGCAGACTTTGGGAACAGGGAGAGCTCGGAACAGGCAGGGAATGTTTGTAGGATGACACAGTTAACGAGTGCCCCACAGATTTCATGGATGTGCTGCAGTTCAGGATGTCTGTGGGAGCTGGGGTGGGAGGTGGGCGAGTGGAGATGCCGTGGGGAGCGTGGGGCTCCCTCCAGGACCACCCAGGAACTCTCCATCTTCCGGCAGATGTAGCTGGAGATCCTCGAGGATGAGTGGGCAGGATGGAGCAATCCCAGGGGCAGGAGCTTCCGGATGGGCCCTGCTCACGTCAGCAGGACGCTGGGTGGGGCAGCAGGGGCAGGAAGGATAAATAGGGATGGAGGCTGGGATAAATAGGGACGGAGGCTGGGATAAATAGGGATGGAGGTCAGACACTGCCGTGGGAGCTGCAACTGTGAGCTGAGGTGCCACCGCCCGGAGAGGGATCCGGGAGAGACCTCCAGGAGAATCCCATGGGATCCCTTCGCCCTGAGGGAACATGGAGGTGCTGAGCTTCCAGGTGAGGACCTTTCCCAGTTTGCTGCTGGTTTCCATCCCCCTCCACCCACGTGGAGCTGGAATTCCTCGGGAGGAAGCTTGGAGTGAGCCCTGGGCTCTGGGGAGCTTTCACTGCGGAGATTTCCCTGTCTGGTGCTCTTCCCATTCCTCCCAAAAGGAGAGCTCATCCTCCTTCCTCCCATCCAGGGATCTCCGAGCCCACTCCTGCAGGGAGCAGGCGGCGAGGGGGAGCAGGGATGGGTTTGGGAATGACTTTGGCTCTTTGCTGGCTCAGGGATGGATTTGGGAACAGCTTTGGCTCTTTGCTGGCTCAGGGATGGGTTTGGGGAGGGCTTTGGCTCTTTGCTGGCTCAGGGATGGATTTGGGGATGGATTTGGCACTTTGCTGGCTCAGGGATGGATTTGGGAACAGCTTTGGCACTTTGCTGGCTCAGGGATGGCTTTGGCTCTTTGCTGGCTCAGGGATGGATTTGGGGACAGCTTTGACTCTTTGCTGGCTCAGGGATGGGTTTGGGGAGGGCTTTGGCTCTTTGCTGGCCCAGGGATGGGTTTGGCTCTTTGCTGGCTCAGGGATGGATTTGGGAACAGCTTTGGCTCTTTGCTGGCTCGCTTGGTTGGCTTGGGGTTGGTTGGTTGGTTTTGCCCCAAATGTTTTTCCTCTGGAAAGGCTCCAGCTGGATCCTCACCCCCAGCTCCAGCGGGTGTTTTTGGGGAATCCAAGGCCCTTTCTGCAGACACGAGGGTGCTGTGCGAGGCAGGCTGAGGGATCTGTACATTTATATATTTATATCCACCAAAGAAAGCTCTTTTATTTGCCTGGAATCCTGCGGCTGTGCTGCTCTAACAAAGTGAGCTCTGATTAAATTTGTGGTTCTTGTCCAACCTGAGAACAAGGCTGACTTCTGGAAGTGCTTTAAATCCCATCAGTTCCGGCAGGCTTCTCCTCTCAGAGCTCATTACAACATTCTCCTCCCGTTCCTTCCCGAGTATCCTGCCTTGGGATACATCTCAGAGGTGAAATCCCTGGAATTCTGCACGGGTTTTACCACAGGAATTCTTGCTTTGCTGATAAGGTTTTCTGCACTAAATGAATCTGCTCCAGCCCTTGGTTGTTTGGGGATACTTTTTGTTGTTGTTTTTACTCATTTTACATTTTTCACATCCTTTATCTTTCCTGGTTTTGCATCTTTTACCTTTCCAGAGGTAAAGTCCTGTGCAGTGTCATTATTGCTGGAATGAGCCTGGAGGTTCATTATGGCTCAGGGAAAACGAGCTGGGTTTTGTCCTCTGGTTTATTATTGCACCTGTCTCGGCTTTAAAACAAATTAATAGAGAAGATGTAATAAAAACCTGGAAGTCTGGGGCAATATTTTAGTCTGGGGTGTTGTGCAGCCCAGGGATGAGTTGGAGAAATCCTTCCCTGGGAGGGTGGGGAGGGCCTGGAATGGATTTCCCAGGGAAGCTGTGGCTGCCCCTGGATCCCTGGAAGTGTTCCAGGTTGGATGAGACTTGGAGCACCCTGGGATAGTGGAAGTGTCCCTGCCATGGCAGGGATGGAACAAGATCTTCAATGTCCCTTCCTACCCAAACCATTCTGTGATTCCTCCATGTGAGGCCTCTGGACTGGAGACAACTGCTCTGTACTCAGAGCTGCTGGCTGGAACTGGGAAATTGGGAATTCCAGGCTTAAAAAAAACCAAAGCAAACCGGTCGGGGATGGATCCCGGAAAGCTCCCGTGGGGAGCAGTGGATGCTGAGGAGCAGTGCTCAGTCCCTCAGACACAGCCACGTCTTCCCAATCCCCTTTCCCTCCCCCTCTGGCTGTTCACTGGAAGTGAGGAATGTCAGGGATCTTCCTGAGGGATGTTGTGTCTGCAGATGGTGACTTGGAGTGCAGAGGTTTCCCAAGGAGCTGCTGTTTTGTTCTGTTTTGGTCTCCCTGTTCCTGGTGGCTCCTGAGGTCTCTGCTGCCTTATCGGCGAGTCCGAGAAAATCTGGACGGGCTGGAGAAAGCCTGAGGGATTCTTTCCCCTTGGGAAAAGGCCTGGCTTGGATTCTGGTGCTATTTTTATTCCTAGTGGAAAGGTGTTCGTGATCCAGCTCAAACTGTGACAGCTCCACACATTCCCTGCATCCCAGGGAAAGGCATCCGGACAAAACACTGCTCTCGTGGGGTTTTCCTTCCAGGGCAAATCTTCCTCCAGGAAATCTCACAAAAAGCTCTCAGGGTTGGGATGAAATTGGAGTTCCAAACTCTGCTGGGAAAGGGGGAGGTAGAGCTGGTGACCTCCCAGGGATTTACCTGGATGGGAGGGAATGGGAAGGAGCTTTGGGGATGATCCCAGGCTGTGGAATGAGCCCTTTTGAGGGAGGATCCCTCCGAGCACCCATGGCTGGGAGTTGCTCGGAGTTGGATTTATCATGTTTTAACTTTGCTGTTTAATCAGAACCCCCCAGCCCTTTCCTCCAGGCTGTTCCCTGAAAGGCTGGAAAAGCAGCTCCTTTTCCAGTGTTTAAATCCCTTTTTCTGTGTGTGGAGAGAAGGATTTTGTCTGAGTTTGGGAGGAAATTGGGAGACCCTTTGCTCAAGGAGGTGCAGGAATCCTGAGTCATCCAGAGCATCTCAAGGACTCTGTGTGCTCTCCTGGAGCTCCATCCCAGCTTTGAGTTATGGGCTGGAGTTACAGCTTTGGGTTTGAGCAGACAGGCTCATCCCGATGGATCCTGGAGCAATAAACACACCAAATAATTCAGGGATGCACAAAGTCCCTGGGGCCCTCCTAAGGCTCTTCATCACTGCCTGGGGCTTTCCTCTCTCCATGCTAATCAGCCTTTCTCTTTTCCATGGATATTTCTCCTCTGCAAGGGTGCTTTAACTCGAGAATTCCAGATTTAAACCGAGGCAGGGTCAGGCTTTGAGGCAGAGCAAAACCTCCTCCTGTCCCAAAAAATTTCTCAGGAAGCCTGAAAGGGATTTTTCCCAGCAGCTGTTTGTGTCTCCGAGGCTGGAATTAGGTGACCTATATTCCGTGGAAGGGCTCGGAATTTCACCCCTGATGAATAATAATCAAATCAAAAAGGAACAAACCACATCTAACTCCCGATCCCGCTCGGACTCTGCCCGTTCCCAGGAGCCAGCGTGACTAATGGGATTGCTCCGGGGCGAGCTGGATGTTTCTCTGGAGTAAAAATAAAATCCAGAAGCCCAGAGAGTGATGTGTGTGACGTGAGTCATCCCCAGGCTGCTGCAGCTCCGTCCCTGCTCCGTGGGATCCGACAGCAGATCCCTGCCCAGCTCCATGCCAGGGGCAGGGAGGGCATGGAAAGTGCTGAAAAAATAACTGGGAGGTGACTCAGCAGTGCTTGGATCTGCTCTGACTCCCTGGTTGGAATATTGGGGTGTGTCACTCAGATTTTTGGGGCTGCTCGGCCTCTTTGTGATCCCAGCCTGAGGTTTTCCAGCTGGGATTGCTCCTTGCAAAGCCACCAGCAATGTGTGGTGTTCCCACCTTTCCTGGAGGTGTTGGGGCTTGGGGCAAGCTGGGATGGGAAAGATGTCCCTGCCCGTGGATCAGGATGAGCTTTGAGGTCTTTTCCAACCGAAACCATTCCATGGTGGCTGCTGGAATGGCCAAAGTGATCCAGGCTGAGCAAAGCTTTGCAGGGAATTGTGGAATTGGCCAGTGAGGCTCCAGCTGGGAATGGGAAGGACAGGGAAGAGCATTTCCCTCTCTCCACAGGCACCTTCAAGCCCTTGGCTCCTTCTCCAGAGGTGTCCTGGTTTTGCTCCAGGAAGGATTTCACCCAAAATAGACCCAATCTGGCTCCCAGCAGAGCAGGAGCCATCCCCAGCCGGGGCTTTGAAGGCGCTCAGGTCATTTCACACTTGGGGGTGAGAACTGGGCCAAAGAAGGGAAAATATCCCAGATTTCCACCCAAAAAGCAGGCAGGAGTTGATATCTTGGACCGTGCTGGGATTGAGTCATTGAGTTTGGCTCCAGGAGGAAGGAGCTGGAATTGCAATCGGTGCAAACCAAACTGGATGGAGGCACAGGGCTCACGCCAAAAGTCGGAAAAAGAGCCAAAATTCGAAGGGGTTGAGCTGAATTCCTGCTGGGATGGAGCTCCCTTCCCTGAGGGACTGGGGACAGCCACCCCGAGGGGCTGCTCTGGGGGAGACACCATCAAAACATCCTTAGGGAACACCATTATCCTCCTGTTCTTTCCACCAGAATAAAATCCCTCCCAGTAACTCTGCTCTGGAAATGCGTCTCGGGGTGGATAAAAAATTGAAGCTTAAAAAAAAAAAGTCTTCCAGTAGTTTTTGGTTGTATAACACCGAAGGCATCACTTATTTCTTGCCAAAGCCCCTGATAAGACCCCTCTGTGTTTTTCCTTTTAATTAAAAACGAGGCTTTTTATGTACAAATAAAACACTGGTGCCATATTTTTCTTTTATGGAATATTATGTCATGGCAGGGGTTTGTGGCTGCTCCAGACACTGAATTCCCGGCGGGAGGGAAGTAAATCTCCTCAAGTGCATTCTCTGGTCGTTGCCTCCAACACTCCTCGCTGATAGAAAGAGGCCCAACTCCTGCTCATAAATATTCCCAGCTTTCCAGAGGATCCTGGATGCCTCTGCTGCTTTAATGCTCGGGATTAAGAGTTGCAAGAGGGACATAAATTTAATCTCTGGACCTACGGAAAGGAAAAGGCTCTCTCAGTTTTAAAAATGTTTTTCTTTGTAATAAAAACCAGCAGAATTATTGATTTGAGTTGCTGGGACTTGCAGGGTTTTTTTGGTGGTGGTGTTTTTTTTAGCTTTTATTTAATTTTATTTTAGTTAAAAATGCCCTGGAGCAGGGAGGGTGTTTATTTTGTGCCAGCACAACCCCGGGCAGGGCTGCTCACAGATTTCCCGGTGGCATTTGGATTTGTTGTCCAGGAAATGAGGAGAACAGCAAGAAAAAGGGGAGTGTGGAGGGGTTTTGTGTAGGGCTGGATCTGCAGCAGGAGGCCTGGGATGATCCAGCTCTTCTTGGTGACCTTCCCCAGGGAGGGAAAAGGGAAAACCACTGGACACGAGTGAGAAATCCGTGGGATTTTGGGAATTAGAAGGAGATGGAGTCAGCAGCCCTGGAAGTGTTTATGAGGTTAAAGGGAGCTGTGACTCACTTTTGGGGACGTTCAGGAAGTTCTTGTCTGGTTCAAGATGTTCATCTCTTAGTGGGGAATCTCCCACCCTGCCAGGGAGGGGGAGCAGAAATCCTTGGATTTTGAGAGCAGATTTGTAAGGAAAACTTCACCTTGGAGAGGGACTGGTGCCAGTTCCTGCCCAAACCTGGGTTTTGGAACCTCGGGAAGTCCCCTCCCAACCCATGGATTTGGTGAATTACTGGAATTTATTTGGTGGGGGGATCCTACCTTGTGGAGGGGGGTTGGGGTCTGCTGCTGGAATCATCCAGAGGGGAGCACGCTCCCAGATATTCCAATGGCTGATCTGGGCATTCCTGCCAATTTGAATTCCAGCTTGAATTCCAGCCAGTTTGCTGGAATGATGTCATTTGTAGAGCTGGCAGGAGGAGAAGTCTCCTGACTTGCAATCACAAACCACTTTCCACCTGCCTTTCCATCTTGGCCGCACGTGGAAGGAAGGAAAATCCATTGTTTCCCATCCCCCTCGATGTTTCGGGGCTGGAATGTGAAATATTCCCGATTTCCCTCGCAGGAAAGGTGAACTTGGAGCGTTTCTCACATGGTTTTTGGGGTGTCTTTGAGCGTGGCTCCCCCTCTGCTGCTGGCAGGGTCTGGCTCCTGCCCCGAGGAGCTGCTCTGGCCTCCTCTGCCCTTTCTCCACGAGCTCTTTCCAAGGGAAAACTCATAAAACACCAACTGGTTCTTCCCTGCTCCCCTCACCTCCCGGCTCCCCCTGGCTCCCTCCCCAGAACACGTTATTGGATTTCAGTGGAAATGCTCTGGGAGCCCCTGGAGTTTCCAGGGGGTCTCTCACCCTCTCAGCTCCCTGATGCTGCTGGGCCTTCCTTCCTTGGATTCTTTTTCTGGACTCTTCCCTTCTCCAGCTCCTCTTCCCCTTGATCTCCAGGACCCTCTTTGCTTTTCCTCTCCCAGCCTCCTCCTCCTGCATTGTCTCTGTCACCATCCTCTCCTTTCTCAGGGTTCCTTCCCTCTTTGGAGAATTTCTTTATTCCCTTTCCACCTTTTTGTTGTTGTTGTTTTCTCTCCAACTTGGGGAAAATTTCTGCAAATACCTTTGAAGTCATTTCTTCTTCCTTGCTCTGATGGCTGCAGCCAGGATTTGGGCAGTGCCAAGCAAACTTCCCAGAACTTTTCCGTAGCTTCCTTTAACCCTCAGAGTCCTCTATTGTCTCCTTATTTAATTATGGAATTATTCCATGGGTTATGGAATTATGTGGATTGAGAGGGATCTTAAAGCTCATCCAAGCCATGGCAGGGACAACTTCCACTGTCCCAGGCTGCTCCAAGCCTGATCCAACCTGGCTTTGGGCACTGCCAGGGATCCAGGAACAGCCACAGCTTCTCTGGGCACCCTGTGCCAGGGCCTGCCCACCCGCCCAGCCAGGAATTCCTTCCCAATATCCCATCTAACCCTGCCCTCCTTCTTGGGCTGCTTTGTGTTGGCCAAGCTTTGGCCTCCTGGAGCCATCTCCAAGCGAAAAATTCCCTTCTCCGTGTGAAAAATCCACATTAATTGTCAAGGAGCTGATGGAATCTCAGGTCAGAGGGAAGCTGGGGGCAAGAGAGAGTCTGCAGGGATGGGGATGAACATCAGGCAAGGAAAGGGGAAGAGGAGAGGGGAGGAGGAGGAGAACAATCCCACATGGGAGTCAGCCTGGTGATTTACACTGCATGAAATGCATCCCAGAGCACGAGAGCACATCCATAAATACAGGATTTGGGGCAGAGATTAATCCCTGGGATGTCTCCCTAAAGGTGTGGCCTGTGTTTTGTGGATCAGTCACTTTCCAGGAGCAATGTGCTCCATCCCTGACACGGATTTGTGGCATCAGCAATTCCTAGAGCGGCTTTGGAGCAGGGAAAATGTTTGGTTTGGATTTTTTTTTTTTTTTCCTGGCTCCATCCTTTCCAGTGTCTATTTTTTAACCTAAAATACGTTCTTGGCTCTGCCAGGAAGGCCAACCAACTTCTCTTTTTATGATCCTTTATTTGCCAAAGGTATAAAATGTATGTATTTATATATATTTCTATATTCCTAGAGGAAGTTGCCAAAGCAAACTGTCCTCACTGTGTGTCTGCTCCTGGGCAGCTCTGCAAGGAGCAGCTCTGGAAGCTCCTTTCAAGTTGGATTTTCCTCCTAATTTAGCCTCCATCTGTGATGGAAGAAAAGGAATGGGAGGAAAATCCAGGTGTTCCCAGACTGCTGAAGTGGTGCCTTCTCCTCTCATCCTGGGGCAGGGAAAAGTGGGAGTGTGGGATTGGTGTTTGTATTGATGCTCTGCTGCTTGGGAATATCCAAAGTCGAGCATTCCTGATGCATCCTGTGCCAAACTTTGGGACATTTCAGTGGCCAGCGTTTCAAACCAACCCTGTGTGGATGCAGGGATGAGGGGATGGAGCTCCAGGGATGGAGTTCCAGGGATGAAGGGATGGAGCTCCAGGGATGAGGGGATGGAGCTCCAGGGATGGAGTTCCAGGGATGAAGGGATGGAGCTCCAGGGATGAGGGGATGGAGCTGCTCCCAGGGATGAGAGGATGGAGCTGCTCCCAGGGATAAAGGGATGGAGCTCCAAGGATGAGGGGATGGAGCTCCAGGGATGAGAGGATGGAGCTGCTCCCAGCGATGAGGGGATGGAGCTCCAGGGATGAGGGGATGGAACTCCAGGGATAAAGGGATGGAGCTCCCAGGGATGAGGGGATGGAGTTCCAGGAATAAAGGGATGAGGGGATGGAGTTCCAGGAATAAAGAGATGGAGCTCCCAGGGATGAGGGGATGGAGCTGCTCCCAGGGATAAAGGGATGGAGCTGCTCCCAGGGATGAGAGGATGGAGCTGCTCCAGCACTCAGGCGGGTGAGTCACGGCCCCTCTGAGTCACATCCCAGATCCATGATTTCATCACTGGAGGTTCAGGCTGAAAGGGCCCCAGGGAGGGAGGTTGGAAGTCCAGAGGAGTGGGAGTGGGATGTTCATGGGGAGTGGAGTGGAGCTCCGGCCTGGATGGGACCCACACGTAGCGGGATGTGCTGATGTCATCGCCGTGACTGTGTGTTGGAAAGAAAAGCTCCAGGCCGTGATCTCCAGGTTCCTGGAAACTCCGAGGAGGATTTATTGTTCTGGGCTGCTGAATGGGGCTCTGCATCTGCCTTTCCCTGCGTTATCCCGAGGTTTGGATGCGTGGTTTCGGTGCTGGCCAGGCTCAGGAGCGCATGGCTGCTCCGTGCAGCTCCGATCCCTGGGGAAGGAGGGAAGGCTGAGAACTCCCAGGAACAAAATCCCCTCCTCAGCAGCCTCCTGAACTCCCCGAGCCTCACTTCCCCGTGCCTGCAGTCAATTAACGAGCCTTTGGAAGCTCATCCCTTTAATTGTTCTGTGGGATTGGCTTCCGCCACTCGGCTGCTGCTCCTGACGTTTTCCTTGGCTGTTCCTGCTGGGAACACCTTGAGCAGGTGGAGCTCCAGCCTGATGCGTTTTGCAGTGAGGATTTCTGAAGAAATCCAGACTCTGAGATCCCATAACTCTGCAGCTGCTGGAAAAGGGCTTTGCAGGCTGGAATATTCACGGGGAGGTGGGAACAGCAAAAACAAGGAATGGGACAAAGATCAGAAGGTTCTGTGTGGTTTTTCCTGGGACCTGAGGGTTTCTCCACATTGTGAGGGAATTTGAGCAGCCTCATTGTTGACCTCACTCAAAAGTCAGGGATGAGCTCAAGGTGAGCTACCTGTGGTTTTCCCAAACCTTCCCAAGGGCAGGAATCTGGGATTGCCTCTGCCTCTGCTCCATGAACTATTCCAAGAGTTCAATCCCTCTGCCCCGAGCCCCTGTTTTGGCCTCTAAAGCAGAAAAGCAATAACACAAAAGTAATGAAGGTTTGGGGAGCTGTTCTGGGGAGATCTCTCTGGTTCGTGTCAGACACGCAGGGCTGGGCCTGGGGCTCTGCTTCAAAGCTGATACCATCAGGAGCAGCCCCACAGAAAGGTAATTAAAGAACTTTCCAATAAAACACAGCGGCTCCGAGCCAGGGGATCCGGGGAGGAGATAAAGGCTCAGGGAGAGGTGGATGCTCCATGGCCTTGGGCATGAACAAAGCCCAGAGCAAAGCCAGATGTGGGCTGGGCTGGCTCCACTCCAGATGTGAGCTCCCAGCTCTGCCTACCTGCGGCCAGGCTGGGGTGCAGCTGGAATGGGATCTGAGCTGAGGAGTGTGGCCAGGAGGGAGAGATTTCCAGGGAGATTGGGATGGGAGCAGTGCTGGGCCAGCTGCTGTTCCCTGGAGAGGGTGGGAGGAAGGAATTTGGTCCTGCTCTTTTCCCTTGGGTGCTGCTCTTCCTTCTGTTCCTGACATTAATTTCTGCTCCAGGACCTGGCACCTGCAGATCCCCAATCCTGCCCACCGTGTGTCCTAGGGGCATCCCTGCCGATGGATTTGACCTTTGCTCTTGGTAGTTTAATTCTGAAAAAAAACCTCTGGAGCAAGAGGGGCTGCACAGCACTTCCAAACTCGAGGCTTTTCCCTCCATATTTCACTTGAGAACTCCCAGTATTCCTGCTTTATATATTCGTCTACAATCCTTTAGAATCCCACTGCCTCAGGCTTTTTCCTGAATCCAAAGGTTCACTGCACTGTGGCTCTCCATCACTTTGGGAGTTGGGTGAAAGCTCCTGTGGTCCTTCCCAGCTTTCCTGGCCTTTGGATACCCCTGTGGCCTGGCTGGAAATCCACCCCCAGCTCTTCCACCCTTTGGCGTGGGCAAGATGCACTCAGTTCTGCTCATCCCGAGCTTCCACTTCCCTCCTCACTCCCCATCCCTGACCCTGAGGCTTTTGGAACTCCCTGCTGGGAAGGAGAATCCTTTGTGTGGAGTGTGAAATGATTGCAATCCTGAGGGGCTCTGGATGGACCTGGCTGGAGCAGCAGCCAGAGCACAGCAGGTACCAGGCCCCCACCGGCCATTCCTGGCTCCCACAGCTCCCAGTTCCAGCACAGATGGAGCAGGAGCTGCTGCCAGGGAGGAGGAGGAGGAGGAGGAGGATGAAAAAGCCCATTTGGAAAGCAGAGGAGTTGTGCAGATCTTCCCCCAACACCAAAATAGCAGCTCCGAGTGCGTTCAGAGGAGTTCTGGCAGTGCTCATCCGTGGATGGGAAGCACATTAGGAATTGTGCCTGCTCTGGAGCAAGCAGCTGTTCCTGTGTCCACTGGAATCGTGGCAGTGAACGCAGAGCACAACTTCCCCGCTGCCCTGGCGTGGATTGGGGTCTCTCTGGGGTAAATGAGGCTCCAGGGAGGGCACTGCCACTACTCTGTCTGTGCCAGGCCTGGCCTGGCTTTTCCGAGTCCCGTGGGTGGTTTTTGATATCCAGGGAACAAATCCTCAGCACGGATCTGGCCCAGCCCCCTGGATCTGAGCTCTTTGCAAGTCAAGATCAGGATGGAAACTTCCCAGCTGCACCCTCCTGTCCCTGAGCCCAACCAAATCCTCACTCCAAGCCACCCACAGGCTTCAGGAAAACGGGGATTGAGCTCAGCTCAGCAGGGCCTGGAGCCTGGGAGCACCCCCAGCCCCTCTTCCCTGCCCTCCGTGGTGAGGAGTGAGCAGTCCATGGAAATCTGCTGGATTTCCCCAAAATGGGCTCGGTTGGAAGCGTGAGCAGAATCAGATCTTACAGAGTTTGGTTGGGTTTGGTTTGAGGAGGGAGTGAATTCCCATCTGGTGCTGGCCCAGTTCGGGAGGTCAGCGCTGCCAGGAGCTGGGGCTGGATCAGCCCTGCTTACCCAGGCACGTTTTTGGGAATTTTTCTTCCAACCTCAGCCCTCCCAGTTCATTGGGAAAGCTGATGAAGAGTAAGGAAGTCCTCAGGGAGAGAAAAGAGGGAGAAGGAAGGATGGAGCAGAGCAGTCTGGGGGGATTTTCTAAAGGAAACTGCAGCATAAATCTCCTGAGAAAACTTTTCCCTGGAAGGTTGAGGCCCTGCCAGGGATGCTCAGACTGACCCAGGTGAAGTGGAATATCTCTCTGGTGGTTCCAGCTAAAAGAGAGGTCCTTGCTGCCTCAGCCCTGAGCTGGGTGGGTGTGATTGAAGTTTCCCTGGGCAGGTTTTCCCACCTGGAACAGGAATATTTCACTTCCTTAACACTCAGAAGATCTAATCCTCAGCTATGACCTTTTTCTGTTCCTGTTTAATCATTAGTTTTTCAAACTTCAGGAGGTTGGGGGCAAACATTTTATTTGTTGTGTTTCTTGTGAGCAATATTTTCGTGATAAAAACTCGATGTGTGCAGGTCAAGCTCATCTTTGGGTGGCAGGAGCTGTGCTGGATTTAATTCTGGATATTATTCCTCATGGAATGTGTCACCTCTGGAGACCTCCCTCCTCACAGAAGCACTTCTTTGCCAGGTGTGATATCTGTGCTTATTTTGCTGTTCAATAAGGATATTTTGGGTGCTGCTTCACCTCTTCTCCAGCTCTCCTGGAGCAGCAGCAGTTCTGGGAAGAGAGGAAAAGCCTTGGCTTGCAGGGAGCAGAGTTTGGAGCACTTTTAGCTCCCAGGGTCACGAGTTTGCTGCTTTATGGGAGACCATGTGCTCCTTTCCCAGCAGATGAAAGCATTTTGCTGTCAGCACTTGGAAAAACACCCAGAGCAAACCAAACCCAAGTGGGACTCTGGGTCTGCCTTTGGCATCTCCTGGGGTTTTTTGGGTCAAGCCACCACTGGAAAAATCCCCCAATTCTTTCCACTGGGAAAACCCACAAAATGGGCTGGCAAAGTGAGGACAATACAGGCAAAATAACAGCCAGGTAGTGGGGCCAGGCTTTTTTGGGGATGCTCCCATGGATCATTTAACCAGTTTAAGCACCTGGTAGGGCAAAATTCCCACCTCCTACACTTTTTTTTTCATGAATAAAGGGGAAAAATCCCATTATTTCTCTTATTTTCCTCTTAAGAACAAAACTGAACACCATTAAATCACTTTTATCAAAGTCCTTCTGGAAACATTTCCACGCCATGGCTTGGGAACATTCGGAGAGGATCCAAACCTGAATGTGGTGATGGAGATTTAAACAGAGCTCAAATCCTGGAGCAAATGTTTGGAATCTGCGGAGATTTGGACAGCTTCTTCCAGGATGAGGAGTTGACTTGCCAAGAAATGCAATTTTGGGGTTGACTGCAGCTCTTCACTGAGCTGGCACTGGGAGCTCATCTTTCCCTAAAGGGCAGCTCTGTTTTGTTCCTACATTTTCAGAGCTCAACATTGCCCTTCTTCCACTCCCCAGCAATATTTTATGGACTCCAAACCTTTCTGCTGAAGGGAAAAACGATCAGGAGCACCAAACCAAAACGAAGGGATTGGTCACGCCTTGGGGTTGACCCGAACTGAAAGGATTATTTGGGGTTTTCTTTTGCCGGGCGGAAAAATAAATCCGGAGCTTTTCACTCCGAGTGCAAACATGACCTCCCCTCACCCCTGGAACGAGCCAGGGAATCTCATTGTGGGATCAGCCTGATGGGGAGTGTGGAGCCAATCTCCACATCCTGGGTGCTTCCTCAGCTTTCCCATCAGGAGGATGAATTAGGGATTAATTAATGCTTTGTCCTCATTCCCGATGCCTGCTCCCAGAGCAGCCTCTGTCCTTGTCCAGGGTGGCTTTGTCCTCGAATGCAACCAGGCTGGATTCCTGTGAATGCCAGAAGGGCACGTTCAGACCTCAATTAACAGGGTAATTAACTCAATTAACACACTGAGATAAAGGTCAGAGTGTGCTTTTAGGAACTCTTTGAGCTCTTGGAATGTGTCCGTAAAATTCACCTCATTTCCAACAAGGTGTTCCTGAGGGTTGGAGAGGATCCCTTCTGGGGTTTGGGCAGAGGGGTTGGAGGTTGGAGGTTGGACGTTGGATGTTGGATGTTGGATATTGATCCTGACTGTGCTGGCCTGGAGCTGGAAGAGTCATGGAACAGAATCATGGACAGGTTGGACTGGGATGGATCTCAAACCTCATCGCTTTCCATGGGCAGGGATCCCTTCCACCGAGCCAGGACCCCTTCCACTGAGCCAGGACTCCTTCCCCCGAGCCAGGACCCCTTCCACCAAGCCAGGACCCCTTCCACTGAGCCAGCTGCTCCACCAGAACATTCCATGGAGCCACTGGGTCTGTAACAGCCTGGAATCCAGCACTGGCTTCATCCCAAAGCCTGGAATGTGCAGTGGGGATGCAGTGGGACACTGGGTCTGTAAGAGCCTGGAATCCAGCTCTGGCTTCATCCCAAAGCCTGGAATGTGCAGTGGGGATGCAGTGGGACACTGGGATGCTCAGCTCTGCCCTTCCCGCCCAGCTGGGAGCGATCCCAGGAGCTACTGAAGGTCCCTGCAGCTGCTGTCACCCACCCCTGGACTCGGCGTTCCTGGGGGATCAGGGCTCCGACAAGGCAGAGGAATGAAGGATTGCTGCATTCCTGTCAGCACCTCCCGATCCAGGCAGTGCTGCCTCTGGAACGTGGGAAGGCTCATCCCGAGCCGGGCGGGAGCTCAGGGTGTCAGGGCTGGGAGCTCCAGCAGGGCTGTGCTGACAAGTGATGGCTCTGCTGGAGGTGCTGACGGATTCCAGGGGAGCTCCCGGGGCCAGGTTCCGTCTGTGGATGTATGGAAAACCAGGACACTCCCATCTCCTCCATCTTCCAGCCCTTTTGTGGCTGCTTTTCATTTTATTCCCGTCTCCTCTCATTTAGAGACTCCCTTTTGGGAGATGTCTCTCTTCCATCTTCCTCCTGCTCATCCCTCACGTTGCCTCCTCCTTGCTCCTCCAGCCTTTGCTGTCGGAAGCAGCTTGTCTATGATTTTCCATCTTTATTAATGTCACATCCATTATCCTCAGGGCTGATTTTTCTATGGAATATCCCAAATTCCTGCTGCAGCAGCACCTCCCGGCTTTGCCTGTTGTTTTATGGAGCTGAGGAGCCGAGGGAAGCTGGGAAATGTGGCACAGGGGGGGTTTCTGTGTGACAGATTTGGAGCTTCCAGGCCTCCTGCGTCTTCTCAAATCCATGCAAAGCAAGATAAATATTCCCTGTCCTGCCGTGAGAGGGATTGGGAATGTGCAAACCTTGCTTAAACCCAAAGACAAAACCACTCCTGAGTCTGCTCAAGTCTCCCCCACATGCAGGAAATAAATGTTCCAATTATTCCTGAGGGTGACTCCCCCGTGTGACAGAGCCACCAAAGGGTTTTAGGTGGCTTTAACGGCAGGAAGCAGCATCAGGGGAGGGTTAGGTTGGGTATCAGGGAAAGTTCTTCATCCAGAGGGTAGGAAGGACTCCCCAGGGAATGGTCACGGCTCCAGGAGCGTTTGGGATGCACAGGCTGGGACTGTTGGGTGTCTGCACAGGGCCAGGAGCAGGATTTGGATGATCCCTGTGGTTCCAACTCACCTAGCTGCGTTTATTTCTGTTTTTAGGAGCAAACATGCTCCTAAATCACCTATGTGTGATCCCCCTGTTCCTGTGGATCTCAGTGTCCCTCTGGGAATTAGGGACACACACACTCACACACTGCAGCCCTGCAGTCGGGAATGTGCCTTTGTGGGTGCTCCTTTCCACTCCAGGGAGATCTCCTACCCCAATATCCAAATGTCCATGGCAAGGAGGCTCTGCAGACAGCAAACCTTTCTCCATGTTCCCCTTTCAGGTCAGCTCTGCCTTTCCTTGGATGGAGTGAAAACAAACAGATGTTCCCAGAGAGCCAAGCTGACCTGGAAACCATTAATTAGGGAGTGAGGGAAAGAGGAGAGGGCAGGGTTTGGATTTCCTTTGAGGAGAACTATTTTTAGGCTCAGGACAAGTTAACAGCAACCTGCTGCTGGGGCCAGTGGGGAAAAGGAGGAATAATGGCTTCCTTTCAGAGAGGGATGGTTCCTGGAGAGCTCTGGTTCCTGGGATTAGTTTAAGTGAAGTTCAGATATATTAATTTCGGAGAAAAAGTGTGGATGCATGTCTTGGTCTGGAAGAATGGTAGGATCATGGAATGGTTTGGGTTGGAAGGAAACTCAAAACTCCACTCATTCCACAGGCAGGGACACCTTCCACTATCCCAGGCTGCTCCAAGCCCTGTCCAACCTCGAACACTTGCAGGGATCCAGGGGCAGCCACAGCTCCTCTGTGCCAGGGCCTCGCCATCCTCCTTGTAAAAAACCTGCTTTGGATCCCAAACCATTTGTGGGATTATTTTTGTGGGATTGGATCTCCCTACCAGCTAAACTGAGCTTATTTTTGGATTCTTATTTTCTGAAGATGACCTGGCAGGCTCCCAGAGCCGTGCCACCCCTCTGCCTGCCCCTGGGATGGGATGTTAATCCTGGCATTCCTTCCCCACAGCTGCATTCCCGGAGCTCAGCCAGGGTGGGAATCTCATGGGTTTGGTGCAGAGTGACCCCAGCTGGGTTTGTCCTGTCCTGCTCAGCCCTGGCCACGCTGGAGCTGCTGGAGCTGCATCCTGAGCTCCCAGCACCTGGAGCCAGTTCCTAGAAACCTTCGAAGCAGCACACGGAAGTTGGGAGGCTGGAAGGGCAGGACTGGAGCAGCCCTCGGGAATGTGTGGGAGTCCTGTGTGGTGTCCAGCCATGGAAGCTCCCCAGCTCTGTCCTCGGGGAGGGATCTGTGCTGTCCTGGAGCACCGGCCAAGGAGCAGAGAGAGGAGAGCAGTGCAAAGCCAGGAATGCACTGAGGTCTGTGGTGCTGGGAATGGCAATTCCCAGACACCCACGGCTCGGGCACGGCTTGGCACTGCCCTCTTGGTGTTATCTGCACTGCCCAGGGAGCTTTTCCAGCCTGAGATTCCAGGGGGTGGTGTGGCAGCGCTGAGGACACTCAGGCAGGTGTTTCAGCCTGGCTCTGTGTGCTCACAGATGTTTTCCACGGAGCCAGGGCCTGGGGTGGGTTCCCATCCTTAGCCAGGGGTTTCCGTGGGAGTTTTCTCTCCTCTCTCCACTTTTTGGGGATGGAATTGCTGCAGTTCTTCTGCCACGTTGTGGGGGGAGCAGTGCAGGTCACAATTTGCTGTCACCTTGCCCCCCTGAGCAGCCCTTGAGCTGATGCCTTAAATGGCTACCTAAAAACAGAGACTAGGCAGGAATAAGGGAATAAAGGAGGGATTGATTGGAAAGGCCTTCAAAGGTCACACCCTGGGGAATCCAGAGGCTCCTGCC
>VZRF01010835.1:0-29750 GCA_013396875.1 Vireo altiloquus
GAGCGGAGACCCTGCCCCGGCCTGGGAGAAAGGACCCGCGGCCGCTGCCGGGGCTGCTCGAGGCCTTGTGCAGCTGAAGGGAGGGAGAGAAGGCCGGTCCTGGGAGCTGCGGTCCCGAGCACTCAGGTGTTGTCGTGAATTAAGTCCTTTTGCTCGCTGTGCCGGAGGCCGAGCCGCGCACAGAGCCGAGGTATTTGATTTATTTATGGTTCTGCGCAGGAAGGGGCGCTGGGCGGCAAAGCCAGCGAGCCGGCACGGCGACTACCAAAGCTTTTCACTGTTTATACATTTTAGCAAGTAGAGGTGTTAATGTTCACCTAGTTCTCTTATTAATTAGTATCCCGTCTTCTCTTAGTTAATAATTCTCTCGTTTCCCATGCTAATTAGTCCGTACGCTCAGTCTTTCCCTTTTTTTTGGATCAGAGAGGCCAAAAATACATCCAGCCCTAAACCTAAACAAGGCAATTCTACTGAAAAAATTCATTTGTCTTTCTAACACCCGGACATCACTTAGAGCTTGTTTGTTGGCTGCTCTCTTGCATGGATTAAATCTACTTTGTTGTTGATTAGGCTTGAAAATAGACAAAGATCAGACATGAAAGAACATCCTTTCTTAAGAAAAAGGCTTATAGAGTTTGCTGATAAGGTCCCGGACCAAACTGTGGCTTAAAGAATTTTAGGAGATGTCTGATGTATGCTGCATAGCATTGTAGGCAAAATATCAGCTGGCAAAAAAAGGAGTAAAACAAAGGCAGCTGTGCCAGCTGTAAGTGCTGTGACCCTTCACAAATGAGAAAAAACATGAAAAAAGTGGCAGGGCAAGAAGTCAAAGGCACATTTTTTCGTCATTGTGTTCTTAAATAATGACTGTGTCAACTGGTAGGAAAATTTGCTAGAAACACATGGCTGTAATTAAAATGTTGCTAGGAGCTGTTGTGTATTTAGGGTTTTGGATTTAAAAGTGAAACCCTAGAAGTATTTTAAAGGGCTTGTATTTCCTCCTGTTTCATTTTAAGAGGTCCTAAAATGTATTTTTTTTGACCCTGTCATCAAGAATATATAGCTGAAGCTCTTGATTGGATAAGAAAGTAATGTGTCTTGGAGCAGGGTTTTGTCAGGTTAATTTGATAATAAACAGCCTTAATCTACTTTCAGAGTCGTGTATGTGGATTAGAAAACGAGTGGGGCATAAAACAAAGGGAGTTAGAATGAGAGACTCGCTATAACTAATGTTGAGTTTGTTTAACCTGGTAATAACTCTGCTACAAAGCACTCTAGATCTCTACCAGTCCTGGATCAAAATGCACTCGATAAAGCTCTAAAAAAGATCTGTATTTAAAAAGAAAAAATTATCCTTTAGCCAGAATGATTACTTGTGTGACTTTATTAAATGCAAAGTTTTAAAATTATTTAAAAGCAGATTTTTTGTAATCAGCTAGTGAAAAAGTGGGATCAAAGATTTGCTATTGATGGGGTTTTTTTTACCTTTTCCCCCTCCTGCTATGATTTCCTGGGGTAATTAAAGCTTGCAACCTGGGTTGTCCAGTGCTGTGTGCTTTTATTTTAATTAAAAAAAAAACAGCCTTCAGGACAGCCTTCACCACTCCAGAAAACTCCTCTGACACAAGTTAAATGCTTTATCACTGAAGGCATTTCAAGTGGTTCAGTTGTCTGTTTGCTGAAGTTATTTCCAGTGGAATTCATTCAGGACAGACAAGGGTTATTATCCTCTTTGCAAAGTGTGTTTAGCCAGGTATTGCAGAGGAGCACGTGATGTAAGCTCCTTTGAATGTGCCACTGCCAGGCAACTTCACCCAGAGACTGGGCAGCAGTAGAGGTTTGGCATCTCCCTGACGTGTGGGTGAATGTTTTGGTGTCTGTTTGATCTATTTTTATCAGTTTCTATTTGCAGTGAATGAAGAGTTCCTAAATTATACATGCCAATATTGGCAAAACCTGTTAGAATTCGTTTGAATTGACTCAACAAGAGGGTGCTTTATTTAACTGAGGGTTCAGTAAATTATGTAGCAGGTGCTGGAGAAGGGAAATAAGGCTTTGTTGTTGGAATGATGGACTGCTGACCACTTGAGGTAAATACAATGGCTCTCCTTTTTTTTTTGCCCAGTGTGGTGGGAGTTGTGGTGGCACTGCAGTTGTGTCCCTGTTGGGTCTGCTCAGAACGATGGCAATGTTTGTGCCCAGTGAATCAAGGGCATTGTGTGATATAGACAGGGCTATAAACAGCCAGTCTACTTTTGTATCGAGGCCTCCTGGCTGTAATCAGCTTAGCCTCCATGTGCTTATGTGCCGAGCCAGCCTCTGGGACAGTGTTTGTGTCGGGTCCTGCTCGCACCATCCTCTCCCAGGTGTGAGGCTGCTCAGCCCCATGCCCACCCTCGGTGCCAGCGCTGCCCTGCCTGGAGCACTTTTCCAACTGCCATTCCCTGCTCTGATTCCCTGAAGGACAGGTGATCCCCGTGTTTTCCATCCACAGCCATGGGATTGTTTGACAAGCTGGCAGGATGGCTGGGGCTGAAGAAAAAGGAGGTTCACGTCTTGTGCCTTGGCTTGGACAACAGCGGCAAAACGACCATCATCAATAAACTCAAACCTTCAAATGTAAGTAGCCTGCTTGGTTCACTGTTGGTGAACCAAGTCTGTTTGTTTAATCTGGGTTTGCTTGCTGTTCTGCTGGATGTGCCCGTGGAAAAGGTGTGAAGAGCTTGTGGTTCAGTACAGTGGAACAAATGTATTTTAAAATTTTCCAACTGACCAAGACAGTAAGCATTCACACGCACATTATTTTCCAAAAAATCCCATTGTTAATGTGGCACAATTTTGTTAAGATCACCCAATAAGGAAGGGTTTATGATGGCTGAAATCAGGATCTGAAACAGTCACTTCAATCACTTAAATAGTTGCCACAGGATTGTACTTACAAGTGATGTTAAACATTTAGGATTAATACAATTGTACAACAACTTATTGTGTTTGTTTTAATCTCTTCCTGAAAAATAAGTGCATAAGAAATAATAAAATAAGAAATAATGTGAAAATGCACATTTAAGGGTGATGTCACTATTTTTAAAGCAGAATAATTTTCAATATAAGTACCATTAATATTTGCAGTTCATTCATCCAGTGAAAAGTGTTTGAGGCCACTAGGAGTGCATAGTAATCTGAACAAAAATGAAAGTAGGATTATTTTGTTTCTAGATACATTGATGGACTAAGAATAGATGAATTTTGGTAGGCATCTTCAATTGTTATAAGCATCTGGGAAACGGATTTCTGCTGTTTATATCAGGACACAGCTTTTTTTATTATTATTAATTTTCATTGAATTTTACCTGATGAGTCCACTGGGCATTGTTTAAAAAGTGTGACATGGTCAAGAGTCTGTTACTCTTCCATTCCTGGCAATTATTCTTCCACTGAAAGAATTACAAACAAAAAATATAAACTGCTTGCTATGTGCTGCCAGTTATTTGGGAGAAAGGCTACAGTTTTTACCTGGCAAATTGTATCTTTATGTAATTTTTGAGACCTTTTTTTAGAGGGTTTTTATGTCATGCCTTAAGCAGGAAAGGATTCCTAACTAGAGCTGAACACAGACTTGAAGATTTATCACAGTAATGGGCACTAGAGAAGGTCTCAGGGGGATTCCATTTGTAGAATAAGTAGAATTTGCTTGCAATGAGAATTTACCTCATTTAACATGTTGCTTTAGGAGGATAGTTTTGCATGCAACTTGTGTTAAGTCCTACCCTTGCAAGACATGCTAAATATTCTAGCATGCAACAAATGTCATTAGATCAAAGTAAATAAATTGTTTATTTTTTGTAAATTCAATCAAGACAGGTGATTTTGAGCTCTGGGTCAACCCAGTCTTCTTAAGAACTGCTGCTTTGCCCCAGGAGCAATATATTAGGGCCTGGCAAATATAAATGTTTTTCCATCTGTCTGCAGTTGCTTCTTGTGGACCTGCCTGTGGATGGTGTTTGGAATAAGGGGCTCTGGGAGTCCGTGCAAGGATTGCAATGTCACTTTCTCAGACAGCTCTGTAATCTATGGGATGTGACCTTTCTTCCTGCTCTAATATCCATGCTTCTTAGAGGAGCTATTCTTTTCTACCAACTTAGGTTCCTTGGCCAGCTCAGTAGTAAATCAGTTATCAGACAGATCTCTTAATGCTTTGTGTTTTGGCTATTCCAATAGTGTTCACTCTTTTCCCTAGAAAATACAAATCCCTGATTCTGAATTACTTTCCTTTTCTGGGAACTTTTTTAATATTGCACAGTTTGGGGGAAAATAGATCTGTAATGTATTCATGTTCCAAATATATTTCAGTATTTGCATTTTCTAATTTGATTGTAAAATTTATACTTTCTTTCCTTCAAAGGCTCAAACTCAGGACATCGTTCCAACAATAGGATTCAGTATAGAGAAATTCAAGACTTCAAGGTAGTACTTTCTTTCTTCATTAGCAGTAGTGATTATTATACAATAGTTGGTCTTAATTATCTCTTTCAGTGGGTTTGTAACTGAGGCTCATGTGTGGTGGTGACATGACATTGCAATTTGGTCAAATGTAGTACCCATGAGACCTAATCATCATCCAGGACTGAGTGTGTTAGAATATAATGTGTGTTTTGTGCTGCTATAAAACTATAAAAAAAAATTTAAAAGTTACTTCCTTTTTTGCAGTAGTGTGTATAAACATCTGATCCCTGTCTGTTGAGAATTTGAGAATAGGGCACTGTTACAGACTGGAGGAGAGGCAGCTGCTGAGGTGGCAGCCTATATTCCACTCTCAATCTGGTAACCTAAATTAAGCACTCTCACTGGAGGTACTCTGAACAGATTGCAGTGTAATCTCATTAAATGCAAAAGGATGGCTGCAGCATTAGCAATGTAAAGGTGGCAGGAGCAAAGGCCAGGAAACAGTAATGAGTCATTAGTTGCACGAAGACTAAGATTTAGATTAAGAATGTCGTGGCACGAAGATATTTCAAGGAGGCAGCATCATTTTGTTATTCTGTAGCCTTCACTGGATGTTTTTAATGTGTGCAGTTAGTCTTCAAACCAATCAGTGTGGCCTCACTGGGTGGGAGATCTGCAAGAAAATTGTTTATTCCTTGAGCTGATGTGTGAGACTGAGAGGTTTCATATTTCTCTAAGAGCCCCCACAACTGAGCTCTGTCTCAGTAAAGCACATCAGACAGGTTTGGGACTTCTCGTGTGAGAATGTAAATTAATTGATATTGCTTTTTTAAAATTCTGATCCTGTAGTAGGAGAGATGATGACCTGTAAATACACCATGCAGAATGATTTCTTAAAAAACAAAAAAAGCCCTAAAAAACCCACCCAAAACGTCAAACCCCCATAAACTGACAAACCCAAAACTCTGGACATAGAGTGGAAAGGATGTCTGGAGAGCTTCCTTTTCTAAACCTCCTCATTTTGGTGTGGCCTCCACTTGGGGAGCTACTTGGGACTACCTAAAACAGGAAAGCCTCATACTGAAGTCGATGTTGCCTCCTTAGAAACTTCAGGAGGGGATGAGAATTTTTTGTAGTGTTATTTAAGTTACTGTATGTGATGTTTGGGTGAAATCTCACAGTTGCAAAGACAGCTCTTTGTAGCTTCCTCATCTGCACTCACCTCTTTTTACCAGAATGTAATTTCTTTTTTTTTTTCTGAAAGTGGAATTTATTTATATTTGTTTTAAAAGCCTTTCTTTTTGCACACATTTATACCCATCCAAGGACAGAATTTAAGACAGGCTGTGGATTTTGTGTTGTGGTTCATCTGAATTTCATTTACTCATAAACAATATTTGATACCAGCATAATAGACTGAATGGGAGCTTATTCTGTATTTGATGCAACTTTAAATAATTGGTTTGTTTCTTTTATTCAGCTAATAAACACATTGTCCATTGTGAAATATTTCTATAATATGACTGCAAAACTGAGTAGGATCATTTGAAGGCAGATAGTGCAACCAGAGTTCTGTAGGGAATTTTTCTCAGTTGATTTGGATTCAAGTTGATGTAGTTTTTTTTTGGTCAGGGTAGCAAAGAAAATGGATGTGGTTTGGGGTTTGTTCTTTGTTTCTGTGCCTCATGCACTTCTTTTCTTTGCAGTTTGTCTTTCACAGTGTTTGATATGTCAGGTCAAGGGAAATACAGAGACCTCTGGGAACACTACTACAAGTAAGCCTATCATTTATTTCAAAGCATTGCTGCTCATATTAGCTGTTTTGTAAGCTATTTAAACAGAAATATGATAATATCTAGTGGTTAGAAATGATTCAGAGAAGGTTTATGGTGTTTGACAGGAGGTCATTCTGGATAAACTCAATTTTCTGTTCAAAAAAATACAAATTTTTATCTGCTGTTACTCTGTGCTTTCAGAGGTAACTTTGGGGAGCATTCTAGAGGTGGGATTTAAATGTTGACACCTGAAAACCAATCCTGTAAGAAAGCTCATGATGAGTCAGGTTTCCAATTTTTCAGTTCTTCTCTAGGTCAACAACTTAAAACCTAAAAGATATTGGCTGAGATTTTTAGAGGTGAGGGAAATGAACCTCAGAGAATAAGGCACATGGAACTAAGAACCTGAATGAACATTCTTACATATTTTTTCTTGAACAGAATATTCTCTGTATTTTCTAAACACTCTGGTATTGCCTTTTGGTAATAGATGGACACCATTCTCTGGTTTTGTAGCTTTTAGGGAAACTTAATCTTTCTTTATATCATCTCATTGCTATTCTCTAATGCCTGATCCTGATCTTGATGGCATGAGCAGTACTAAACCATGCAGAAGTAGCTTGGAGAAATAGAAGGGAGAAATTCTGAAGATTATAATATTGATTAAACATTAATATCAGTTGTGATAGAGCTTAAATTGTTTTTTAATGGAGGATTAATGCTTCCTCTCCTTCCTGTGCAAATTGTGTTAGCACTGAAAACGTGTGGCCAGGAGATCTGCATTGTTCAAGAGTGGTAGATTTGCATTTCAGTAACTGATGCCCTCAGGCTGCTCTCAAAATGTTAGCACAGTGCTTCATAAGCAAATAATTTTTGTGATTGCTGTATTTAATGCAGTAACTTATCCCTTGTGGGGTATAAATGGCTTTTTCATCTTAACAATACCTCCCTGACAGTAAGGGAGGTTTTTAGGTTATGCTGACAGTGAAATATGCACTTTCATCCACCTCTGTTCCTGATTCAGCCCAGTAGGCACATATTTAAGATTAACTTCTGAGGATAATATAAAAACAATAATTTGCATTAATTAAATCAAAATATTAATAAAATAACTAAGTGCTGTTCAGTTTATAAAGTTAAGCAAGACTTAATTTTGCAGGAAATCAAATCTGGCCAAGTGTCAAAGTAGTTGCCTTGGAGTCCTTCAAGTTTGGACTTTTCTTCTATTTGGCTTAAAAGTATTTTCAAGGTCATCCTCTAAATACATTTCTCTTAAATGATCCTAAAGTTATGTTGTGTCCCTATTCCTGTTAATAATCACTTCTTTGTGAAGTTATTTTTTTGATGGTAAATACATGCCAGTACTCTTGATTCCTCTGGTAAAATACTGGATGCTCATGAAAATTGCTTAGGCATTTTCAGCTAATATGCAAAAGCTTTATTTACTAAAGGTTCTGCACACCAGAAAAGAATGGTCCTTCTCATACAATCCTGGGCTGCTGAGGTTATTTCTGGTTTCCAGTAGGTGTAGAACTGTTTCTTATCAAAATACAAAGATAGATGGTGCTGGAAGGTAAAGAATGTATTCATAATAGTATCTCAGAGAAATGTAAAATGAAGGAGAAGTGAATATTACATTAAAACATAAAGTAAATATACTTTCTGTGGGTCTTTGTAACTGATGAAATATAAATTGGTGAGACTCTTATTTGGTTTTCAGAACAAGTTTCAATAAATGGAACATCAGGTCATAAAAATCAGTAACATCCTGAAATAATGAGTTGAATAGTTGCATATATGTTATGACTGTGGTCATACTGCCAGCAAAATGTCCTAATGATTTCAAATAGTTGAAGGTTTTTGTCTGTTATTTGAAAAAAAAAGAGAGATCCTGTTTATGCAGTATATGTAAAAGTTTAAATAACCTGCATATGCCTAGCTGTGGACACAGGATTTTTCTAAAATGATAATTGACCTTTCTCTAAATAAACTTCAGTGCAGGAAATACAGAATTTCCATAAAAATCTGTCTTTATGTGGTTTTTGTCTGCCTGACCACACTGTCACAATAGCAGTTGGTTACATTTGGAGTTCATTTTTCAGCCTGGTTAGTAAAGCTAAGCTTTTCTAAAAGGTGTGTGGAGACTGAACCTTGTATGAGCAGGTAACAACCTCATGTTTCAAAAAAATGATGCATGTTACCAAAAGATTGAATTTCAGAAATAAGATGGGATTCAAATGTTAATGGTAAATAACAGTGACAAAAATTAGGGGGAAATCAGGTTTGTTTGGACATTTTTCTTGGTGTTTCTTCTGAAGCCTTTTCTTATTCACAGAATACTCATTTCTTTGAGAACCTATAATTTGCCTCTTTGCTCTTTTTATGTTGTGCAGAGAAGGCCAAGCCATTATTTTTGTCATTGATAGCAGTGACAAATTAAGAATGGTTGTGGCCAAAGAAGAACTTGACACCCTTCTGAATCATCCAGGTGAGGAGGCTTTTATCCCCTTCTGTGTCCATATTTGTTATGTTGTCTTAAGAAAAGCCCTTATCTGACACATTCATATTGGCAAAGATTTTAGCCATTCATGAATATTTAGCACAATAATAGTCTTCTACAACTTCGTGGATTTTTTTTTTTTTACCTATTCACATTTACAAATTGATCATGCTTCAGCTGTCTACACTGGGTGGGATTGGTCTCTTATTAATCAATGTAGATCAAAAGTTGCATTGTTTTCAGAAAAAATAGACTTTGAGTTGGAAGCTGGAGAGGCTTTTTGTGATGATCAGCACAGACAAAAATATGTCTCCCTGTCTATTTTTTCCATGAAGAGAGCTAATTCCTTTCTTGTAACATTTAACTTTTCTTTTGCCATCTTCATTATATTTTTTGATGCTGTAGCCAGAAATAAGGAGGAATAATTACACCAGTCAGTTTCAATTCCCTATGGAAGGATACCTGAGATGAGGATATGAGGGGATTCATGATCAGGGTCTTGGTTTTAGGGGTTTGGGTTGGGTTTTTTTTACAGGAGGTTGCACCTTTTTAAATTATGTTCTGAAATCAGCCAATTCTTTGCCTTTCCATGTAGCCAGCAGTACTGGGATGTGTCTGTAAGCAATATGCAATTTTCACTTTCACCTCCAGAATAAAAAACCACATCTAGGAAGTTTAAAGGTGAAATAATCCTGTAATTCTTTAATTATTTAGTAAACTTACAGAGCCCTTAACTTGTGGGATTCCCATGCTGAGAATGAGGAGGGAGAAGCTGACTTGCATTTCTAAGAAAAGCAATGTGTGATTTGGACAAATGTGTTCCCATGAGTTTATTTTCCATGAAGACTGTGTATAACACTTTAATTCATCAACAAAGGTGCTGGAGCTGACTGGGCCTTCTTATTCTCATTCTCTAATCTCTTATTTAAGGGTATGGGCTACCTCAAGTGCAGACACTGAAAGGCAGTGTTGCAAAAGTCAAAGGGAGGATGAGGTGAGCCAAAGGCTGCAGGTGGATTATACAGAGGCCAGGACACTTTGTGCCAAATCAGGAATTAACTGCAGCAGTAAAAGCCAATTCTGTTGGTAAAATGGAACCACACAGGGCCCAGGGTGAGAGGTAAAGGCTGCTGGAAGAAGTTACTGGTTTAATGGAGGGCAGAAGAGTGAAATTGTTTAGATAGAGAAGCAACCTTAGGTGGTGCTTTTCACTTAGGCATTAGTAGGTCACTGATGCTGACCTGGCAGGTCACTTCTATTCATGAATTTGTGTCTTCAAGTTATAAAAGAGCAGGCTCTGGCCACTGAGTGCATTCCTGAGAACCAGGAGACAGCAGTTGGGTGTTTCTTCCTTGGAGTATCTTAGCTACAACACAGCAACAGTGTCACTGCTTTATCAGTTTTGATATATCCCATCTGAGAGAACCAAAGAGCTTAAAAAGTTCTTCTAGGATAATGTACAATAAAAGTAGCTGTTAGGTGAATCAATATATAACTGGTTTGCTATATCAATATTTTTATTTGTATTTCTGTTCTGCCTTTCTTGCTGCATACCCTGCTTTCCTCTCAATCTATGATTCTGTCTCAGTCATCCTCCTGGAGTGGTTTAAATGTACACATTTACCTAAGTTTTAAATGGAATTGAATCAGTTCCTGTCTCTGAAAATCCTAGCAATCCCTCAGTAGAACAGTTCCCTGTCTTTTTTCCAGGCTTTGCCTGAGGTTGTCAAGTGGAAGGGAATGTGTCCTGTGAAGCATTAATGGGGTTAGAAGTTGTACTAGTTGGGACTCTGTTGTGAATCAGAGCTTTAAATTATTTTTACTAACATAAATAGACAATGCACTCTTCAAATAACAGCTTGTTTAATGATAACTGTATCATAATTTGGTTTTTTACTCAAACTTCATTCTTCAGCACTTTGAAAGATGGTAGTCCATAGATTACCTGGATTAGATGATGACTCTTGGGTCACTTGACCTCCAGCACATGCTTCTAAACGACACTGAAATTCTTGTCAACTTGAAACTCTTTGTATAAAATTGCACATCACACATCTAGAGTCTGGAGTATTTTTTAATGTGTTAATTTGTAACTGTTTGCAGTTAGCTTTCCATTAGTAACTGAAAAGTGTGGGAGGGAAATACTGCACATTAGGAAATAATGTAAATTTCTGTGAGCACCACTTTATTTAGCAAGTATCCTTGAGTGTGCCTCATGACTCTGGGTGGGTGGGTTGTGCCCCTTTTTAATTGTTTAGAAAAACACTGGAAACTCCTTGATTAACATGGCTGTTTGCATATGTGATGTCAGCTAATTTATGTGGTTTTAATTTACCCATAACCTGCAACCTGTAGGTACCAGGGTTCATTTAATTATACTGTAAATTAATGTAAAAGTTCAGTCAGGAGACTCAATAACTGTTTCAACTATGGAATCAAAACAGAGATGTAATTATACTGTGCTTGTATTTTGAGGCCTTTGACTTGTGTTTATGGGTATCAGGAGAAAAAAGCTCCAGGTAGGGTAAATAGTTTGTGAAAATTGTCAGTGTTTAGATCAGCACTTACTATCTCTGAATGAATATGGGGAGGTAGTTTTATCTCCACTGATTCTGTGAACAGGTTTAGTAGGCAGATGGAAAAGAACATCATTAGGAAAGTTCAAACCATTTCAGCACCCACAGTTTGTTGGGATTTTGGGGGGTTTTATCATCCCCCTGCCCATCAGCAGGGGCAGATGGCTTGTGTTTGATATTTAAAAATAAATCCTTAGCTTGTTTCCTATGTGAAATAACCTTTTCTTTTTACTATTTTAAAAAGAGCCTGTGTAGCAATTTTCATTGAGGTGGTAGTGTGTAAGTTCTTTTCCTGTCAAGTATTGAGTAATAGACTAAAACCTAGATTTTCTCTTATTCTGTATATCATCCTTTGTATAAATAATATGAAAAACTCAGAGAGTTAGTCTTGGTGCTAGTAATTTTTTGGCAATGTTACATCTGTAACTTTGAAGAGAGTGTGTGTTGTTCCTTTCAATGACTATTTAGTGTTTTGGGGTAATCAGTGAGGTTTAATCCCAGAAACTGCCAGAGTACTTTGTCTGGTGTGTAGTTCCCACTGCTAGCTGAAAGAGCTTCTGGAAAAGAAGTCCTTCAAGGGAAGGGAGAATAAATGATGTCCAGACATGTGCATTTTTTTCCAATTCTGTAAATTCTGTGGAGTCATGGATGCTTTCCAGGATGCTAAAGGATAATTCAGACTACCCTTCTCAGCTCTTGTTGTGATGTTATGAATGAACACAAATGATTTTTTCCATCCATTTTATACATCCTCACTAAGCAGAGATGTGCAGTGTTTGTAGGCAGTGCTTTGATCTCTTGCTCCTCAGCTTCACCAGCAATTCCTATCCACAGCTTGAAGTGTGGGTAGAAGGTAGGGGGAGAGGGGGTGGAGGATTCCAAAACCTGCAAGGAAGTTTGTGAGCATTCTGGAAGCGTGCAGCAGAGGCCAGGTGACCCAAGAGAGTGTGCATCTTGGTAGGATGCAACCTTCAAGAGAATTGCAGCTACAGGTGAGCAAAATACCTTCCTGTGTTGTTTGTACCTCGTTACATGCAGAGATTGATGAGTGGTGCCCCTGGCCTGAGGGTTGTGTCTCTGCTCATGCCTAGATATTAAGCACCGTCGACTGCCTATTCTCTTCTTTGCTAACAAGATGGACCTCAGGGATGCAGTGTCATCTGTGAAAGTGTCTCAGTTACTGTCCTTAGAAAACATCAAAGACAAGCCCTGGCATATCTGGTAAACTTCTCTTTATCTATCCTTTTATTGGCATTACTTTGTGCATTCCTGTTTTAGTCCTGTCACGCCACTCACTACTGTATAAAATAAATCAAGTAGCTAGAAGACAGAATCCACATGTGAAAACAGTAGTAATATGAAACACTTATGGTGAAAATTGTTTTAGAGTGTACACTGCATTCATTTAGACTGTGTCTTAAAGGTTTTCACAGCAGAACTGTTAGCCAGGTAATGGAGTGGAGGATTTCCAGTGAAATCAGAAAGCAGAGTTCATATCAGAAGAACAGCTGCCATTATATTTTGCTGGGAAATTGAGTAGAATTGTTATCAGAGGGCTCCTGGTAGATTACCTTGCAGCTCTGAGAATATCAACAATAAAACCTTTGCAGTTTTTTCCATTCTGCAGATGCTTCAGTAAACTGCTGTTGAAAGGCCATTTAGTAAACTGTTCTCTTCTGAATTTGGAGGGACACTCTACTCTCTGTACCCAGTCATGTTGGAGGGGATTTTTAGTTGTAGAGTCTTTTCTTCCTGAAGGATGTAAGCTTTAGAAGGATCAAGTTCACAAGTAGAAAACTCTCCTTTTATCAGAAATGTTGTATAGAAGTTCATTTTCTGTCCTGTTAAAGTTCTCAGCTGTTATAATTAAAAGTGAAATCAGCAGCTAAATGCAGCTGAAAACTACAATTTTTATTTTAGGCCCTTTAATATTAAACTTGATTACCTGGACATTGCTTTGGGGTCCAGAAATCACACTGATGAATTCCCAAGCTTCTTGGAAGATCTTTTTATAGGGAACCACATTTACAGTCCAGATTCACTGCTGTGCTGGTTTTCATAAACTGAAGAATGAAGGGTATTTTAACAGTTACTCCCAGTGATTCAAGAGATAGATTTACACTGTCCTCAGAATAGTTTTCTATATGAACAGACACTGCTGGGGTTGCTGTTCCAATGAAGTGTGTAAACACACTTGTAATTCCTTCCTCCAGCATTCTCACCATGTGGAGGAACTGTGTGGGAGGACAGCTGGGCTTGATCATCTTAAAGGACTTTTCCAGCCTAAATGATTCCATGATTCATGGCTGCTGCTGGAGGGAGTAAACATCTTTTACAGCGTTGTCTGAGGAAGGACTCGTGTTCTAGGAATGGTTCCTTCTGCCTTGAAACTGGAATTAAAATAGATCCATTATGAAATGGTGTTTCCCTGTGGGCAAGGTACTTTGTATCATTTGAGGAGCAGTCTTCTCCATGGGAACAAAACTTAAGGAAACTGTACCTGATGCTGCTTTGCAATTATGTAAATTACAAGTATGGTGATGACTCAACTAAAACTGGTATTTTTACAATGTTTTTGTAATTTGATTTGTTTCTTCCAGTGCCAGTGATGCTCTTAAAGGAGAAGGATTACAAGAAGGTGTGGATTGGCTCCAAGGTATATCATATGTTATTCTCTTGCTTTATTTTCATTCTGTTAAACTTTTTCATTTTGTAAAGTTTTTTCTTTATTATTTCCTTTGTTTTCTTTCTGTCCATTTCTGCTGTCAGATCAAATTACACAGTGAGTACTAATGCTCCATCTCATGTTTGCCTTTCATTTACCTCCTTAATATGCACAAAACATCATGTGGGCTTCCCTGACCAAAGTGTGTATTATGAAATACTAATACACACTTTTGCAAACAGTGTAGCACTTTCATTTAAACAACACCAACTCCCACACTTCGATTTCTTATTGTGGTAGTTCAGTTTCTTCTTCAATTTATTCTCAACGTCCTGTCCCATTTTTACGTAATTTAATGTTATGTATCAAGAAATGGTGAAAGAAAATAAGCCAAATACGCAGACAAATACACTGATTTTAATTATACACCTTCAGCTCTTTAATCCAGAGCAAAAAGAACATCTTGCACTATAACGATTATAGGACATGCAGATACTCCTAACTGCATGGAAAATATCCCATCCAGCTTGGATGATGTCTGACATCCAGCATGTTTAGTTACAACCCTGGTACAGATGTTGTGTAATTACAGACTTGGTACAGATGTTGTCTCCTTCTGTTGTCCGTTTGTAAAGCTCTGGTCTCTCTTGTCCTCCTGCTCAATGTGTAGATTAGTGAAGTGTGGCATAGTTTTGGTAGACTCATCCCAATTTTAGCTCCCTGCCTGGCGTGGCTTGCGCTGGGAGTGCTTTGGGTGGTGTGGGCTGAGCTGAAGTGCATCCCTCGCCTGTGCTGTGCCCTGCTGGCCGCCGGGTGTCAGCGCTGGGCCAGGGACAGAGCCTCCTTCCAAAGGATAACAGCCACACTGGCCCCGGGTTAACTCATCCCCCCTGATCCAGGCACGCCAGACTGTCCTTTCTACTTAGACTCGTCCTGCTGACTAGAAAAAGATGGTTTATTTTACCGAGTTATTGTAGAGTACAAAAACATTCGGTCGTGTTTTCAGAGGGAGGGCCGCTTGCCAAAAATAGGCTTTACAAAGAGATGTACTGCCCTGCACAAGAGCAGTGATGTATCCTGCACCAGCTAACATAATTCTGAGGTGGGGAAGCAAAATCATTGAGTTTCCTCCTCTGCTGTATCTTATCATCATAAAGGCAGATTTCAAATCATAATTTTTCCTAATTTCAGGCATAGTTCTAGCTTAGTAATGTTTTCTTGTGATGTTCAGGGTCTCTGCTTCTCTTGGAGGAACCTTTTAAGTTTCAATCCAAATCTTGGTTTTGTACATAGCTTCATGCTACTTAAAAGGATCTCAAATGCTTGTGTAAATATTTTCTGACCAAATATTTAAGTTATATATGTAGTTTTTAAGCACAGCAAGCAGATCCTTCTGCTTTCACTCACGTAGCTCTTTATAGCTATGCACCTCTCATGGATTCTTCGTTTTCTGAGGTGAAATTCCTCATGGATGGGCTCTATCTGAAAATTTCCTTTAACTCCCTGGTTCAGTGAACCCAAAAGCTTAAGAAGGGTTGAGTTTAAACTGTAATGTTCCCTAACTACTTGTAGTTTGGCAATTAAGTGGTTAATGGCTGAATACTTTGATATTTCTAGAACAAATCTTTACTCTGATTCTCCTCATTCCTAGAGCACTAGATGGAAATATTTGGAACAACTCTGTAGTTATGGTAGTCCCTAAATCACGGCCTGGGGATGCTGTAAAATTCAGGGGAGGAAATGACACCTGGTGAATGAGTGCACAGTTCTTGTCCAAGCTTTCCTTAGTTACCCTTTGCAGACCCATTTCACAGCTGTGGTGGCAGGGGCAGAAAGTTTTCTCTCCTTTTTTTCCCTAGCAAAGGCTGAGTTTGCTGTTTTCCTATTTTGGGATGGGGTTGCTATTGCAACAGCACATCCTCAGTAGGGTAAAACTAACCTGTCTCACAGCATTCCCCCTTAGTGGGGGAAATTGTGCTGATTTCCACATTTTGTGACGAGATCCTAGATGGTTTTGGGAACCAAGAAAGCGTTTGAAGTGTGTTGAGAAGTGGCAGTCAGGCAGCAATATGGAGAAGGGTGGCTACTGAGAGCAAAATTTTCACATGAGTTATTCAAAACCAAACTTTAAATCTTTTGCTGTTGGGCAGTTAGTTCATGTTCAGTTATGTTTATAAGGAATTGAAATGTGTACTTCATAAAATAAACTTCCAGGTCTTATTCTCATCAAAGTGATCTTAGAAGCCTGAAGAAGATAAAAATTGAATTAGGTGGAAAAGTCCTGCTTAATTAGCAAGATTTGGGGAAGACAACTTTGCTGTACAGGAATTTAAGTGGAGAAGAGAGCAAGCTGAAAAGAACTTTTCATTGTCCCCATTCTTGTAACTACAGCAAAATATCTATTCTGTGTTTTCAAAAAGCAAAATACAGCAAGAATTCATCTTGTGCTAAGAGCAGATGTTTCTTTTTATTAACAGATCAGATGCAAGCAATGAAGACATGAGAGATAAATAAAGGATCTGTGGCGTTCTTTTGCACCCTTTGTCAGTAGGTGAACAAGTACCTTGGAAAGGAAGAATGATTTGAAGAAGATGAACAGTTCAGCTAAAATATCCTGTATTGACTTGTTGCAGTTTAGTATCTCTTCCAGGAAAACTGAATGTAGGCAACCTAGCACCTCAGGTATGAACACTGATGAGTTAAATTGAATCTTGTGACTGGAGAGCGTATTTAAAACAAAAAAAAAGATTTGTGTTAACAACAAACATCTGCATTCATTTGAGTTTTAAGTGATAAACAGCCATCAGGAAATGCCCCTCTGTTTTTTAGGGGGACTCCTTTTGGGCAAATGGGAATAATTATTTTCCAGAGAAAGCACTTCCTGAAATACAGCTACATGAGATACCTACTGATTTTAAATGCCCAATTTTAAGCATTTCTGCCATTTTTTTTATATTAAAGCTTGACATTGGTTTTTATTATCCATCTATAATAGACTTCTATAAGAATATTTTGATTAAAGATGCAAGGATTTAAATGTTCAATGTATTTGTTATAGATGATTGCAGATGTTTTTAAGGAATTGCTTTTAAAGAAATGTTATGGATTGTTTTTGTGATTGTGCCATGGTTATATTTCCATTCCCATCAATAAAACTTCTAATATATGACATGCCCTGGTTGGGTTTTTTAACTTTAATATGCCTACTGATGGTCTTTACATGCTAGAGATTGTTGGCTTTCTGTTCCTTTCACTTGGAGTTTGTCTATCCATTTTCCAGTGGATATAGCACTGTATACTGTAATAAAATGGTATCTCTGTTGCCAAGGTTTTTTTATTAATTACATTTATTTTTTACACTACCTCATCAACTAGACTGCTCTTCCAGATACTTAAGGAGCATGTGAATCACAGAATGCATCAGGCTGGAAGGGACCACAGTGGGGTTATCTGGGCCAACCTCCCTGCTCCAGTAGGGTCATCCCAGAGCACATGGCACAGGATTGCATCCAGCTGGTTCAGGAATATCCCCACTGAGGGACACTCCACAGCCTCTCTGGACAATCTGTTCCAAGTGTGGTCACTGCACAGTAAAGTTCTTCCTCTCTTCCTCAAATCCAGGTGGAATTTCTGTGCATCAGTTTCTTGGAAGTTGTATTTTGAAAACACAGTTAAGGGAGAGCTCACTGGTTTACTAGATCATGATTATGAAATGTGTTATATACTTCTTTTGTGTATAAAGATGGTTTTACTTCCAAGAATAAATCTAAGAAACTTTCTGGCTTCAAAGATGTACCATAGGTAAGAAATTTAAAACTTTATTTTTGTTCTGCCACCTCTTCCCTTTTAATCCCTCCTCCCTCATTCAGGAAGGGAGCAGACTGAGCCTGGCAGTGCTGAATCCTCCATTTAACTCAGTGATTCCCTGGTCCCTGTGGGACATGTAATATGCAGCTCTTGCAATAACTTCCCCCCATACCCATTAGCATCTAAAACACACAAATATTCTGTCAGCATGCCTTCGAGGGCTCACCTATAGAGGAATATTTGGAGCAAAGGGAGCTGTCTGAAATGGGAGAACAGGGTTGTGTAGTCTCAGTTTTTCAATAGTTAAAATTAAATCCCCTGCTTTGCCAGAAGAAAATCTTACTGTAAGAAATCTTTCTTACAGGGTGCTATGGTTCTTACAGTTGAGTTTGTCATGGAAGTATTTTCATGTCTCTTTCTGTGACACCTCTGGCCATTTGTCAACTCTGAATCTAAGTATCTATACAAAAATCAAATACAAAGGAGGGACAGTAAGATGTAATTCTAAGAAGTTTTCCTCTGAATTGTGGGCACATAATTTTCTGCTTTACTTTGCATTGGATAATAAAGTAATTAAAATAATCACAGAATGGGTTGGAAGGGCCCTTAAAGATCACTGAGTTCCAACTCCTCTTTCTTGGACCAGGTTGCTCAGAGCTCCATCCAGCCTGGCCTTGAACACTTTTAGGGGTTGGAAGACCACAAATTCCTTGGGCAATCTCTGCCAGTGCCTCACCACCCTCTCAGTAAAGAATTTCTTCCTAATATCTGATCTAAAACTATTCTCTTGAAAATAATGCTTGTAAAACTGTTTTGCTATATATAAGTATTTTGTAATTATTGTGGTTCACTTGTATGCCTTACCTAAACGAAACATTTAATTTAAAGTTAATAGTTTCTTTTCTACCAAAGAAAATTTAAGTTCTTAGATAAAATCTGTCTGCATTTCTGACTTCCTTGAATATGGATCCTGATGGTTTTCTGATTATTTTTGTTTGTTTATTTTGAACTACATAAAGTGCTATGTTTATCTTATGGATTGCCTTTACAGTCATGGGAAGCTGTTTGAACCTACTGCTTTGTTCTTCCATCCACAAATTCAAGGGAAGTACTCTTATATCCTTTATTTTTTGCTCTCTAATGTGGTTAGTAAGTGCTTTTTGAAAACAGCAAATAGTTTTAAATAGTTTTTTATTTTTATTATTGTTCTCTTTTTTGGTTTTTTGTGTTTGATTTTGTTCTGCAACATCTCTTTCTTTTCCTCCCCTATGGGGCCACTGGTTGGAATGAAAACTTATAGGAAGGAGTGGAAATGGGAACAGTCCTGCTAGCAAAACGCTGGATTTTTAGTTTTTCCCCCCTTATTATTGCTTCAACCATTAGTTGTCCCTTTCTAGAACATTTGTGCTCATTCTGTGAACACAAAACCTCCTGAGGGGATCTCTGCATGTTCACCTCTCCTTGCCACCTTGGTGTACAGGCACCAACATCCCCAGGTGCTGTATCCCTGAGCTGCTCTAAAAACATTGAATTTGGTACAAGGATCACATATTGCACAAAATACTCATGTACCTGTGCACAAAGGCTGCTTTGGAGTTGGTTTTTGTGGCTGTCAGACCTCCAAGCCGTTCCCCAAATACATTTAGGATGTTAAAGTAATGAATGGCTTCTGTCTGGGTGCTCCAAGACAGTTTGCATTGACAAGTTCATGGTGCCTGAGGAACGAAGCAGACAAAGGAATGTTCCCTTTTTTGGTCCATGTCACTGTAGGTGTCTGCATTAAGTGGTGGCAATACAGTGACCAGAAGAGACTTGGGGAGTTTGGTCTTTACTCCCCACTCAGTGCTTTGTGCTGTTGCTTCTGTGCACACTGCCCTTGCACATAATTATTAATTTCATTTAAATATGCCTGGTCAGGCTTAAGACTGTAGCATTTTCAGCTGAAATACAGTGCAGCTGTTTTCACATACAAAGTGTTGCCTTCTAGGTCTCTCGCCTGAGGAAAGGAGCTGTCAGGTAAATGTGTAAATCCTAATTTTCCCAGCTCTGCCTCTCTAGTACTGAGAACAGCAGCCCATGGGAACCTTGTGTTTAACTACTCCTTGCAGCTGTGCTGAGAGCCTGCATGGCCTCCACACTCCTGGGCAATTCCACATAAAGCAAGCACAGTTCTAAGTGTGAGGATGTAAATGGAATGGAGCCTTCCTTTAATCTCAGCCCTCTAACTGTAATTTGCTTGGCGTGTTTTATTTACTAATATGAAAGATAAGCTGCTGTAAAAGACCAGACACAGCAGCTCAGCTTAGTTGTCTGCAGACAGGCAATCTGATGTGGTAATATGTGGAATGGTAACGTTGCACTTGAGAGCTTCTGTAAAACAGCTGTGCAACTGTTTTGGAAAGCAGCTTATCTCTTAGAAGCTTTAACTAGGAAATATCATTTTGTTGGTAATAAGAAGTGAAAGTAACGCTGATTGAAAATGCTTGTGCTTAAAAGCAAACATTTATTAAGCCAAGAAATGGTGTTTAATCTCAAAAGGGGTGGGGCTGGGGGGAGTTTTTGTTTGGTTTGGTTTTCTGTTTGATTTAAGTTTTACTTGTTTTTAAAGTTTCACTTGCTTGGAAAAATCACTCTTTTCATGATTAATTCCTGTCATCCCTTTATTTAGTTCTTTCTGGCCTGCCTTATTTCCGTTTTACAGAAATCCTGACAAATCTTGCTCCTAAACTTTTTGGTCTGCTTCTTTTGCTGAGTACTCTGCAAGTGAAACTTGCCAGCTCCCTTCCTTGTTGTTTTGGTTTTGGGTGGGTTTTTTGAGAAACAAAATAGATGATGAGAGAAGGTCACAGAAGACAGGACTAAAAAAGCAAAAGAGGGTACTACCAAGAAGGGCTCCAACTCTCCTCTTTCAGAAAGGTTAGGAGAGTTTGCTCTCAAAGGTTGACTTGATATGTCCTGATCCTTTTTTATTATTTTTCACAGCCCGTGTGTGACTACTTAAATTTAAAAATGCACTGTTACCACGCAAAACTAATATTATGTGTAACAGCTAGTCAGAGTTCAGAACTTTAAATGCTCCCTTGTAACAAATGCCAAGTGGTTTTAGCAATGTTTTGTAACCATACTCTAGTTCAAGGCTCTGTAGCTCCTGTCACAGTAAGTTACATCGTGAAAGCATCTGTGTTTGTGTGAACCAGCATTTTGTAATTAATTTGCCACTGTTCAGTCAGATGGATTACTCAGTTGGTTGAATTTTTCTGGCCATATGAAATTCTTGCTCTCACAAGTACAGCATGTACGTGGTGATGTTCTGTTCTCCTTCAGTGGATGTCAGGATCTCACCATGCAAATCAGCTGTGTTTACTTGCTCCACCCTTCTAATGACAGCATGAAACTCCCTCCCACTACTCTTTTTCAAAATCAATCCTTGAAATGAAAGCTAGGCTCTTAATGTCTCTTGTCTGCCATTAAATGATTTTGTGTTCTCCAAACTGTTTACCAGAGGATTAACTTAATTGTATTACAATATTACTCAGGCTCCAGCTCAAAAAGGGAGGTTTGTAATTTCTCTGGGATTTAGGGAGCACCTTTGAAGAAGAACAGGGTAACTTGTGTAGTAAAAGAAGTGTAAATTTAGCAACTTCATGCTAGGCAGTCTTTGAAGCTCACTACGTAGATTGAAGGCCTAGAAAAGTAGTTATTGAACCAAATTCGGTTTGCTGAAGAATTGCCTAACAGTTCTTAATAGAGAGAAGAAAAGACAGTAAGGAAAGATTTTAAAAAATCAAAGAAATTGGGATGTGTGGAAGAAGTTTCTTTGGGCTGGAGTCGTGCTACTAGTGAATATTAAAGAAACATAAGTCTCATGAGGCACAGTGAGGTAACCATGATCAATGATTAAAGTGGAGACTATTGAGGGCAGCCCCATCAAACTGCTTTTATAGAGCGAGAGGGCTGCTGCTGAGAGCCTCACCTCCTAATCTGTGTGGCCTGAGTTCCCTTCAGCCTTTCCATGTTGTTCACTCTTGGCTTTGAGGTGTAGTTTCATCCAAAAAGAATTCAGTTCATGTCCTCGCAGCCAACTCTGCGATGTAAACAAAAGCACTGTCAGTGAGGATTATCTTTAAAATACCCTTGTGACCTGAATTAATGCACGAGTGGAGGCATGCCTGTACAAACTCAAGAGGGAAACAATCCCAAAGTTTTAAAAGCATGGAGTTGAAACCATGTGAAAGAGCAGCAGAACTTGGCAAGAGGTCTCCACAAACCAAGGTTCCCCAGGAATAAGGCCAGTGGAATATTTGGGGAAAATAAAAGTTTGCAGTATGCTTCACTTGGAACTGGGAAAGTTTATTCCACAAATACAGGATATAACCACTGGACTGGGAGTAAGAGGTAACTCTTCCAACTTGAAGGAGACAGCATAATGTCACTTGTGAAAAATAGGCAGTCATGAGTAAATAATAATAAAAACTAAAATCTTTATGTCAATAATAAAAGAGTCATCTGGCAAGCATCCTTGCTGTTTCTGGCATCATCTGTATTTATGATCACACAGGTTTAAAGGTGTTACTAGGAAAAGAACTTTGCAATTTTTTTTTTTTTAACTTAAAATATCACTCTGCAAGTAAATCTCTATTTGTTTTAATTTTATCTGCCAATATTTATTAGCATAAACTGAACATGGAAAAAGTGTCAAAAAATTGGTGTAACGAGTAACAAATGGAATCAATGAACCAGAAAGTGTATATTGTTTTCAGTGATAGCAATATTGCAAGGATTTTTTTCGTCATTCATTACATCATCAGTGCATTACATTAAAGCATCTTGGAGCCAATGTAACATTTTTATCTGTGAGCTGATGTTGTTGGTCAGTCATTAATTCTTGCTTTAGAGGAGCAAGGATTGATGAAGGGTTTCTTTTCAATGGTGGAATGTTCCTGCTGGGAAGGTGATGCTTTTCTCTTGCAAGACTTGGTTTTTATTCCCCCTTCACCCCCCTTTTTTCAGGTGATTTTTACATTCTTAGCTAGTTTTCAATAGGAAGGTGTTACTCTGTTTTGAGATGCCTGGAACCTCTCCATAATTGTTTTCTGACTTCTCCACTGAGCTTTAAATGAAGAGCAAGTTAATACTCTGAACAATTTTTGGCAGCAGTTTCAAATAAACAGTTTCAAAGCAGAATAAATTGATCTATAAACTAATCCAATCTAGTGGTTAGAAAGTATTGCTGTATTTTGCAATTAAGTTTTGAGTCTTACTATTTCTTCCATTGGTACCATTATAAAAAAAGTCAATTGCTATTATGTTAAAAAAGCCATTGCAGAACAGCCACTTCAGTGCTGACTTACCAATATTATCATATGTACATAGAATAATAATATAATAAAGCTATGGTGTAGCTTTACAGTTCGTCTCTTCTTAAAGACCTATATGCAAAATCAAGTCATTTAGGTTGTAGGAATATTTTTAAGCACCAAATTTCCTTTGTACCCATTTCATAACTGTTGAAATACTACTTAGTTCTCTGTGACCTCTGATTCATCATGCAGTGATTAAAAGAAGCATGAAAAACCCCTCTTTTTGTGGGTAATAAGTCTCATGCTTTCCTTGAGGTGTGTGTTCTGTCTTCATGTCAGGTAATGCATTTTAGTAAGTCCCTAATTTATGCAGGATACAAAATATCTGTGTGGTTTTTAAAGGGCTCTAGCAATGCCTAAGTTATGAAGTGAATGACTGGTGATCTGATATTGGCATCACACTAAATAGGAACACTTCAATCAGTTCCTAATACAATGGAAAACTGATGGCTTTATCCAGAGAATTGATTTAGCACAGAGATAATGTGAGCCTTTATTTTCAGCAGCACTTCAGCACACCCTGAATATTGGACAACACAGAGTAGATCTGCTATTTATGAGCTACAGTAAGTGCATTCTATAAAATACCATCTTCCATTGTAGAGAAACCCCTTTAGTCTTCTCAGTCATATTTTATTGGACCATACACAAAATATTTCTAAAGAACAACATCAGATAAAAAGGCTGTTTCAGGCTCATATCCCCATTAGCCTGACGTTTCCTTGTGATGGTGTTTCCTTTGCTGGAAAAGCTTTTCTGCTCTGACTTTACTAACAATGAATGCTTGAGTGAGGAAACATGGATTACTCGGAATTTTTGTTCTGGGGTATTAAAAGAAATCTTCTTTCCCCTACTAAAGGTTTTGTTGTGTTGGGCTTAAAAAAAATATATATAAAACCCACAAAACAAATGAGTGTGTGTGGGGTCAGTTATGCTGTACTTACCCAGCTAACCAGGCAAAATCTGATCAATGTCACTTGAATTCTCATAAACTTGGCCTTTAAGATTTCTTTCTTACCCTTTTTCTGTGCATTATGCAGACTGTTTACTGTTATGTGGGACTTGAGTGCCAAGAATTAGACTCTGTTTTTCTGTTTGTTCTGTAATAAGATTGAAGTATTTTCTCCCTGTTTGGAATAACTTATGGATATAATTTGCATACATAAGAAAAGGTCTCTTCTTTGTTTTCTCTCTCTCTCTTTTTTTTTTTAATTTCTTACTGGAAGCTTAAATGGTGAGGAAAATAAGTTGTTCCATGAAACCAGATGGGATTCTGCAACATTAGCAGCCAAAAGCTTTTATGATCCTGTTTGGCTCAATCCATAAGAATTCTGCTTGTTAGAGACTGGTGTACTTAGAGTCATTTTTATATACAGAATATTTTGCAGTGTATTTCTCCAGACACTAAAGATGTTTATTCCTTTTGGAATATGCTTGTAAACATACTCAGTATGAATGTGGTAAGGAGTTACTTTACATATATATATATATATTCTAATTTTCAAACATTTTAAATAATATTTTATAAAGGCTTCAGAACATTGGGTTAAAAAATATTCTGTGTTGTGAAATCCAGCAAGAAAGACAAGAGGTGGCATTGGTGTGTCTGCAGTCAGTGGTTCTAAGAAGCCTTGGGGTCCAGGGACTAGGTTAAGGAAATCTTTGGAAGGTAATTAAGAAAGGCAAGCCTGCTGTCCAGAGGCATAAATTGACTGTACATAGGCTTGTACCACAATTTAAAACTGCTTAGTAACCTGCAAATTTAAAAATGTACTTTTATGTACATGCATGGAAATATGGTAAACCCATTAGAATAGTAATTTGATTTTATATTTGAAAGTGAGTAGATTTGTAGAGAAAGTTGTATATTCATTTTTAACCACACATCTGATATTCAAAAGACATTCTAGGTGGAAAAATGTTAAATTAATTACAATGTATAAGTAGCTGGTAATGTATTTCATGGGTTCCTTTTATTTGCATGTAAGACACCTCTTTTTGAAAGCTCTTGCATTCTTATGAACACTGAATTATTTGTGCTGCTTCTTACACTATATATATGTTAGAATTTGGGTGAAATCAGCTTACTGAAGCACTTAGTTTAACCACAATTTTTTGAGGAAGACAGATTGCCTTAGCAGGTGAGCAGATTCAGAGCAGGATGGTTTTACAGAGAGCTCATTACATGAAGTGCAGACTTTCCTGAGCTCCAGTTAGGGTAGGGTGGTTTGCAGTCATTAACATTGGTAAGAGGACAAGTGAGCTTAATATTTCTTTTGGATTCACACAAGTTTAATTGATATGAGGTGCTGTCAAAAATGTCTCGGGAGCCTTCCAGACAAGCTGTGCTAATCAGCTGAAAGTTGTCAAATCTTTTGAAATTAGGTGCATACATCCCACCAGTATGAGGCTTCTGAGTGCTTTTTGTTCCATGCCCAGGTGCAGCAAAAGAAAGATATAAAAAAGATTCTGTAGGTGGGTTGGTGGTTTCTTATTTTGTATTTTAGTTTCCCCTTCTGGCACTTTTGCTACCAGGTAGGTGTAAATGTCACAAATTTACAAGTGGAAAACAAATAGAAGAGACTTTCCAAAAAGTTGATTTAAAGGTTTTAATTCCTAGACTGAACTTTGGCCATAGGTAGCATGGTGTATAAATCTTATTCAAAATAATAAAGAACGCAGTTATGGGTCTCAGGAGCTGCTGTTTAACACCATGAGTCATTTCCAGCTGTCTTGTCCAGACATGAAGGCATTTGAACAATAGCAGCTGACCATGTGGCTGTCTTTTAAACCATTTTCAGTAAATCAAATGGAGGAACTGTGTGTTTACAGTTAAAGGATGAGGATTGCTGGAAGCTGTGCAGCACATACTTTACAGCAGGAGGTCATGGCTAGATAGAAAATAATCCTAGAAATCCTTGCTAACATCCTTCATCTGTGTAATAACATAGCCAAGACCCAACTCTTCCATTCTGCTGGTCGCCTTCATTTTAAAGTATAGATTAGAGATTTGAAAATCATCAGTGTTTGTTTCAACATCTGGACAACACCACTGTGAAAAATAGCTAGGAAATATTACACATGATGACTCCTTTATGTGTATTTATTAATTCATGGTCTCAGACCAGCTGTTAAAAACCTTGCCATAGTAGATTATAGACTGGAAAGGAAGAATATAGGTAAGGGCCTGTTCATTATTAAAATAATGTTGCTATTTATGCCACATCTACCTGCAGACATGCTCTGTAAGAGCCTGGAAATTGGGAGTGCTTATTAATGAGAAAAAGTAGCAGAGCTGTATAAAATATTTGGATAGATAAGTGCATTAACAGGTATGAAACAGAAAACTGAACTTTGCTTTTGCCTAGAAGAGTTGCACCTCAAAACATAACACCACTTCTTACTGTGGCAGTCCAACACTGGAAACAGTTTGAGGATGCTGTTTGCATTTAATAGTTGTGTGAAATGTGCTTGCAGGCAAAATGTTCAGTTTGGAGGTTTTAAGACTAACTTCTCCCCTAGTTACTACTTTAATGTATCAGGAAAGTTCTAAAAGACGAGTGTGAAATTAGGGCTCCTCCTAAACCAGCATGATGGAAACTTGCTTTCCTTTTTGGTATCCAAACAAAGCAAAAGATTGGACTCAAGATTTTAAGGACCCATAAAAAGGAGGAAATTCAAAAAGCACAATTAAAATTTCACCATCTGCTCACTCTAAATCAGCAAGGAGAAGGGGGAGGTTTCCCTTCTGCATAACCATTATAATCAGAATCGCAGTAGAAAAATTAAGTGGATGTGGAATAGGCACAGCACCCTCCCCTCTCTTATTCTACATTCAAGTGACACTCCGAGCAGGATGAATTATGAAAAAAATGTATTGAGAGCCCCTGCTTGACATTCTCCTCTCCTGTGCAATTCTATCCTTCCGCAACTGTGTTTTAATGGTTTCTCACTGCCTTTGGTGTTGCTGTATTACCTCATGTGGGCCGCATGTGAGCACTTTAACTGAGGCAGAAAGGAACCTGCCTGCCCCATCTGTTTTGGCTTGCACGTGTTGGTGCTGCTGTTAATGCCAGCAGCTGTGCTAATGTGTGAGGCCACCTGCCACATGGCAGACACTGCATCTTGGGGTAAAAGCTGATCTTTCCCCCTTTGCTGGAGGTGTAGGTGGCTAAATCCGAGTTCCTGTTGGCAGTTCGCCTTTTATTATTTTAAATCTGTCCTAATTATTTACTAATTCATGTCATACTCAATTACTCCAGGGTACAAAAAAAGAAAGGGATTATCTAACCTGTGCCATGTTCATCTTTTATATTGATACAGTTTTAGTATTTTGATTAGTTTTAATATTTTCATTATTTGCCTGCAGTAGAACTGTCATTTGGTGTGTTCCTGTATTTTCTGCTTTTAGATGCAGCGAGGAAAGGAGGAACAGATTTGAGCACAAAATGTTACTGTTTGGGATTAGCATTTCTGATTAGGTTGGCTCTTTGTTCTTGGACACGCAGAGCCCTGGTAATGCTTCATGCTGCCCTGTGGTGCCCCTCTGGGCACGTGTGGACAGCCTTTGGATGCACCAAGGTGTTCTGACTGCCTCTGTGTGCAAACCACTCACCATATTATACTTAACTACATCCTGAGGTGATTACCAGGATTAATTAATGCTTAAATCCTTTGAAGATACCGGATGCTTTATACATGCTAATTATTATATTCAGGTTTGCTACAGCTTAGGGATTAGACCTTACTTAAGCAATAGGTAGGGAAGCTGTGAGATGTATGTGGCAAAGAAGAATTAAAAGTAATAAACAGTCACAGAGAGCCTAAACCTCCCTGCAGCCTGTTTGTGCAGTCCTAATAAATTGCCACTTTTCTAATTTGGTTTTGGAGCCTAAGTACTTCTATTTTAAATGCCAGAAGGAGTGTCTCCTTATAATGTTCCATTGGGGGCTGCTGTTACGTTTTGCAATTTTAACCTCAACTGCCATTTCTGTGAGAATTGGCAACTATGTGTAGATACTCTAAAAATGTGGTTTCTTGTTTTCCTCTATACTGTTCTGGAATGAAACATTTCATGGTTTTGTTCAAAGCTTGGGGCATCTGTATCACTGAGAGAATTGTCTGCTCCTTGTCTGGACACTGAAAACTGGACAGAACTTTACACACTAAGTGTTGGTCCCCTGACTAAGGTTTGTGACTGGTAACTATTCCAAGAGAAAGCTACTTTCTCTAAGTGTGATAGAACCAGGTAGTCCCAATTCTGGCTGGTTAAAAATTTAAATGCACATCCAATATCCAGCTGTGTCTGTGTTTTTAAAATCCACATCAAAGCTATATGAGCTTACTTGTACAGCTTACTTGGCTATACAAAGCAGAGCTGTTTGACATTTCTTAAAGATTTGTTCATAGCCGAGGTAGGAAAAAGTGGACAGAAAAGCAGACAGTAGATATTTTTTTTCAGACTGTTTTATTGCTGCTGCTCTGCAGATGGACCTACAGTACCAGCTTCGTGTCTGCCTGCCCCTATGACACAGTGGTTAAGAAAGAGGTTTGGGTATGGATCAAGGTGAACACATGGAAGAAACCTTACAGAAGAGAGGTGATCTCTTCTGGCAGGTTACTGGCACAGGTTACCCACAGAGACCTTGGAGTTGGAGATATTCAAGAGCCATCGGGACACAATCTGCTCCAGGTGGTCCTGGTTGAGCAGGGTATTGGACCAGGTGACTTCCTAAGGTCCCTTCGAACTTCAACCATTCCGCAATTCTGTGAGATGGCACAAAGCAAAAAGGAGCAGATAAAAAGGTGTAAGTAAGGTGGAGGCAGTAACAAGGAACAGCAGAAATTCTCACAAAGATGAGAAAGTGTGGTTCTGAATTTAAAATCCTAGTGTCAGGGTTAGACTATTTTACCAGTAACTTACACTCAGTGAATCATTAAGGTTTTGTGCATAACCTCGATCTATGAAATGAGGATAGTATTTGTCACGGTGCTGTTGCAATGTCATCTGTTGGTATAGTTTGATGTTAAGTCAAGGGTGGGCATATCTCTCGGAGGGTGAGAAATGAAGGGTTTGGTACTAAAAAAGCCCAAACCCAAACAAAAAACCAAACCAAACTCCTTTCTAGGAAGTAAACTTTTTAAAAGGCAGGAGAATCCCTTTCCTCCAAGCCACTTTTCGTCAGCAAGAGTGGTCTGAGCTTACCCTCAAGTGACAGGGAGAGACGAGAGGTGAAGCCCCAGGCGCTGCTGCCGTGTACCTGTGTTCGATGCCAGTGTTTACAGCGCTGGGCAGCAAGCACAGATGTTGTGGCAGCCAGACTGTACCCGGGACAGCGCGAAGCCAGTTCCTGACTTTGCATGGACAAACGAGTGCAGGATCTCAAAGCTGGCCCGACTTACAAAGCTGGCGCTGGCTTTTGCAGTCAGTCAGGAGTGTAAATTCTCAAGGCTGCCTATCCTTTTTCTTCAGAGGTTTTTTTTTTCACCTCTGATCTCTGCTCTTTGTTCACACTAATTATGACCCATTAACTTAAAAAGAAAAACCCCAACAAACCCAAACCAAACACAACGCGCCACCCTCCCGGCGCGGGGGCGGCGGGCAGCGTGCGCCGGTCCCTCCCC
>VZRF01010835.1:45862-92371 GCA_013396875.1 Vireo altiloquus
AGGCTTTGTTATGTCAGTGTGAGCATGAGAGAACAGCACTGAACGAGCTCCAGGGACCTGCAGAGTTACACTGGGCACTGCAGGATTTGAAAAATATTAAAGTTAAAACCTAAGGGGTCAAGTGGGGATTGGTAAATAGCATCTTGTGAATCAGATGAACAGCAGCCAGCTCGTTCTCCATTCCCAGGCACTGAGTGTGGCCCAGCCTCTGTGTCTGTGTTGTTCAGGCTGTAGAAGGTAACCTTGACTCTTGGAGAGAAACAAAACCATTTTATCCTAAACAACCCACGAGGCCTTTGTGCAAAAGCAAAGAAGCTTTTGTGCTGTAGACTTGCAGCTCTTTGTGCTGTCAAACCTTTTGGTTTCGGTCAGAGATCCATTTAGATCTGGGCCCTGGCTAAGGGGAGAAGAGGTTCACCCCAAGCAGCCTCCCTGGCAATGTGAGCTGCAGTGGTTTGTCCTCCTTGTCCCTGCTGTTGAGTGACATTTGTTGCCCCTTCATTTGTGCTCTTAGAAATCACTGCACTGTAAACTGGATCATGGGCTGGATTTTTCCTCATGGAAACTTCTGCCTCTCCCGCCATTGATCTTATCCAAAACTGTGGCCCTGCTGAGAGCCCTTCTTGGCTGAGTTAAGGATGTAGAGGGATAACTGAGGTTGAGGAGGAAGGAGTGGAGATTTCTAAAGCTGGTTTTGCTGACAAAGTCAGCATGTTTGAGGAACTGCACCCTAAAGGAAAAGGTTAAAGAATGTAGAAAGGCTAGAGTATAAACCATGAAAGGGTGCGGGGAAATGCTTCCAGAGTTAGGGTTACTTTATGTTAGAAAGGAAAGTTTTGATACCTTTTTTTTTTTTTTTTTGATTTGTTGATTTTAAAATGCTTATCTGCTGAATCACATTCTTTCAGTTTTGGTATGTATGCTATGGAATTTCTATGGCTAGCTAGAAGAAAATAATACAGACGTGTATTTCAAATATCAACAAGAAGTAGGAAAATGAAAAAAGTTTTGGGGGAAAAATACATGATGTAGAGGGAAGAATATGAGGAAAACAGTGATTAAATAATTCAGTACTGGTAATGTTTGCTGGCAATACTTAATGAAAGCAAGGATCTCATTTGTGGTCTGCAGAGCAGTTCCATAAAGAGTGATAGACTGAAATTAGGAAGAATGTCTGGTAGAGATCAACCTCATTATTCCACTCTTAAGTACAGGGAATTCCTGTTTATGTCAAATGTATCAACATCAGGAAAAGCCATGCAGATCTGAGAAGGGTGTTTTGGGTTTTGTTGGTTTGTTTTTTTTTTTAAACCAACTACAAAACAAAAGCTAGGAGGGACAAAATAGGTTATGTGTAGAGAAACACTTTTATTGGTGTACCAGACTGCCCAGAGTGATTGTGACATCTCCTTCATGAAACACATTAGCAGCAGAAGAAATTAATAGGTTAGAATATTAATTCATCTGCTCCATCTTCCAGGGAGACAAAGAACAGCCAAGACTTTCTGTCTGCTGCTCTCCCTGAAAAAGCATCTTTGTGTTTATGAGCGCATTATGAAAGATTGATTACCTAAGGTGATGGGAAAGTACATGGTTTTCAACACAGAGATGATCTATAAACAGGAGGGAGAAGCTTTTTTTAATGCATCTGACAAGATGCGAAAGATCTTGAAAAACTTAATAGCAGGAGGATTCTGATCTCATTTTTATTCAGGGAATGCTTCCTTCTCTGAGCAGCTGAGAAGGAAACTTCCATTTAGTGACAGTGGCTTTTGCATTTTTGTGTGTATCAATGTATATTGAATGCAGATGCATAATCCACAGTAGGAAAACCTTTCATTTTGGGAGTTTTACTGAGGTGTGCTTACCTGTGGTTTGCTGTCAGGAGCAGTAGGAGTACAGCAGCACCTAAATTCCTTCTCCAAATCCTTGCAGAATTTCACCAAACTGCAAGAATTGTTTTTTTATTTAAAAAGCTTTCAGTCCATCTCTTCACAGGAGTTCAGAATTAAGGGCTTGTGCATTTGTCAGTAGCAGAGTTAAATGTTTAAGACTGATGAAGAAGGGTATTCAAAGTGATTATGAATTAATTGCAATATATTCCTATGAAGTTTCTTTTCTTCATGTTATGGTACATAATGCAGGAACTGATGTCTCATTAACATTACCTAATGTTTTCTGTGATAATGGTTTTGCTTTTAAAATGTTCTCTGCTGGATTGTGTTAAGAAATGGGGTCGGGGGCAGGGAGTTGGTTCCCTTCATTTCAAAGATGAGCTTTCCAACAAATTTGAATGAATTTGGTGAATATCCAGTAAGGGCACATGTGATTTTGGACTTCTGACTTTGAAAATGGAAGAGCAGGCATTGCCTTGGTAATAAACATGTACCTGCTGTCCCCTTTCTAAAATTCCTTCTGCATTTGCATGGCCCATTAGGCCTGTTCAGTGAAGAACTGTTCAGTGTGGTGGCTGTGACTTGAGATTCCACCTGCATTCCACTTGCTCCCAGCCCTCAGAGTGGGGTGTCCTTGCAGCTGCCAGGTGTGCCAGGAGGTCCTGTGGCAAGGAATGCTGCTGTGGTAGATCATTGTTCAACTACGGTTGGAAAATAATACACAGGAAATCTTGTTATTTTTCAGCTGGAAGAGCTGAAATTCTGTGTGCTGTTTCTGAATGCTGGAGTTTGAAAACCTCTGTATGAGGTGAAAGAGACATTTTGGTTTTATCTGCAGCTTTTTGGGGCTTGACTTTTTCAGTTACAATATGTGCAGAGTATGTAGTACGGTTTGGGAAATATGTTTTTCTGTCCTAAGTTAAAGCTCTCTTGTGTTTAAATTGAATGTGTTGGCTCTTGAGTGGATTTGAATAATGCAAGTACTCAGTGTTACAAAACATTTTTGTTTTTCAGTTCTGAAAACAAAGGGAACGAAGCCATAAATTTAAAGAGCAGCCAAAAGGAAAGCACAACTCTGCCTGCACTTTTGAAGGTAAGATTTTTATTGATTAATATTTATTTATTTTTGTTAAAACCTGCCACCTGTGCTTGTGATCTGAGACTATTTGTTAGAGTTCTGATGCTGGATGCATTCCTGCACTGTGATTGCCATATCCTGGGTTAGGGTCCACTATGCCCGGGCTCTAATGTACATGCTGAAGACAAGGAAAACTGTTTGTGCTTCACATTCTTAAAATAAAATTCATGTATTTACTTACACAAAAGAAGTGGGACTTCAGTGCCAATTCCACATGCAGTTAGCCGGTGTAGAAGAAAACTAATATTTTTATCAAATAAGATAAAAATAATATATGTTTTCAGGCACACCGGCTGAGCACCATTTCTCTATAACTTACAAATATCTAACTAGCAAGTCTTTGCTTGCCTGAAGGTCTTCTGGTTTCCAGCCAAAGCACTGTAAGATCTTTCTGCTGAAATTCCTGTGCACACCGGCTGCTCCTCACCAGTTACCCGTGTTAATCATGCTTGTCTTGTCCTGTAAGCCTTGTACTGCAAGAAAAGGACATGTTCTTCTGTGATCAGGGCTTTCTCCTGTGACACTAGATACACCTCTAAAGTTGTGTTTAGATTTAGCCAAATATCAAAAATAATGTGTACAGGACAGGTGATATCAGCTGTCTTTGCTGCTGTCGCATCTTGCCCTGCACGGAGCTGTTCTAGTCACCCCATCACTAAGCAATTTTGCTTGAATTTTTGTTCCTTTCCTAAGTTGTTTTAGTCCAGTGCAGATAATACGGTGGTCCCTTCCCCAAAAGGGGCTTGGCTAGTCTGCCGGATTTATTTGTAGGCTTCTTAACACACTGAATCTGAGATTTCTGTCCCACATTGCATTTATTGGGCACTGATGGTGTATGGAGAAGGAACTGCTCATCTTCTGTTGGGCACACAGTCCCTGTGTAGTTGCATCCTCAGTATTTAGGGACCATTTTTTTGGGCTTCACCACAGTTGGAGACATTGCAGTTGCCTCTACAAATGGGGGTTTTTTGCTCAATAACAATTCCATTTTGATTGTGGTTTGTCTACAGCAAGGTGGAAAATGTTTGTTCAGAAGCCCTGTGGATTTAAGCCAACTCTGTCAGTTCAGAGCTCCTGGAAAATGCCACTGCATGCCTTCCTATTACCATAAATCATTGATTTTATGCCTTGGAATGCAGGCAGAAAGGCTTCTGATAAACCAGAGAAGATTACATCTACTATAGTAGGAGAAAATTTTCTCGGTTTTAAAAAAATCTCATTTTTCTGTGTCGGGTCAGTGAAAAATTCCAAACCAGATTTTCCTTTGGAGGAAGGTTTGGACTGAGGAAGGGGAAGTGATTAGCATTCATGCACAAGACTTCAGCACTAGGAATTGCTTAGAAGGAAGTAGGAATAGGGCTAGGTCTCAAGGAAAAAGCACGATGTGTAGGTGGAGCAAAGCAAGCATAGCAAGTTTAAGTTACCTAAGAGCATTTCTTTCTTGCCAAAAACTAAATCTCATTAATTTTTTTTAATTTACAAAAGCCACAATTCAGAATCTTCCCCACTGAATCTAAATTTGTTTCAGTAAAGTCTTTTACTCAGAACTTGTATTTTTATAGTGCTGTACTAAAAAATTGTGCCATAATTAGTGCTGTAAAGTTTTGTTCCGAGTATCTGATCTCCTCTTTGTCTTGCTGTAACTTTTTATTTAATTATATTGTTTTAGACCTATGTTTTAAAGACTAAAACCATGACATTCTCTTTGAAATAATACCTGGTGTTTGTATAGGCTTGAGGAAGAAGGTGTGGTTTTCATATTGCTAGAATGGCTCTTCAGCTGTACTGAGAGCTTCCTGCCTAACTTACTTTCTTCTTTCTTAAGCTAATCAAAAACTTGTGATACACTTGAACAGTTTCATAGGCATGGTAGTGAGTGCTTTTAGCAGGCTAATATTTTATCTTGTGTGCACAGATAGTAAAAACCTACTCAGAGGAGGTGGAGAATGTATTTGTTTTCTGTTACTCCCCACCACCACATTTTCTGAGGAAGATATTTTTCTGTTTTTTCCTCTCACTGCTGTCTCCAATACACACTTGAAATTTGGTAACAGCACATTGGCCAAAATAAACTCTCTTCTGCAAAGATCACCAGGCTGCAGCTGAGCAGTTGGAATGAAGTCTTAATTGTGGTCTTGGCATAATCTTAAGAGTCTTTTCTAGCCTAAATGGTTCTGTGAAAGGTATGATCTGTGTTATTAAAAGATGCTTCAGGTTTTTTCATCCAATCATCAAGGTTACTGTGGGCTGGCAAAAAAAAAATGTTGTTTTGGAAAGCCTATTTGGTGAAGAATGTCTAAATCTGTAGATGGATCAGTTTTGGGCAGGTCTCCAAGCGTGCCTGTGTCTCTGAGCTGTGCCTCTACCTCAGCATTTCACGTGGATGGTGACTAAAAGTGAAACCATGTTGTGTCTGTGTTATCTGTCACCAAGTTAATGAGCCATCTCATTTCTGATAGACTTGCATGCTGTGATTTTGTATATTCATTGGCCATCTCAGCAGGAGGCCAGGGGCGAAGTAGCAGAGGAGCTGTAAGTCTCTGATTTGGCAGCAAAGGTCGAATGTCTAAATTATAACTGACTGGGTGAGTGGAGCTGGGAATTGTGCCGAGCTATGGGAGCTCTTTGACTCTTCTGAGCGCTTTAGACACCACTTCTGTACTTTACCCCTGTTATTTTTTCCCTACAATGAGTATATTTAGCTCATAAAGGGAGGAAATGATATTTTAATATGCACCTTTTGAAAATATTAAACCTGCTTTTTCTGTGCGCCATGGGGACTTTATCAATCATCACTTGATTGCTTGCAAGAAAATATTACTGAAATGTATTTGCAGTGTTAATTGGTTGAAGAAAGAACACAACCCCCTCCCAGTATTTATTTACAGATTTTGGTTTGCTTCTCTTTCTTTGGATTAGGGCTATAAAGGGTGTCCTTTGTGAGTAAACTCTCCGTTTGAGCGACGTGATTGTTGAACAGATGGTTGTGTGGATGTAAACAGTTCTTAAACTTCATGTTTAGTGCACTAAGTATCTGCATTACATAGTGTCCAATACACGTTAGTATATCATTAACCTCAATTTTAGGGCTACAGGGACTTGTTTTCAAAGAGACTATTGCAACAGTGCTCCCTGCAAAAGTGTATTTTGTGGTCCCCAGATATCCTTCCTGTAGCAATGTGCATGGAGGAAATAGCACATTTTTCCATAACCTGGTAGGAAGGAATTCTTAAGCATCGTGGCCCACCACCATGAGGGCTCTGTCAGGCAAACCCAAAAGTTCCAGAAAGTAAGTGCAAATTTGATATACCAAATGTATAATTTAGATTTTAGTGTTTCAGTAGCATCAAATATTCTATCATTTGGCCCATGGGCTCAAACCTGAATTAACTTGAGACAGTCTCAACCTTCATAGAAAACTCAGGGGCAGAAAGTACAGCAAAGATTATCAAGTCTGCTCCTGTGCCCCAGGGTGAGGCCTCTGTATCTATGTCATACCTGATAAAAGTTTGTCTGACTTGTTCTCAAAGACCTCCAAGGGATGGAGATCTCTTAAGATCTCTGCAACCTCACCAGACAACTGTTCTACCAATTTCGTAGACCTTATAATTAAAAAGCCTTTTTCTTAACATGCCATCTAAAGCTTCTGTGCTGCAAATTAAACCCGTAGCTAATTGTCCTCTGACAAGTACTCCTGTACACTATGAGCGTGGAGAAGAGATTATTCTGTAGCTCTGCTTTCTCACATGAATTTCATTTCAAGGTAACATAAAGATGGCTGTATTTAAGCAGTAGACATGGTATTAAATTTTGATGGCAAGGACTGCAATTATGTGATAAGATGGAGCCAGCTTCTTGTTGGAGTTGCAGCGGGTACAAGTTGAAACATGGGAAATTCCAGTCACCTGTTTGACTTTTTTCCCCCCTTTTACTATAAGAATGGTCAGGTATTGGAACAGCTTGCCCAAGTGAGTTGCAGAATCTTTATGCTTGGAAATACTCAAAACAAAGCTGGATGAACCAGAGCTGCTTTGTGCAGGAGCACAGACTGCATGACCTCCCCAGCCACATTCCTTTCAGCCTAATTTGTGCTGTAATTCTCTGTCACAAAATTTTTCATCCAGTGTGCCAGTTTACAAAATTTCTTTTCAAAGTCCCATGAACTTGGTGAATGTAGGTAGCCGTTCTTACTGAATGCCCCTTATTCTGATTATAATTTTAAGTTATACAAAAAGTTAGAAATCAAAATTAAACCTAGAGTCTTACTTAATTACATACTTTTTTCCATATAGCATGGGGTGGGGATTTATATTGTCATGGGTTTATTTTATATTGACTTTATTTGAAAACCCTCATCACTTGAAATTTCATCACTAATTATCTGAATAATGTCTGTTCAGCCTGTCTGTGAATTCCTGACCTAATAATTAGAAATCAGAGAGAGGGATTCTTTGTCTTTTGGGAGTCAAGGGAGATGGACTACTACTGCCAACCATGAATTTTTGAAAAACCCAAAGATAACTTTTAAAAACTGTTGCTATTGCTGCCCACAGCAACAAATGAAAGATAAAACAAAATGGTTTTGGAGTTTGTATAATCAAGATTTCTCTTGTGAAAGCTGAAAGCAGATCTCTGTCTCCTGAGTCACATTGTAGACTTCTGTTGAAATGGAATTTTATAGTGGAATACCTGGCACCTCCTGGTGTTTCCTAGGACAGTTTAATTGGTGGTGTTGAGGAAGATATTTCAAGCTCATTCCATCTAAAGTTCTGGTAAACTCCCTCATCATACTGAAGATTTTTAGAGAGAATGATCCTGAAATGTGCTTCCCTCTCTACTACTTTAGTTCTTCAAAGAAGGGATCATGGGCAGGGAACTTTGTTTCAAGATGAGTGGGGGGAAAAAAGGCTTAAACCTTGGTCTGTTTGGCTCAGAAAATGAGCAGACAGATGGGAAGCTGAAGTGTGATGCCAGATGCTATAGTGTGCGAATAGAATAAAAGTGCAGCTGGAAATCACAGTGTCTTATCCTCTCCTTCTCCATTGAAAAGGTAAAATTTGCTTTTTTTCCCCCAAACTTCAAGAAATTGTCAAATAAAAGAGAGCAGAAATTGTTTTGTGTTTGTGAGAATATATTCACTAAAAGGCAATGAAAGTGTGGTGCTGGAAGACTTTAGAGGAAAGAAGAGAAATGAAACAATTTAATTCTGTTCTCTCTGGCTCCACAGTAGAACTTGTAGTAACAAGGTGATGGTTGTATACTCAGAAGCGAGTACCAATTTTTAATCTTTGATCAGAGCTTAATAATCATTTAATGAGAAAATGCAGATGGGAAAATTTTTGAGCAACTCTGCCAATGGTGTGAAGAGAAACTTTTAAATTAAAAAGTTAATTTTGTCCTTCTGGAGACTTTCACTGAGTTTAAAATTCCCTGTAAAGGTGACCTAGCAGAAACTTTATTTCAAATTGTATCTCCTTTTTCTCCACCTTTTCATTTGAAGTATTCACCTGTACCACTTTATCTGTTCTCTTGTCAGGGAATGTATGTCTGGATACTTCCTCAGATTTTAGGAGAATACTATAGAGTTTCAGAGAATGTTTGTTTCATCCTTTCTTTCCTCATCTGACAAATTAAATAGACATTAATGACTCCTTGCTGTTTCAAGAATTCAAATGGATAAACAAATTTTTAGTCCCAGTGCTGAACTTTGAACAGATGCAGTTGTCTTTCCAAATGTTAAATAGTCATTGACTTTAAATAGGTTTATTTTTAAAAATGCAAAACTGATACAGTTTAACTAAAAGTCTCTTCCTGTTGTTTAACTTTTACTCCTGATTATGAAGATGCCATGATTTCATTAGTTTTCTAGTTACTCTTGTCTTCCGGGGTTGCCATGACCTGATTTTTCTCATGTCAAATCAAGCAGAGAAATGAAGATGTGGAAGGAAAACTTCACAGTATTAAAAAGCCAAAATATTCAGGTTAATTGGGTATTTTTAGAAATACTGAGTTTAACTTAAATTTCCCCAAACCCCAAGTCATTCTTTGTTTATCTTGGGGTTTTTTTTGCTTTTCCTCATTAGTTATAAGGTAATTTTCAGTAAAGACTAACTTTGACAATGATGGGCCTCCCTTACGTCTTCTGTACCACCACTCTAATTACTGGCTTAAATAGGAAAACCTCACTTTAACCACGTAGTTTTTTTAAATCCATTTGTCTCTTGAACACTAGCAACAGTGGAGTTTTAGGGCTTCTTATTGTGTATTTCACTGTCTGATAGTGCTTTTGCCTGATTTATTTTAGTTTTGAGTTTCCTTCAACAAGTCTTGTTCCTATGTCAATAGTTTTTCATTAGGTTTCCATTTGTATTGCATCCTGTTGGTTGCAATGGCCTAAAAGATTTTCCTCGCAGTACTTGAAAAAAAAAAAAGCTTATTTCACATGTAGATTTAAGGCACCTCAGTGTGTCCCACTCGCTGAAAAAAAGCAGGAGATCACACCAAGGATGCTGTAACCTCCCAGAGAAGGAAAATCTGCTGAAAAACCTGCATTAGTGATTCGCTGGGGGGATGAAGCAGCCTGCAACCAACCCCAACTATGTCACTGTGGATTTCGCTTAGCACACAAAATTTACATACTCTGCCAGTGTTCACATTGAATGAGATGCTTGTAATTGTTAAATGAAATGCAGCCATCTCAGTTGTGTTGAAAGGTCAGAACTAAGGCTCGGAACAAGATTAATTTTCCTGTACTATAGGTGGCAATGCCTAAATGTGCTACTTTGTGCACCCAAAACTTCAGCCTGAAGCTGTTAAATGATTCCTAAATGCCAACAAATGGAAATTCAGGAGTAGTGCTGTGGCCTGTTGCGATAATAAGTTATGAAGTGACATAGAGTCTTCAGGTAGGTGTAAAGGAGGAACTTTATTGACAAAAAACTTGGGGTTTTTATCCCGTTAGTCTGTTATTTGCTTACATACTTCTAAGGCACTACAAATCCTGCCTCACTTCCTCTATTCTAGTTGAGTCACTTTATCATAGCACTTTTCTACTTAGCCTAAGTAACAGGCCGCAGCCATGATTCTACAAGGCCTTTCCTTTACAAAGCTTTACTTAGAGGTGACAGTGGCCACCTCTCAGATGAGTAAATCAGGGTGTTGGGATTAAATGACTTGTTGAAAGTCCCTGGGGTGAGTTAGCGACAATCCTAAATTTCTGACAGCAGGACATCTTCTCTCCCAAGTGCGGGAGGGATGAGGTGGTGGCAGTGTATCTGTGCAGGAGGCAGCGTGCTCTCCAGCAGCAGCTCCCAGCACAGCAGGACTGATGCCTTATCCAGCAACTTAGAGACTAGACAGGAGTAAAGGAAAAAGGTGGTATTTTATTTGAAAGGCCTTCAGGTGCACACTTTGGGCTCCAGAGGGTCCTGCCTCAGTGGATCCCAAAATGGACGACAGGTCATGAGTTCTTCACACTTTTATACCAATGTAAATTCATCAAGCAAAACCCAGCCAAGGATGGAATTTCCCCAAGCTTGCCCCCCTCTCCCCAAGATGATGGTTTACAGTTCTTGTTCTGGGTGTCCTTAGAGAGCAAGTTACAGAGGTTTGTTGTGTCTATCTTAGCATAGAGAACGGCATTTAACAAGCTACAGGGAACTTCAGAGCTACACTAGCAGTACAGGATTTAAAAAATATAAAAGCTAAAACCGAAGGCATTAGGACAGGTGGCCTGAGAGGTCCCTGCGCAGCTCTCTGGAGTTTCTGCTTCCTAATGAGCATTCATTCATGGGGAGGGAAATCCAAAACGTCTGGCAGTCGTGGCTGGAAGCTAATGCTTTGTTCGTGGAGATCTATGTTTTAATGCTGTTCGTGTTTTCATTTCGCTCATTAGGCCAATAAAAGAGGTTGTATTTTTGGCAGACAGACGTAGCCCTTGCTGACTGAGAACCTCTGGCAATTCCAACTTCAGCCACCCAGCTGCTGAGGAAAGGTGGTCACAGGGGTGGTTACAGGGGTGGCTGTTCCCTGCTGGTGCAGGAGGTGCTGAAAACTGAGGCAAGCCTGGCAAAGCAATCCCTCCTTAGGATTGTGCTGTTGTGCCACCTCGGGGGATTGTTCACGCTGGTGGCGAGCCCTGAGCCTGCCTGCCAAGGTGCAATTAGGCCGAGGGCATATGTCTGTGCTGCAGCCAGGAGTGGATTACAGCCTGGAAAACACACCTCGGCTGCCGCTGAATAAATGAGCTGAGATAAGAATCCTGCCTGAGACATGGCACCGTGGGCTTGTCTCCTGAGTCCCAGCTGCCAGGCTTCTGTGCAGCAAAGTGGGAGCACGGTGGCCAGACACAGCGTCACTTATCACTGCAGTCTCTCCCCAGTCACCTGATTGAAGGCATAATCTTGTTTCACACTGCCAAGCTTCCCCTCCATACCAGCCTCATTGCATGTGAGGGCACAGGCCCATAGGATAATTCAGGTTGAAGGGACCCCAGGATGTCACCCAGTCCAACCTCAGTTCAGCTACAAGGTCAGGCCAGGTTACCCAGGGCTTGCCCAGTGAAACTTGCAGGAACGAGTTGCAAAGGACTAAAAGCTAATTAAAGCTTCATGAAGCATGTCACAAGCAGGAAAGCTCACAGAGAGTGGGAAAGGGGAGGCAAGGGGAGGACTGATGACAGTTCATTACAAGAGGAGCAGAAAGGCAACACTAAGCAGGAAAATTTTTTTCCTTGCATCAGCAAGGATCTCAAAGGGGATTTGGCAGGTAGGTTTCCATCCAGAAACTACTGTTTGCTTGGTAAGCCTGAGAAATTATTCTGACTGCTGTGACACTGCAAGAGGACTTTTAAAATTTATTTTTCTTTGACTGATGATGTGAAGTGTAGCTAAAACAAGTCACTGGTATTCCTTCAGTGTTGTGAATATCAAACTGTTCAATCTTAATCGTGACACAGAATCAAATGCTCTGTGAAGGTCAGCTAAAAGCCCTAGCTGTTGAAAACTGGTGGGACATACCAGGGAAAGGATTGTTTTATGTATACCCTATGCCCTTGCCTTTTTTTTTTTCTCTTTCCTGAGTGTTTGCTGGGGACTTCTGTCAGAGCCAGAGTGGGAGAGAGGCATGGGGAATAATAAGTGAAAGTTTCTGTGATACTGGCCCATGGAATTGCCACCGTACTGTGTGTTCATCAGGCACTTGTGCCTGAAGGCTCCTGCTGTGCTAGAGGCTTACTGGTTTTAGTAAAGTAAAATCATGTGCTTTCGTCTCAGTGATTTGAATATGGCACCATCTTAAAATACGAACTTCAAAATCTGCAGCAGGAACAGTGCTGTTTGTATAATGCCTAAACAGTGCTTCAGACTTTAAATTGAGATTTTGTGTGCAAATGATAAAGTACCAATAGCTCAAGCTGTCTGTTACGGCAAAGTGGAGCAGGAGGGAGAATATATGAAGAGTAGGATTGATTATATTGAAGAGAAGAAAGAAGGATTTGCATAGTTTCTGTGTTAGGACTTAATATCCACATACATCTTCAAATAAGCACAGTGTAAATGTTCTCTGTGGCTTTTTTTCATGCAAGACACTATTTATGGTTAAAGGTATGGAAGGACCCTTTCATATTAAAACTTCCTGTTCTTTTGATTTACCAAAAGTTAAGTAAAGAAAGGAAGATTAAAGAGGAAGGAAAGTCTAAATAGATTTCTGTTTCTGGAAGCAGAGACTACAGAACAGCTTTTCAAGCAGGGCATAAATTATGCTCACAAATAAGCAGCACAGTCTTTACAAGCGTTATGTCTCAGAGCTGCCCGGAGAAGACTTTCACATGTAGGGATTTAACTATATTTGAAGTCTCAGTTCCTAAGAGGCAAAAAAAAAACCTCCACTAGTTTTTTTTAAAACAAATGGTTTTAAAAAATGTGCAAAACCCCACCAAACAAAACAACAACAAAGAAAAACATATATAATACTAAACTGTTGTCAAGTTTTTAATGCAATAATTTCTTTTGTAGTTAATGCATTTAGTTGTTAACTTCCTAAACACTGTAATAGTTAATATAAATGTTTATAGCTTAAAAGGGTAATATATGCAGAGAAAAGAATAAGATTTGTGTGTGCATTTCCTGCACTAAAATACTCTTTTAGATCAGACAAATCTGAGTGAATGGTATGCATCGCAAAACAAGGGAGAAATGCCCTCCTTCACTTAAAGTTGAATTAAAATCTGCTGGTGAACAATTCTAAGGTGTTAGTCAAAGTGAAGGGAGAAACTATGACAGTAGAACTTTGAAGCTGACATGGTGAAGCATTCACTTACCAAATTTTGGAAATTGTTTTGTTTTCCGTTTTGTATTTCCTTATGCAAAGTACTCAGTTCCTGTGAGATAAAGTTAATTATTCAAGAGATTCATTCCAGGCTCGTGTGTTACTTGTCTAATACTGAAGCCAGCAGCAGCCAGAGCTGTGGCACATCTGCAAGCTGCACTGTTGGCATCTTCATTTCCAGGGTAGGTTTGGGTAGAGCTGACATGTAAAGTGGTAAATCTCTGATAGCCAGGGGTGGCTGCACCCCTTTGTGATGCATCAGCTGTTGATCAGTGCAGTATGTGGGGGAGCAGGTAGGGTTTGTCACAGGTGGGATGAAAAAAGGCCAGAGTTTGACTTAGCCCACTTTTAAGTTTACTTAGAAGTTCAGTGTGGTTGTACAAGTATCTTGCCTATACAAAGAAAATGGAGGTTGTGTGGATTTCTCAAGGACAAATTAGTGCTGTTCAATTTCTATCCTCAAATAAACAATTCCATTTTCAACACATGAATCTTTTAATACTAAGCAATCATATCTGCTCTCTATTTAAAAGGTGGAAAAGCATTGCTTGAAGTTTAAAGACCACTGCTCCAGTATCACTAAATTATCTTGAAAGTTCTTAAGAAATTGCTGTTCCCCAAGGATGAAACTGAGTTCATTAAAACACTTTTTTCATCATTAACTTGATCCTAGATGGCCTATTAACAAATAAGCCTGCTGGCTTACTTAAGATTACTTCAAGTGGAAATAGAATGGATCACCTAGTGGGAATAGTAGCTTTCTGTATAGATTGGATGAGTAGGTGTTGCCCAATTTGAAACAATTACTCTTACCCAAATGTATTGTTGACACAACCAAAATTTGCATAGGACTTTTTGTTCGTGTTCTTTCCCACTCCTGTTGAGCAGGATGGATTCCATCTAAGAAAAGCTGGGGTAACTTTGATCTGTTTTAATAAACTGGGTTGAGTCAGGAATTGAAATTACAAGGGTTGTACTGTAAAGATAAACTAGGCAGTAATACACCCACTATGAAGGGTGGGGATGGGGGGAGATGCTTTCCAGAAAACTTTAGTCCAGGGAAAAAAATATTTGCAGATCTTGAAGCTGAAAATGTGGTTATGTGTGGTGTTTGTGAAGCCTTCCAGTGAAGTTGCATCATCCTTTTGGGCAGATGGTCTTGACAGAAGTAACATGAGCTTGGACAGCACTCCTTGGATCTGTGAGAGGAGCTGACACGAGGAAATTCAAGGGCATAAATTGGTGAGGAACGGAGCTTGCCTTGCCTCTGGGTGTAGATGCTCAGCTGAGTTGAGGGAAGAAATGAATGTGTGGCTTGAATGAGGTGAAGCCCTGCCTGGGTGCTCATTCATTTCAGTTCGCTGATAGGGCTGATAGGCAGTTCAGAAGGTCAGAGGTGCAGGGGTGGTGTCTGTAGGACTTCGGCTGGGTGGAAAATCAGGCAGTTTGAGACTGTGGGAGACAACAAATCCATTTGGAAACAGAGCTCTGCAGTTGAAGGAGAGCTGGCCAAAGGGTGCAACATCAGGTTGCCAAGGATAGCAGGTAGGATTCACCTCTGGGATGCTGAGTTTGTTTTATCCCAGTTGTGTTCTTGACTCTCCTTGGTTTTTCGGAGGTGCAGAAGGCTGTGGTGTGTTTGTGTTTGCCTGTGGTGTTCTTGCCTAGATTGCAAGCTGCAAACTGTTCTCACAAGCACATGGAGATTTGTTTGTGAAGCTTTCTGGGGGGATTAGTCTGAAGTGTGAAATAACTGTTCCTTGCATCTTCCCCATGTTTTTTATGCCAGTTGAAGCAATTGTTGCCATCTGTCCTGTGTTTTTTTCCACTGCAGCTGCTTTGGGAATTTTCTAGCCTGTGTTAGACCTTTTTATTTTTGTGGAATAGGGACCTCTTTAGTACAAAAAGAGAAGACAGCAAGCAGTGGGCTTTAATATTTTTAAATGACAGCTCTCGTGAAAGGAATACAATGCATAGGTGCAAATTAAAATCAAGGAATTTGGGAATGTGTGAAAATGATGGGAAACATCATCTTTATGATGCTTTTTGTATTTATCTTAGGCTTGTCAAAATGAAGAGAAGAACCATTCAACAGAAGAACTTAGCAAGTCTGAAATCCAGGAGGAACTGAAAAAGGCTAATAGTCTTCCTAGTTTGACTCCTGGAATCAAAACAGCAGATAAAGACAAGCAACCCCGAGAAGGCTTTTTTCATTTCCTTGGAAGCTTATTTAATATTGCAACAAAATCTTCTTTGGTAGAACCTAAACCCTCTACCTTCCAAAATGAACCCAACAGATGTGAAAAGGATTTACAGAGCACAAATACCCTTCCAAAGGACATGCAGCCAAAGCATCCAAAAATTGACGAGCCTACAGTTAGAAAAAAAGAGGATTCTGTAAACAAAGATGATGCCATCTTAAATAATACTGGGAAAGATATCACACGGGATCTTCAAGGAGGCTGGAAACAATCCTCAGATACAGAAAAGTAAGTTTTATAGTTAGTTTTATTAATAAAGATGTTGATGTTTGTGTGTGTGTATGCTGAGCAGGATCTACTGAGTGTACGAAAAATGTCTGTCATTACTAAGGGTGGTTGAGTGTCCCTGGCTTGACTTGTGCCAAACTCCAGTAGCAACTACCCTAAATAATTGAGGAGGGGAGAAGTCAACTGCAAGAAAATATAACTTAGAGAAGTTATTTAGAAGTCTTCTGACTAGATGTGGCATTTACAAATATGTTAAGAAAAAAAGAAGTGTAAAGAGCTTATTTCTTTCCATATAATGGCCTATATAAAGGCTCAAATGTTTGTCCTTTTTATATCTCAGCAGTTTAATAATTTTACTTCTGCAAGTAAGGTTTTCTCACTCTTAAATTGTCTTTCCTAGTTTGTTTGACTGGGCGATTTTTGATCATGTGGTTTTTTTTACCCTAGTCTTTGGGGTTTTCCTGTGATGTGAAGAAGGTTATGTAAAGCACTCAATTTCAATTAGCCCAAATATGGAACATCCTTTACAGTCCTGTAATTTTTTTTTTTTTTTTTAAAGTGGTGTCAAGGGCACCATTATGTATATGAGAGTAGAAAAATTAAAGCACTGGCTGTGGTCAACACTGTATATTACCAAACTTTTTCTGACTATAAATATCTATAAACATAGATATTGTTTTTCCAAAAACATTCATAGCTGTTATGTTGAAAATTTGGCTACATGTGGGTGAGCACAGCATAGATTTGGAGTTAGGTGTGAATGTATGCCTGTGGTACCTGTCCAGTTTTTGATAAGTGTGTAGAACATGGTCTTGTTTTGTGGGCAGTGGATCTCCAAGTGATGATTACTCAGGCTTTCAGTATGGTCCAGAGTATTTATTTCAAATTCAAGCAGAAAGCAGTGATTGGGGTTAACCAATGAAGTCTCTATCACAGTGCTCCTGCTTGCATTGCAGAATGGGAGGGTGGACTCAGAAGAAACACCTTTTTCTCATTTAAGTTTTTTAAACTAATTTGCGTTTTGCTCAGTCTATTTATTGGTGGCATGTGAAGTGTTTCATCTCCATGTAGCAAATCAGAGAGACCCAAAATAGCTGCTTACTGAATTCCACTTCCAGACTGGAAGCACTCTGCCCTTACCTATTTCTTGGCAGAATAATGATTTAAAGCTTTATGTCATAAATGCAGTGCCTGGTCAGGATATGAATAGCTGCTGTGATACTTATTTAGGTGAAGTTAAAATTGTATTCTCACCTCCAAAATACAGTAATTAGTAGTAATAATAGTTGTGTTCTCGTGAACACTCTGTTTTGGCCTGTGACGTGGTTGTCTGGTTTTTATTGCAGACTCTTATCTTATACTCTTATGGTATCACACATCTGACTGTGCTTTTTCCAGGCTGCAGCTCAGCACCACCACTGCTTTGATCAATGCAGGAGAAAAGTTCTCCTCCCCTTAGCTGTGCTCTGGAGAGGCCCTGGAGTGTGGTGTTATTCGGTCTAGTTCCTGAGCAAACTGTGTTCCCTAAAACCTGTTGGACAGGCTGGGTTGCTGCATCAGTCTCTTGCTGCTCTTTGCTGTTTCTGTAGTATATCCTGCACACTGTATGCACAATTTACAGGGTAAGATGGATCTCATTCCCCTTTTTCTTCTCGTGAATTCTTCAGAGAAATGTAGATTAATAAAATAAGGCGTTAATAAAAGTTAGCAGAGTTTGGAAAGTGTGGGTGTTAGCTCACTGAAGTGACCTCTTTGCTCTGTGCAAAAAGTTTTGAGTTATTTTTGTTTTCCTGAAGTTACAGTTGGGTTTTTCAATTGACCATCCTTTGACATTGTCCTGTGTTGTTAGGTAATCTTTGCAAACCAGTGTAGATTTTTTTCAGTATAGTTCAAGTGTCTCATGGCCAGGCAAGCATGTCAGAATGTGTGCTGCCAGTTTGGAGATAAGAGTAAGTTGGTCTGTATACAGAATGAAGTTTTTCCATAGAAAATAACTTTTTTAAATGGAAGAAAAATCAGAGATTTTTTTTTTATTGTACTCATTGTAAATTAGGGCAAACATTAAACCAATCTATGTCCTTTTAAGCTGATTCTCACAAGTACAGTGTACATTCTGCTCTTTTTGGCTTGGGATACTAACAAGTTAGACAATCTCTGTGTAACTTTAATTATGTTTTTCTCTGCCTGACCACACAATGTGCGCTGCTCTTCTGAAGCAATTAGTAAAGAGAAATTGGAATGACTGTGGGGAAGCAGAGGCTTGCATTGTTTACCTTTCTAAAAGGTTTGAATCAAGGATAACTTCTTTTTTCTTTTATGGAAATGATTATGCTGGATTTGTTCTCTTTTAGTTTATAAAAGTTTAAAGGATGTAGAGTAGTTTATTCTTTCCAGTACTAGCTGGGTTTTTTACTAAATATTAACTAGCTGGGATTCAATTAGCATAGCTAAACTGTAAAAATGCTGCCAGTGGGATAAAGAGTCTTGTTGGAAGTGGGTGCTACGAGCACATGAGGAATGATGGGGAGAAGGGGTAAAGACTAGCACAAAGTGTCAGGTGGGTGTGGAAACCATGAAGAGCAAAGATGATGTGAAATAAAAGGATTTGAGTTCTTAAAGTCATATGAGACCTGCTAGGGAGCCATTTAAAGTCAAAGGTGCTATTGATTCAATTGATTGTTGGATTAAACTGCCATTTTAGCATTTCATGTAGAGGCAGGATGTAGCAGAGGGCTTTACAAATCCTTGTGACCGCTGCATTATTAATCTTACAGCAGTTTCCTTTGTCATGAGGAAGATGTAAATGAATTTGTTAGTTCTAAACTACAGTGAAATACTGTGTTAGGGACTGTCTGTGGTTAGGGAGGAGGTTGCAATGGTAAGTGGAAGAGGGATGGTCGTTAGATTGCATAATCCCCATTAGAGTTGTTTAAAAAAGAAAGCCTAAACCAAACAACCTTTCAGATTTTAAAAACCTACCAAATGGTCTCAGATGCCTCTACTCAGAAAAACCTCATTTTCCTTATATCCTTAAAGCAATATTTTGCGAAATACAAGGATGTCAGAGTGCTCTGACCTGTAAACTGAGGTTAATTTTGCCCTCTGTGGGAGGTCTGGCACTTGGTAAAGAGTCAAGTTTCCAGGCCTTGAGCCAAGGAAAGTGGAATTCATGAGCTCGGTCTGTGGAGTGCATGTTTGTGAGGGACAAAATGCGTGGGTCACGTTATTCCTCCATCACCCTGCTGGTTGGCTCAGAGGTAATTTGTACCTCAAAGGCTTTTGCTCTTTAATCCCAGCAGTGGCAAGTAGTAAAGGAGGAGCACAGAAGACAAAACCGTGATAAATTTGGCAAAGTCTCTAGAAGACAATTACCGTGGGCAGTAGTTGCAGCACAGAAGATGAGTACAGAGAGTTGGGCTAAGTCTCCAGTTATTGAATCCCTCTGTCTTCCATTTCTCTGGGATGATTGAAGGTTTCTTTGCCTTGAAGAAGCAAAGTGAAGTGGACCAAGCAACTGCAAAGTAGAGTGTTTGCTACTTAGTGTAGGAAAACCTGTTACTTAGGTAAGATGGCAACTTCTGGGTGGAACAGTCCCCCTGGGGCAGACTGGTAGGTATAAAAATGAAAACTACATGTTTACTCTTGGCCTTTGCCCTCCATAAAGACATTAAAATCCATTAACTGACGAAATTAGCCCTAAAAATAAAAGTGGGGGTACACTTCACCTCATTTCTCATTGCTGAAAGTCTGCATCAGAGAGATGATGGTTTCATGAAGTAGGTGACAAATATAAAAGATGGATTTGCCCCATATCTTTCTCACCTATAACGTAAAATTCATTCACTCACACCTATATTGTCTGTCACTAAAAAACAATATTTTGGTTTCCGAATTGACTCCCTGCAGTGCTTACCTGCCATCTTCTCAAGAATACCAGTGGTGGTAGTGGGTCCTACCTTGTGCAGGTGACAGAGGACAAAACTTTGACAGGTGTTTTCCTTTTCCCCCTGCCCCATCTGATGTCCCAGATCTGTTCTGTTGACTGCTTGCCATTTGTCTATCTTCTAGCATATTTATTTATTTATTACAGTAGTTCTTGTGAAACTGCACAGCTTGTTCTGGAGTTCAGCAAGGAGGAACCTTAGTGCATTGCTGAATGTGGCTGAAGAGGCAAAAATCAAAATTGTACCTACTCTGCATGTTTTGATGAAATAATCCTGGTTAAGACACTAATACCCCAGTTCAACAAAGTATTTTAAGATCCTGTCTTCTTCCTTTTTTTATGAACCTTGTAGATTTGGATGTGAGAAAGAACTCCCCACAACTGCAAGGATTTTCCAACTGTAGGTAGAAAAGGGGGAGGGGTGATTTCAAAAGCAGATGCTCAAAGTATATGTTTACATTTCACACCCTGCTAAGAGCCAGGTACTAGGAATAACTTAGAGCATTGCAAGCAGTTTCATTCAGAAGGGAGGTAGCCCTAAGGAGAAGGAAATTTCAGTCCATTTGCAGTTCTACTGTGTTATACATTATTGGGTTCTGTGAGGGAATGGGGTTCTTTTATTATTTATTTTTAAGTCTAATAAACCTGTTGCTGTACATGTACTTGATGTATTATTAGTGTTAGCAATTAGTATTTCCCACCTTGGTACTGTCAGCAAATCTTGCCCTTTTATTTTACTCTGCAAGAAATACATCTGATTAAATCCTTTGGGTTTACATAATTCTGGTTAATAGGTTTGTTTCAGAGCTTGTAATTCTCCTTTGTGTTGCTTGTCAGAGGCAGGCTTGTGGTGATAACAAAACACAGCCCTTAATCTGTCTGATGGATTGTTGTGTATTGTGATTTTGATTTCAGCCGGTAGCAGCAGCATTCATCTTTCCCTATAGATGCCTTTGGCAGAAAATCAAGAGTAAATGAACAGAAATGAATCACTTAATTCGAAGCAGTAGCCTCATCAGGTAATTCCTGAGGAATAGTGTAGAGGAGTGGGGAAGCTGCTGCTCCTGCATTTGTTGGTGTTGATTTGTTGATACTTTGATGGATTTCTGGCCATGGAAATGCAGTGTTGTTCAGTTGCTGGTGCTCAGGTGGACAGGGAGTCGTGCCTGAGAGTGACCTGCTGCCACCTGAGAGGGTTATAAACTGCGTGGGCAGCTCCACCCTTCTAGGACAGCCAAAAACCACCCAAAATTGGGGGGCTGTCCCAGGAAAGGAGCAGGATCATCCTGCCCCGATTCCCTGGGGGAACTGTGGAGGGTGGTCACACTCAGGGCTGTGCTGTAGGAGAAATGCAGACCCCAAAGGTTTCTCTACCTGCCAGAGAGGGGAAGCAATGCCTACCCAGAGATGGGATGTGGTCCAAAGGCCAAAGCAAAGATTTTTGTGTTTCCGGAGAAGGAAACTTTATATTTAAAGAGTAATTCTTAATAGATGCGTGATGCAAAATTGAGCTAAATAAATTAAGTCAAAAATTAATTCACTGGATTGTTTTCTCCACTGAACTTTTTTTTTTTTAGTAGGGTTGTTCAGCTGTGCAATGTATTCAGCTGAGTCAAACCCTTTTCTTTCCTTACCACACCTGAAGCTACATTCTTGCTTGAAGAGAGTAAAGGGATGCCCTGGCTTTGATTCTTCATTACATATCAGAAGAAGCCAAGAGGAGTGGCTTTGTTCAGCCTTAAGATGAGAAGCTAAGTGGAGAACTTAGTGCTGTTCTCAGCTCTTGCACACCTGTGAGAAGCAGCAGAGGCTCTGCTTGTCCTGCTCCCTTGGGAGGGGCAGGTCCCAGGCAACCTGAATCCCTGAGTGTGACAGAGGAAAAGGGAGAGGTAGCAGGTGAGGACACTTCCCATAGGTATGGGGGGCTGGCTGCTGCCAGGTACTGGGGAAATAAGGCAAGGAAGAGCTAGGAGTGGTCCCAGGCCCTTTGTGCTGGACTTGGTCTCACAGCCCCTGGTGTTTTGGGTCAGCCTCTCTCGGTGCTCTCTTCCTCCAGCCTCAAAGAATAGGTTTTCCTAGATGTGGGAGATAATCAAGAAGTACTACCCTAAAGGGCAAGGGGAAGGAAAAACATTCCTTCCAAGGTCACAGAGACTGTGTTTGCTTTTATTAAAATTGTCATTGACTCTTAATTGCCCTTATGGAACATTAGCTTTGAAATTTCCTGCAGAATCAACTGTGTGTAAATCACTTTGTTCAACCCAACTTTTGACCTTTTCAAACATCCATTGTGACGTCCCAGGACACTTAAATATTGCAGACTGCAGATTTAAATCATAGAGCTATCCCCTCTGGCTAAAAAATTGTTTCCTTTCATCTAAGTTGCATATGGCAACTATTCAGTTAGCCCACCGTGTCTTTTTGCAAGCAAGTCTTTCATTTTTCCTATTTATGAGTATCTTACATGACTGTAGAAACTGGGTGGCTGAGTAAGCTGGATTCCACCAGAAGGTTTTTCAAAGTGACTTTAAGACAGTTGTTTCCAGATGAAGTACCTTAAAATAGTTTTTTAAAAAGTTGTCAGTTAAGTATATAGTGGAATAAAAGCTAAGTGGAAAAAAATGAAAATAAACAACAGTATATTTTTAAGATGGTCAGAGAGGGGTAGACAGGAACCACAGGACTCATACTGATCTGGATCAGTGGTTTTCAGCCTGCAGCCTGCAGATCTCTCTGGTAGCTCACTCTGCAGGGCCTTTGAGAAAAGATTGGGGGAATCATGCACAGATATGCTTGTAAAAGCAGGAGACTGCTGGGCTGGGGAGAAAATATCTGGAAGAGTGAGATATGAGGGGGAGAATTGGCATGCCATGTTTTGGGAGAGGCAGGCTGGGCAGCAGTGCCCTGCTGTGCAAATGAACTGTGCTGCTGGGTGCCTGAGGTGCTCTCTCAAGCTCTGTGGTCCTCCTCGACCTTCTGGAAAATGTATAGGGCTGGCTGCTTTCTGCATTATTATTCTTGTATATTGTTATATTGTGTGGTGCAGATAGGGTTGGAGGGATTCCCATCTCCATGGCGTACACATGAAAAAATGCTAACAATGTGTTCTTTATGGGTGCACTGGAATGAGGCATTCAGGGTAGCAGGTTTCCTCCTGCTTCAGGCCTTCCAAATCAACAACACTGTTTTATAACCACTGCCACTTGGGCAAGTTACACAAGATGTCTGTCATATAAGATGTCAGAACATGTTCCCCTCTGCTTCTTGAGTTAGTCCCCCTTTAACTTTTTATATCTTTTTCACAATAGAAGAAATATCTACAAGCACCTACTTTTGACAAACTTAACATAACTCATGTTGACATCCTCTCTTGTTGCTGTCAAAGTCTTTTGTGAAAGTGATTTAAGGCTTTATAGGGAATTGAATAGCTTCCTGTGAGGACAGGAAAGAAGGAATCTCCTAGTATTTGAAATATATGACAGAATGCACACTGGGTTCTTTGTATAATCAGGCTTTCATCTGCATCCTCACATGAGCTGAAAGAAAATTTTTGCAAAGAGTTTTTAAGGTAAGTTCTGAACTGACGTATTCTTTTGGTGATCAGAAATGAAACAAGTCTCTAGTGGCACTTTCAGAAGATTTTTTTTTTTGTGGTACAGCCTGCTTCTAAATTTGTTTCATAAGACTTACAGCTGAGTTGCTGGTGCTGCACAGGAACATAGGTTTTCATTTTTTAAATGTCTTCTTTTTGTATGGGAGCATTCAGAATGATTATGCTTCTAAAAGGAAATGCATTAGGACTAAAAGGTCTGATGGCAAATTTTTTTACAATATGCTGAGCAGCAAATTCTTTACCAAAGGTCAGAGACCCTGAAGTTGCCTTATCTGTGGAGAAAAGGTTGGTTCTGGTTGAAAATAGAGCTCACTGACAAAAGTCTTGGTAGAGTGAAGCCTTCAGGAGAGCAGAGCTGCGTGTTGGGAGACACTGGCACAGGCTGAGGCTCTGCAGCTGAAGCAGGGCTGGAGCCAGAGCTCCTCAGGATTGGGTTTGTGCACAATTCTCCAAAGGGAAAATGACTTGGAGTCTTGCTCAGACTTCAAATTGATCAACTGGGGCATAAAATTCTCTCAGAAGACAGAGAGCAAAAAGAGTTGAGAGAAATTATAAAGGTCACCACATCAGTAAAATGAAGGTTCTAAGTGACATTTTTTTGCCTGACCATCTCTAATAAATAATGGTTTGGGGGGATCTGTAGCTCCAATTGATGTAGATCTAGAACCCAGTCATGCTGGATTCTTCTTGACATCCATGTGTAGGAAATATTTTGTAAAATTTACCTATTTATCCCATATCTGGATGCTTTGGTTTCAGAACTGCTGGGTTCACATGAAAAAATTTGAAGGCAAAATTGGGTATGGGAGACAAATGGAAAGGCAAGTCCCAGGTTTCTTTTGGAGCACTGGCTCTCACCACATTTTTGTACATAAATATGAATTCTCTCCACTGCAAATCACACAAAAATATCAACCACAAAATGAAAGACACTCAGTAAAAGCTAATTCTTGTCAAGCTGTTTATTCAAAGTCATGCCTTGGTTTTGGTAGAGAAGAGTGTTTGGCATCTTGCAGTACCATTTATATGCTCACTTCAAACATGTATTATTACAGTTGATCTGTTTAATAACCCATAAAACTTCTTTCTTTTTGAGAAATGATGCCAATATGTGTTCTGCTTGTGTTTTTAAAAGAAATTCCATCTGGATTCAGGGCACTTGTGGGACAACTTTTATTGTTGAGGTTGGCCAAAGTATAGAGGAGCTGCTGGAGTTTGTAAAAGCTTAATAGTGATTATTTAAAGCAGGAAAGGTTACTCAGTAAGGTTAATTCTGAATAAGAGCATGATCAGGTCTTACATTCTTAAGACTTATTTTTAGTATGACTGTGACTGATGCTGAGTAAATATACTGCACTGCAGAACTCAACAGATCCTTCCCCTCACATTTTTAGGATCTCTGGAGTTTTAGAAAATATTACAAGAAAATTTTCTGTGGAAAATAATGATGGGGTTTTTTTCTACCCTTTTTCCCACTGTGTTTTGGTTTTTTTCACTCAGAAATGTTTATGTTTCTTTGAAGGGTTGTGGATCCTGAGGTCAACCATTTTAACAAATGGAGTGTGTGATGTTTAGCAGCTACCACTGCTGGTATCTCTGGAAGCCAAACTAGTGCTATAGAAGACTAAATGTAGGCATCTAACTTGGCAAGCTGGGAGATGTGCTATTTATACAGGACTTTCCTGTTTCCTCTGTGATTTAATATACCTGGCCAACAAACCCTATATTGAGGTTCTCCTGTAGCCTCCATCAGAGATGACAGTGAGTTTAATCCCAATACAAACTGAATTTTCAAGTTCTCACAAAGTCTAAATTCCCATATTAATGTATTTTGGCATTAGCCTAAAGGTACCTGACAATGTAAAACGTGTCTATAAATGACTGTTTATATCTCTCTTTTAATGTTTATGAATATGAATAATTTCACATTTAGTTCCCTTGTACTCTGTGTGTATTCTTTACTTGTGATTTTAAATAGCATTAAACTCCCTCTTCAAAATAAAATTAATATTGAAGTAAGAATCTTTGCTTCTAAAATCTTGCCAGAAAAGAGCTTCTATTTTTATATTGGTGAATCCACTCCTTTTTTATATTCTTGCATATCTTTTGAGAGAAAATATATTCAGAATCCATACAGACAAGATTTGGAGTTACAGTTACTCAATGGTACTCCAATGTTTCACTTTCCCTAGTAAATGTAGTTTTTTATTTCTCACTTAAATTATTTGTTCTCAACTCTAGAGCTGTAACAATTTCTCAACAAATTGAACCAATGGGAGAAGGTGCAAAGAGCTTTTAGAAGCTTTCAAGCTATTTTTATATCTTGCAATGCTTTTGTATTCAGAATCAAAATCTTAGCCAACACTTTTTTTTGTTGCTGTTGTTATTTTTGCCCAAGAGACTCTTCTGAAATGAGTATGACAATTTTCCAGACAGCTGAATGGCTGATTGCAGCCATTCACTGGGTTAGCACATACAGAGCAGACTTTGAAAGGTTTTCTTCTCAGTTTATGTGGAGGCTGAGGCAGAAGGGAGTTTAAGTCTAGTCTGAGCATCTACTTTGTCTTAAGGTGAAGAGTAGAAAAGCTGACAGTGACTGGTTTTTGCAAGAATTCTTTAACAGGCAGAAAAATAGGGTGGAAGGAGAGGAGCACTGAAAGAAAGGTGAGTATTTGTGATGTCTCCTAGTTTTAAGAAAGAAGAAAAACTGCTTCTTCAGAAAATTGAAAGTGACAGGCTTTGAATTTATTCTTAGTATTATCAGAAAGAGCAGTGGAGGATCCAGGATCACAGTTCCTCTGTGGTGATTCTTTCTCATTTTTTGCATTCACTGGTTTTTGCTGTTAAATTTAGGACTAATGAACAGCTATATCAATTCCTTGTCACATTTTTAGTCTTCCCATTTTGGTATTCCCTCCAGCATTCCAAAAGTCTTCATTCTTACCCATTCTCCATTCAGTCTCTTTCCTTACTACCCTGTGGTTCCAAAAAGCATCCCCTGTTATACACTTTCTTTTTTTTCCCCACATGTTTTGTTTCTCCTCATCCTGTTTCTTAACAATATATTGAGATATTGGGTAAAAGCTTAAATTTCAATTCACTATTTTAATGAATGTTGGTAGAGTAAATTTTCTTCTGTTTTAAGTTACAAGCCTGCTGTAGTAGGATATAACATCTTCAAAACAGGATGGTTATTTCTGTCACTGGAAATGTTGACTTTCAGTAAGTCAGTTTCAATAGTAATTCCCTTGTGTGGTAGAAAATAAATTATGGAAGTTGGTTATGGCAACATCTACTTTTTTGCTCATATAGTTTAAGTTGGCTTTTTTGGTAGAAGGTGGCATCCTTATCATTTGTCACACAAACCTGTATTTAGCAGAAGAAGGAGGAAAATAGTGTTGAGTGCAATCTGCAGTTTGTGCTAACCTGTGGAGGAAAACAGTATTTGACATCATCCCGAGCTAGTGCTAAGCTTTGTTATCATAACAGCTGTTATTGTCTGTCCTTGCTGATATGGATGATCCTTGTTCCAGGCAGACCCGTCGGAAGCCAGAAGCACCTGCGGTCACATACGCAACATATCGAGGTTCTGCAAGGATCAGGCAGCTCCTGAAGAGCCAGTCAGAAACTGGGAAAGGAGAAAAAAGTCCTGAGAACAGAAATGCTCCAACAGTCAAAGAAAATGGAGAAGTCCAAACAACTCTGTCTGTGAAATCAGGGTGCCTAATAAAAGAAAATGGAAGAGATGAGGGAAAAGATCACCAAGATGATGGCATATTAAATTCTTCTGCAGTTAGAGTGGGAAGCAAACAGTCTGGTAAAGCTCAGCACTGCTCAGGCAGAAGTAAACATGAAAGAACTGCAGAGGCCACAACTTCGTCCACTGAATCATGTCATGAGTTAGACTTAAGAAATACACTTGCTTTAGCTGCAACAAAAGTTAAAAGGACGTTTTCACTAGATTCACTCTTGCCATTTAGTAGTAGAAACAGTGGGATCCAAATCAATTCCACTTCCCACAGTACTCATTCCCTTAAAGTCAGTTCTGCAAACAATTTGGTTGGAAAAGAGGATGGACTGCTGGAAGAAGCAGGAACTCTGTTTCAGACAGAGAGAAATGCCACTTCTAACTTTGATAAAGAAAATTATTGTAGTAAAGCAGCTAATAAGGAGTCTCCAAAAGAAATACAAGATGATTGTTTACATTCACCCAAGTCAAAAAGCAGGACAGTTAAGGAAGAACTGCAGGTGGGGAAGGGAGAATTTTGCTGTAATCATCAAGTGGATAATCACTCCGAGCGAACATTGGATGTCCAGAGGCTTCATTTCAGTACCGCTACATTTCAGCAGCAAGCAGATCAGCACACCAGGAGTGCCAGTAAAGATGGTGATCCAAGAAATGGTGATACACAGAAGATTGTGGCAGCTATGGAAAGAGAGCAAAATCCACAGAACTTTCCTGCTACTGTTCTTTTTCCTTTTAATGAACCAATACCCACTTCACTCAGCTTGGAATCCAAAGAAAAATGCATGGCCACAGGCAATTCAACCACTTCAGTGTCATCTGTTGGACATGGTGAAGATACAGTCATGGGCAGGGGAACTTGTAATCAAGAACTGAGTGAGTTAGGGAAAGCAGTGCATGTACATAATGGTCACGGGCTAATCCATGTGGAGAATTTTAAGGACACTGCCACACAGCAGGCTGGTTTTCCTTGTCTAGAAACGCAGGGTGAGGAAATGATGAAGGATTTGTCTGAGGTTGCAGTGCAAAAGGAAAACCTTGCCAATGTGTCACCGTGTGTGCATGAGTGTCAAAGTGTGAAAAGTAATTTCGATGAGCTGACAGCGCCTCTAACCCACCAGTCTACCTCTGAGTCTGTGATGGTTTGTCATTCTGCTGTGAGATCTGAAGGAAAGCATTTCACCAACCATTCTGCTTTCACCTGTCAAAAAGACAGTGTAGACTTGATTTCTGAATCTCTGCCTGTTTCTGAAAACAGGTGTATTAATTTTTCTTCCAAGAAGGAAAACAGCAATAAACTTAGGCTATCACCCACAGTAATTGATTCTTCATCTGACAAACAAGGAAAAACTAACTCTGAAAATGGCCAGATTGCTGCTTCTGAGCAGGATAGCTTTATTTTTCCAGCTGCAGAGTCTAGGAGAATAATCTCTGTGGACAGGACAACCGAGGGGCCACCTTGCTCAGGAGGCCTGAGAACTTTGTGCCCAGCAAGTTCTCTGGAACCTGAGATTACTCCTCCTATGCTTGATAGCTCTGCTGATAGTGTAGGTGCAGGGGCTGTTTCCATCCCCAGGCCCACTTCTCCTCTGGTGTTCAGAGAAGCCTCCAACCTTGCTATTTCTGCCTTGGAGATGTCCAGCACTGCTCAGGGGAACAGAAATCCCTACAGTCACAGAGGTAGTGATGGGGCAGCTGCAGCCTTCTCCACACAGCAGGCTGACAGCAGTGTCCTGGCAGAGGCAATGGCACCACCCATCTGTCCTTTGAAATCTTTGGAAACTGCATCTGAGTCAGCCAGTTCTGAGGCTGTGTGCAGGGATGCTGTGGGACAGGTGATTCTTGGTGCTTCTGCTGTCATGGAAGCCCCTTTTGGCCAAAAAGCTGCTGCACCTGCCCAGGCAAACAGGCTCTGTTCTGGGGAAGAGTGGGGAGATACTGATGTGAAGGGACAAGAAAGTTCTTCCTTCCCAGATGCTGCTGCTTTGTTGAAGAAAGCTGAAGAAATAGTGGACTCGGTTTTACACTTGGCTGCAGAAGAAATAATAGCAAAAGAAGGCTTTGGTGCCTGCCAGCTTTGTGGGAGCAAGGATAGTTTAATAAATATGGATACTGCGAATTATCAGAAGGCTGAAAGTGTACAGCTGGCAGCAGGAGAAATTGAGTCAGCTGTGCAATCATTAGAAGATTTTAATGAGACCTGTGGACGAGGCTCATCTTCGTTTACAGGAGGAGTGGATACAAATAATCAAGATGAAAGGATATTCTCTTGCATCCCTGATAAAATTGACCTACATAGGGCACTAGCACTAAAAGCGAAGGAAACAGTTGATGAGGTCATTAACTCAGCCATACAAAAACTGGCATCCAGTCAGCAGCGAGGCACTGAGAGGAAAAGGCCTTCTGGAAAGGGTCAGCCTAAACCTGAGGATGGAGTGCCAAAGACTTTAAATCTGGATATGAGGCCTCCTGCCAATACACAGGAACCAACAGAGATGGATGAAACTCAGATTGGAAGTGTAAACTGTGAAAAGGCAGATTGCTCAGGTCCTCCTTTGCTTCCAAATTGTAGGGAAAATGGCATAGATTGGCCCCAAAGAGATGAAAAGATGCCAAGTAATGCAATTACTTGTCAAAGAAATGGATTTCTTCCCTCTGGCAGTTTAGCAGGGCCAGAATCAGATCTTCTGACACCAGCAAAAGAGAGGCACAATGGAAAGGTGTGTGACCATCTGGCTGCAGCAGAAATGTGTGGCAAAGTCTCAGCAATGAGTAGAAAATCTGATGGAACTTTACATTTTATTGGTAGAGATGCTACTGTGACTGAAGAAATGCTATTGTCGTTGCAGTTAAAAGGTTCATGCCATAACACAAGTATGTCAGAGTGCAAACTGCTGCCAGCTGTAAATGTTAATTTTTCATCTTCTATCTGTGGTGAAGAATGCATTGGCCTGCAGAGTGAATCCAAAGATAAAAGCAGCCCTCAGATGTCTCTGGGAAGCAATGCAGAGGACAGTCTGTACAAACACTGTGGGAAAGAAGCTGCAGAGGAAGTACCTGTACAAGTAAAAGCAACCTTGCAAAATTCAAAGGCAGTGGAGAGTGAAGAGAAACTAGCAGAAGGGGCAAAGGAGAGAGCAGAGGTTAATATTGGATTAGATCCACAGTCCATGGTACCTGAATTGTCTGTTCCTGGAGAGGGCAGTGAAGGGGAACACTGCTTCAACACAGACTTTGCCCAAAATAATGAGAATATGAAGCAGGCACAAATGAAGGATCAAGACATGGAGAGAAATGATCAGCTTGAAGAAAATGGCCTGGACTGCAGCAATGACATGAAGGAACCAGCAAAACTTTTGGCCTCTTCTCCACTGATTGAACAGTGGGAAAACAGTTCTTTTACTATCATTTATGAAGGTGCTCTTCAGACTGAGAACAAATCTGTCTCAACTGATGAGATGCAGACTGGTTCTCTTTCTCCTGATTTGGCCTCAGATAATACACTTCATCTAAGGCTTGACAGGGCAAGGAGCAAGCAGGAGCCAGCCTGTCTTTATGGGCGGGACAGCAAGGTGAACGAAGCAGCAGAGAGCAGAGGCTCCGAGTCCTTCCTGAGCGTGGAGGCCAAGCGCTACCGAGTTTATCCTTTCTCTCTGTCTCCCATCTACGAGGATGACAGCTCCCAGGAAGATCTGCTGTCCACAGATGTGTCTCCAGAAAGCCGTCCTGGGGGAGTCTCCAAAGACAGCTCTGACCACGGCTCTGTGCTTTCCCTCCTTCAGTCGGTGTCCGAGCGCTTGCAGTTCACTACTCGCTTCAGTACAGAGGAGGATGATGAGGAGGACGCAGAGGAGGAAGAGAAGGAACAATCATCTTATGAGGAAAATATTCTTGATGTTGAGAGAGAAGACAGCTGCCTTTCCAGTCAGTGCAGAGGGAATTTTGAAGCAACCCCTCAATCAAATGACCAAAGTAGATCTTCTTTTACTGAACAATCATTTCTTCTTTCAAAAGCACAGCTTGACTCACAGGAGCAACCAGAACAGTTTCCAGATGTGGCTTCTCCCAGTCAGACACCTTGTAAAGCAGTTCCAGAGAAAGCTGATGCTGCTGTAACACAGCCTCCTACAAGTGTGTACTACCAGTATTTGAAATCTGCCAGCAAAGGCTCTTCTGAAAAGGGGACCAGGTTTGGAAGCATTCTGCAGGATATGCTGCAGCCAAAGATCCATTGGTTGCAAGACAACACCGTGGCAAAACTGGGGGAATTGTCAGCGGTAAGATGACATGGCACATGATGTTTATAATCAAAGTGATTAGCCCAGATTCAAAGTTGCTGCCTCCCTGTTCTCCTTGCTACCTTTTAATTAAGTTTTTATCATAAAAGTAATCAGAAGTTTTTATCAGTAGTTATTAGGCTTTTTAATGTCATCGTTTAAAAGAAGAAGTCTCCTGACTAAGTAATTTTAAAAAGATATGTCTTGGTTCAGCACACAGGTGAAAGTGATTTAACTGTAGAATAGAATATGTGAACAGAAAGTAAAATAGGGAAATATACATAATAGTGAGTTTTTACAATAGCACAAGACAGACTTCTCCATGTTAGGGAGAACCTGAAGATGATGGCATTGCTGTTTATATGAAAATTGTTCTTTATTTCTTTCACTTCTGAGATTAATAGAGCTTTGTTGTCCAAAAAAAAAAATCAATATCGGCCTACTGGGCTCTTTGAGTGTTTCATCACAGTGTCTTCTACAAACTATAACTCAGTTACCAAGTAAATAGCTGCTTCCATAGATTAACATTTCTTTTTTTTTTAGTTTGCTTAAAGCAATGGCCAGTGAGGGTATGGAAACAGTTCTTCCCATGTTTAGAGTTTAAAAGTGCCACGTAGACCAAGTGAGTAACTGAAGAACTCTTTCCATGATGTTGGGAATACTCCAGTCTGTGTTAGAGGGATCTTTTGTATTTTCCTCTGTTAAGAAATGCATTTTATTGTTTGCTGGGAAAGGGTGATACATTTTTAAAGGTTTTAACTTGCATAACAGTTCTTCCTTTCTAGCACACGCTGCTTTCTGCTGATTGATTTAAACCATTTACACCAACTCTGAATGGCAGTGAGACAAATCTTGGTTGTTGCTACTAATGACAAGGAATGGTGGACCCAGAATAATCTGCCTGTGCTTTGTGCCACTGTTGTAGGTGTTAATGGTTGTTTGCCATGTCCTTTTACTTTCAGAACCTCATTGACAGGGCAAGTCTCAAATACAACCCAAGACCAGGGAAGGTAAGCAGAGTTTGTGTCCTAGATCAGTATGATACATGGAATAGTTTGTCATGCTGTAATTTTTGAATGGAAAGCATCTGAAGTTGTTAGTCTAATTTTATATATTTTTGTGTATTATTAGCATATGCTTGCCCATGCCAATAGTGAGAATATATTATTTAAAATCCTACCACTAGTAATTTTGCTATCTTTCTCAGCAATTGTTGTTTTCATTCATTTCATTCTTCTTTCATAAAAGAAGAAACTCTGTAGCCTCTCAGTTGAGTGGGCACAAGTTGCAAGCAGAAAATAACTGTTTGTGCTCTGTGTTGAAATGGGCCCTCATTTGCATGCATTGTGTATTGTTTCAGCTTATTATTTATGATACTTGTGGCAACAAAAGTAAACAAGAAGTTCATTCTGATGTGCTAGATGCCTCATCGTGGATCTTTCCCATTGGAACAATACTTAGGATTATTAAAGGATGGTAAGAAATCCAGGTCATATTTAAATAGAGTTTTTCCAATAGACTGCATGTATGTTCCTCTTGTATTTTTATTTATTTATGACACACATCTGATCTGCAAGATTTTCTTTTTCTTTCTTTATAATTAGACTGATACCAGTGGAAAAAAGCATGAAACAAGTCTTTAAAAAAAGCAATAAGGTGTTGTTCCCCCAGGGAGAGAAAGTTCAAACAGAAGGTTTCTAATAGAGCCACAAGTAGGTTTGGAGTTCTTGCCTGAAGTGCTGAGCCAGTGCAGCCATTATCATGATTAGAGATGTGTATAACAAAAAAAAAGGTGGATTTTTACAGTTCAGTTTCCTTACCCAGTAGCTGTTGCAAAAGGACCATCAAATGAACATTCTCAGCTGCTGGTTTTAATGTGGCATTTAAAGGAATGTGGATGCAAAAGGATAAATAAAAGTACATTTAAGTTTGCAAGTGTTTCTCAATTTGCTTTGGGAAGCTGGGGCTGGGTCTGTGTCAGTTGTTGCATTGGAGTTTAACTGGTGGAGCTTAAAGGGAATGTTTGTGTCACATTTATGGAGGTTTGAGGTAGACTTGTGTGGTTTTGCATACATTTTTTTCACATCCTAAGAAATGCTGAATGCCACTATTGGTATGTTCTATGCCTTTTATAGTACCTATCTGAACAGGACACGTTTTATGTGACAATTAATACATTTGTCCTGGTAAAATAAGGCTGTTCATTCACATTGTGGTTTAGCTGTATTTTTATTTTATATTTTGTCCTGGAGAAGAACTGTGTATTTTACTTTTCAGTACTAAAGTGAATGTGACTACTGAGGGACAGCATAAGAAAGATGTGATATTTGTCTTGATAAAAAGGGGTTATTCCTGGGCTTTCCATGAGATGTTCCCTACCAGCAACAACTCAGTTCATTTTATCATTATTGCAGTTGGATTTTTTATGAGAAACCCAAGTTCCAGGGTCGAAAACACGTACTAGAAGAAGGAGAGGCTGTGCTGGATCACCTTTGGGATCTCCCAGGCATAAAACATCATCGAAAAAACCTCACAGTTGGTTCAATCAAACATGTAACAAAGGTACAGACTTATTCACAATATTCTCACATGCATAATTGATGTGTTGATCACCATGGTGTGTTACTAGCAATGGAGAATGTGTGTGTAGTGTTTCTGACTTCATTATATTTGCTGTGACTCACTTTTTTCACCTTCTAGGTGAAAAATTCCAGGGCTTCTGCTGTGCTAAATTTCCCTTTCTTCCTGAGTTAATGAACAGGTGGATTATGTTTTGTTGCCACCACCCTCACATGACACAGACTCCCCTGTTTTTAGATGTTTACCTGTCCAGTTATTTGAAATTAAATTGAATCAAGTTATGCTTTTGAAGAAGTTTTTACCTTAAGCTGTCTGCTGTGTCTGTCTGGCTTCTGCCTCAGTAGTAGTTGTGTTTCCAATCCCATTTGTACAGCGTAGCCTCCAAATGCTGCTGCCATTCCCTCTACAGCTTTGTGCCACCTCTGGGGTTTCCACATGGACCAGTGGCACACCTACAGCACGTGGCTCTGCCTACAGCCATCAGTTTAGAAGGCTTTTTGTTGAAAAGATAAGAATCGAATGTCTCAAACTAAATATAATGCATCCATTGTTATTCAGTGAATGAGGAATATATTTTTCAGATCTTGTGATTTAAGAAGACTTAGTGCTCTCGTTGTTCAGTGTAGCATTCCAGCTACTCACAGTGCAAAGGCCCTTGCTGTGAGTGAATTATCATTTGTATCACAGTGGGAAGGATTTTCAGTGAAGTGATTTCTCTGTTCTCTGCTGGTATAGAGGTCATTTTAAAATTGATAACCTTTTTGTCATCATTACAGGGGCATAATGTCATAACAATTAGAAATACTTTTTCATTCTCTTAAAACTTAAAAATCAATTCAAAAGAGGCTATCTGAAGGCAAGAATAATGAAGATAACTTTTATTTGAGCTAAACAAATTAAAATCCTTTGACCAATATGGAATATGAATATTGATCATATTTTAGTGGAAGGCAACTAAATAAATAAAGATATTCCACAATAACATGTGGAACTATGGTTTGAAACCAAGGGTACCTGGATGCATCTTGGGTATGAAAGAAAACTCTTGGATAGGAAAGACACTGTGTTTAACTTCATCATATGTGATAAAAATCTTTGCAGTACATCTAAATAGGTTTGACCTTGGTTCTTCTTCCAGTCTGTGGTTCATTTATATAGAACACAGATGGAAAGCTTTGTTACTGTACACTAGTTCAGTAATCAACACCTTCCTAGTGTAAATTAAACCTCTAGCAGCTATGGTTGGTGGGGTTAGTGCCCACACTAAGCCAGGTTTTGTCCTCTAAACCTTGATTCATGAAACAAGGCTTCAAACCTCCTTTGTTAGGTTGTTTTTTAGCTGCTATGGAACTACTTTTGGGAGGTAGTTTGCCAAAAGGCTACCTTATTTATTTATTTTTGTGAAAAATATAGGCATTGTTTTTATTTGACAAACAGTGAGTTCTTTTTCAGGCAGCTTGTGTGTGTGATTCACTTGTTTTACTGCCATTCTCTTTTTCATTGGCTGTCATTGTCTTTTCTCCTGACTGGTTTGGCCATACTGGTTCTGTGTCCAGGTTGTCTGGCTTGTCTTTTAATTTTTCAAGCAGTTTTTTTTATGATAGTTTTTTTAATGGCTGCTCAGTTGCCTTGAGTTAGCGGATTTGAACATTGGCTAAATATTTGAGAAGAAAACAGCTTGTCAAGAAGAGGAAAACCAGATTTTTACTAAGGACACTGTAGGAGGTACATTTAATTTTTTTTTTACTAACATATAGACAGAAGAACAGTCTGCCAGTAGCTTTGCTCCTGATTTGCCTTCAAGCCTCCCCAAAAAGCCAAGATTCTGCTAATTTGTGGTCAGCCTGTGGACTGTCTAACTGTGGATATGCATTAGCTGTACCCATGTATATTTAATTTCATGGAAATTATGGGGAGGAGATTCCAAAGAAACTGATTGTGCAGCCAGTAAAATGAAGAGCTGTCTGAAATGATGTGGAGATTGAATTCCAGTTAGGCAAAGTCAGCCTGAGCCAGGGCTAGCAAAGTCTGCCTGCACACACAGGTTCAGTGCAGCTCCTGCAGCACAGTCTGTGCAGCCAGGTCAGTTCTCTGGCCTGCTGCAAATGCTCACGTTGACCTTTTTGCATATGTTGGGCTTTTTTCTATCTCTTTCTGGAAGCCCAAGGAAGGTGCTGAATCTTATGTTTCCAAAAACAAGAGCCTAGAAGAGTTCCTGACATCTCCCATTCTGGAATAATCTCGTAAACCACAATTTTGCAGGGTGACAAGGGATCTGAAAGAGCAGTTTATAATCACTGTCTGCAGCATGGTTGGGCAGGAAATAACTGGATTCCTTGTGGAGTCTCCTTAAACAAAGCTCTTTGTAATGGGATTGTTCCCAGTGTTACATGGAGGGTGTGTTTCTTTTGTTTGTGTGGTTTGCCAGGTGAAAGGAAGTTAATAATTTAAGCAGGAACTACTTTGTCAGGTGCCATAGGAAGACACCCAGAAGCTTCAGATGGTTTCATTTGCTGGCTGGTATTTACAGGACAGTTATCATTAATTTCCTTGGTATTATTTTACTTTACTACCAGCCCTGTTGAGTTCTGTAGTTGGGTTTGGTGCTGGTGGGTGGTAGCAAGAATGGTACAGTGCTGGAGCACTGGAGCAGGAATTAGGAATGGGTAAAACATTCTGGAGGACCAAGAGAGAATATATTGAAAAAAAAAAAAGCTCCAGAAGGAGATAGCATCCTAAAGACAAAATGTGTATCAAAGTAAGGTGGTGTCTAGACTGTATTACAAAGCAATCATGTGAATACCAGAACTAATTAGGCCTGGTTTTTAATAGGCTCTTCTCTCATCCTTGTTTTGGCATTTCCCATAAGAAGGCAGACTTCAGTCATTCTTTGTCCTGTTGTTGACACAGTTAAACATGCTGATTTGATCACTTCACTCACAGCTGACAGGTCCAAGGAGAAGGCCTAGCAGTGCTGAATTTATTTACCTTGCTGGAGCTGTTAGGGCTGTAATCTTAGATCCAGAAGAAGGATAAACAACCAAGACCACCTTGAGGGGGTTGAAGGCTTTAGGTCTGTCACTTCTGCTGCAGCTCTTGGTCAGACTGCAGAAATGTCAGAGGGGAATATTTCTTGCAGAAAGCTTCAGGCTCCTCTTCAGAAGGAACCTTTGCCTTTCTTCTGAGGGCCATATTACTCTTTTGGAGGTTTCTGTAAGTGTTCCATGTGCTTTGTAAACATCCCAGCTCCCTAAAGACCACGAGGGAAGCCCAGGAATTCCAGGATGACTGTGTGGAAGCAGAAGGAGAATACCTGAGAGTAAGGCAGAGGGGGATGCCTGGAGGCTGTGACCTACCTAAGCATTTGCTTGTTGTGTATTATCACTGGAAATGAGCACAGCTGCCTGAGCTGTTTGCTGTGCTTTTTATTCTGTTTTTGCCTGATGTGTCAGTAGGACAATGAGCTAAGTGAGCTTGGACTGCTTGTGATGGGAGCTGGCACAGTTTGGGGGGTGGGTTTGGGGAGGAAATGTCACATTTTGGGATCTGGGCTGCAATGCTGTGGTCACAGTTTTGCATGGTAATAATGTTTCATGTGGGTATCTCATTTCCAAATCTTGACGCCTTGCAGATGACAGGGCTTTGGGCTGAAGGATCTCTCAGGACCTGACTGCTGTCATATTTGTGTGGTTTTCATTTTGTTTCTGAAGATGGTGGCTTTATTGGGAATGTTAAAGGAGCACCTGAAAGTAATGAGGCCTGTTAAATATGCTCAGGCAAATATGAACATGCTGGTGCCCATGTTTACCAAGCTAAGTTTGCATGCTTGAATTGTATGAGTTAATGGCATAGCACAGAGTGTGCATCTGCAAATACATAGCCTTCATCTCATACAGTAATAATAAATGTTACCATTTTCTGCAGTCTGGGCATCAGTACAGGTAAATTGAACTTAATATTTAAGTCCAAATGTGTATTTGTGACTTTAAAAAAATCTGCTCAGAAGATTGATATACTTCTTGCTCAGCCATGTTACCACCTTTAAAAATAAATATTGAATTGGTTATGATGAAGACCTCAGTTTATTGTGTGGCACTTTATGAAAGAAATTTGTGGACTGAATCTATAACACACAAAAAAATACCATCACTGTGAGGAGAGGTTTTTTATTGCTCTCAAAATCTGGCTGGATAGGGATGGTGATAAATAGGAGAGACTTTATTCTGAATGCTTGTGCTTTACCTACCGTGCTACATTTGTCGTCTCTTGAGCTGGAGACTGCCTCATGAGCTTCAGAGTCAGGAGAGCAGACTTGAAAAGAAAATACAGACTGGCTTTTTCCAATCTTAAATGAAAAACAAAAACAAGAGCCTCCTACTGAATTAAAATTAAACATATTCCATCTCATATTCTGTCTGAGCCCGCAGGCAGATACTTTTATTTTGCTACTTGTCTAGTCTTGTAGGTACTTTGTTTCAGAGTTTATCTGAAACCATTAGGAGTCTGGCATCATTATTTGTGGAATTCTTCTAGGTGCACCTTCGATCTTCTGTATGAAGCTTTATTGTTGGATTTATGAATTTCAGCCTTCTTACATAACAGATATTTTTAGAGAAAAACCCACAGACTTCAAATATTTCTCAGCTGTGATTTAATAAGATACATATACATGTGAAAACTATGGGGAGATTATTTTTATTTTTTTTAAATCTTGTCTAGCAATGGGCTTAGAATTGAGGAATGGAGCTCCTTAGCACTTTGCCATAAAGCAGCATTGTGTTAGAAAGTCTTTTTTCCTGGATTTTCTGGGTTTGTTGGTTTGAAAATAAAAATTCCGGTATTGCAGTTTTTGTTGTAAAAACAAAGAGTGTGCATTGTTTGCAAGGTACAATACAGAGGAAACTTGATTGTGCAGGAGGAAGAGTTGCCAAAACAGTATTGCTGTGTTACCTAAGGTCTCAGGAGCAAAGTGAAACAATGTCCTGAAGTGCATCCATTCTGATTGCCACCCTTACTGCTCATAGTTCCACAGCTACTGAGGGAACCTTGCTAACCAAGAAGTGAGATGTTACCCCGTGAAAAAACCCCTCTCAAAGCCCACGTGCAAAAGGAGGGTGTCATGAGCTGAGGTGCTGTAGCTTCCACAGCTTTTGTGCCCTGTTGCTGGGTTTCTCTGCAAGCTCTTGTGTTTTTCCTTTCAGAAGCCACAGTCCATGCAGGATCTCTGTCGTGACCCCCCTGGGTCCTCACCAAATCCAGAAATAGGAGGCTTTTCTGAGGGCACCCTCAGAGACTGCTCCTCATCCCTCTTCTCCAGTGCACATGCAGGGAGCATCTTCTTCCAGCCACCTCGAGGATTTTGGGAATTTCTGTATACTGTCCAAGCCCTCTGTCCTAAAGCAAATGCGTCTGGAAGAGAAGGGGAAGTGTTCTGGGAGGTTATCACTGAGAAGTGAAGTTTTCCAGCTACACAAATAAGCTGCCTTTCGCTGTTCTGGAATGCCCTGCTGAAACAGGGACTTGCAGAAGATCCTTATTGGTTCACAAAGTGTTTGAGTGCTGGGGAAGAAAGTGTTGGCAATGCTGTATAAATATTGCAAAATGAGGGTGGCTCAATAAAATCCCTGCAAATTCTAGAGAAGAGCATGTGGTCAACAAGTTTTGTTCTCCAGCGTGGTGTCTCTCAGAAGTCTACCTCCAGTAAGGAAACAGAGGTTGTTGCTTTGTAGTAACAGGAAAATTGCCAAAGTGTCTACTTAACAAAATACTTGTTTTCTAACATTGATCTTTTCTTCTTCCTTCATCTAAAATGCTGTAGATTTATTTAGCACAACACAAAAAAAGTTGAACTCATGTGGCTTGATACTGTAGTTGGAGTCTGTATTACAGAGTTTAACTGTCATGGAAGGGAGGAGGTGGGAATCTAATAGACATTTCTGGGAAGTTTTAGTTAATGTATGCATCATGTGTATCTATATGTGTGTTATGGAAGCATTGTCTTTAAAAAAGAAAAAAGTCAGTATTATAATACTTGGAGAATATTTAAACTGGCCTTTTTGAAAGTGACCTGACAGGCACAAATTTCTTCTTTGAAAATTAGTGAGAGTTGGAAATTTACCTCCCTTAGCTTTTTTAAAATTCCAGCTTCCATTTTAAAAAGAATGTAACACTTCCATCTTGTGAAGCCTGGAAAAGGGTGAGAAGATGGGTCAAAAAAGGGAATGTTTGGTGGCAGAGTATGCAAGTGTGGATAAACATTACTCTTTGATTTGATTCCACAGGACTGTGGCATTCCAGAGGTGGAGTTCTGCCCGCCAGCTGGTAGTACAGAGGGACTTCCCATCTGCATACAGGGTGCAATTGCCAATTTAGAAGAACTGGATGTTGAAAAAAACCCTTATTTAAGAGTCCGATCAGGAGTGTGAGTACTGAACCTTTTTAACAGCATTTTGCCACCAGGTAGAAGAGTAATGTCATAGGATGAAAGTCAGTCAGCAACGTGAACAATATTTGGGGGGTTTTGCTACAAATCTGCAAACATACACCAAATATTCCCAGCTCTACACTTCAGCACTGTGCTCTGTGGGCTCCTAGTAGTAGAACAGAATTTTTGAAGGCATTTTTTCCTAGTTGCTGGCAGAAGTCTTTCAGTAATTCCATATTCAAGTAGCTTTATAAATAGAAGAAGCGACTCAGCTATAATTAGCTTTTAGTTCATTGGAGAATAGATTGGTGTCCTGAGTCACCCACCCTGTTACAACCAGAACACTGTGGCTGAATACCAGAAAATGAGTGTTACATCATGCAAGTGTTTCTCAAGCTCCAGCCATATCCTGCCATTCTGGAGGGAGGTGATGCAATATGACACAGGCCCCTGGGCAGCCCAGCACTTCCTGCCCTGAGCAGAATGGGCTGGGCCAACACCTCACAGTTCCTGGGGCTTGGGAGTCGTGTGGCTCTTCTCATAAATCACTGCAGAATGACATTAGCTCTGTTACAAGAGCCTTGCCTTCCCACGTGAGCCAAGCCTTCCTTCCCACAATCTCACAATATGTCTGTGAAGCTCAAGGTGGTGAAGGAGTTAAAAACAGATTCTTGTCTTAGTTTTGACAAAACTTAATACAACTTTTAACTGCTTATGGTCTTGATGCCTTAGGTTTTAACTTTTATATTTTTCAAATCCTGTACTGTTAGTGTAACTCTGCAGTTGCCTGGAGCTCGTTCAGTGCTGTTCTCTCATGCTCACACTGACATAACAAAGCCTCNTAGATTTAAGAACATCATTTTCCATGTAGCTCCTTGCCTCTTCCTCCATTCCTTGTGTGGTCTGCTAAACCTCTGTCCAGCTTCTACATTCAGCTTTCTTTTTGATTTAAAACAGTCTGAAGGACTATCAGCATTTTAAATCCTCATCTCAAAAGTACAATAGCTTTCCAAAGGATTGTTGTAAATAATCATATTTTAATAACTTCCACTGAAAAAAATGACATGGGATTGATATTAGAAGCCCATTCATAAGGTGACAATCCTAGATAAAATTCAATGCACGTGTCTCATCTTCAGTACTGAGGTTTTTTTTGTATGCTTGCAGAGTAACAGGCTAGCTTTTTCAAATGAGTGAACAAATTGGTTATTTTCTTCCCCTTCATTTATATTTATCTTGGACTGAGAGAAAGTGTTAGAAATAATAGCAGTGATATTGCCAGACTATTTAAATACAGCTTTGTTTTGATGTGCTAAAACTTTATCTAACTCTTATGAGTACAAAAAGGAAAATAATTTTAATAGGATCTTTGCATTTGGAGTCTAATTAATGAACTTACTGATTCCTGTATCCTTACCGTTGTAGATGGCTTGCTTATTCAGACTTGAATTACAAGGGAGAGATGACAGTTTTGGAAGAATGTGATTCACCACCTGAAATTCCTTCAGCAGATGTAAAATCACTGCGTCCCTTAAGAATGGTGAGGACTCCACAATTCCCTAATAAATTGTGTGCCTTCCTTTTTCTTATTGTTGCTCCCCCAAAGGTTTTGACTTAAATACGACTTGGGCTCTGATGTTCTCTCTGGGTTAATCCTTACACATTTAAGGCTCCTCCACAGTGTGTTTGCTTTGGTCACTGTGGCTTCTGCACCCCCCAGCATCTTCCTGGGGAACTGCTGCTGTTGGGAGGAGGTCAAATAAGACAGAATTGAAAGGCTCTTCATTTTATTGCATACAACATCAATTCATTAACCAAACAACCCTTGATTTTCCAATCATCCAGAGTTGTTGATTTTCTTTTTTTCAGTTGTACAGTTGTATTTTCTTCATTTTCACTTAGAGTCTACTGGGGATGGAAGACCAGATAAGGAGTTTATTACCCAGCAGTATTTCTCTGACCACAGATTGCACACAAATCTGGGGAGGTGCAGCTGGTCTTTGTGTTGATAGATAGCACATGGATCTGCATGTGAGACAGATAGGAAGGGGTGTAACACAAATTTTGCTGTGAACATAGCAAGCCTGCAGAAAGACACTTTAAAAGCCATAAAGGAATAAGACCTAAAGCTGTCTCTTTAGTCACTCAAGTGAGGTCAGGGTCTTACTCCCTCACAGAGCATCATTCACTCACATTTCTCGAGAAGATGGGTTTGTTGTATTTGCTCTTTGACCAGAAACATGAATGTGTCAGGCTCTGTTTTCTCCCCCCTCTGCTGTTTTCTCTCTCTTCTAGTGTTGGCACCATTTGTGCTTAAAAAATTTGAAATACATACAAAAAAGCTTTAAAAGCTAATTTAAAAAACTGGTCGATATCCATTAGTTTAAAAACATGTAGTAAATACTTACTTTTGATTTCTAGACCATGAAGGAATATTGTTAAACTGCTTGCAGTCTTAAAGGTTTGTCAGTGCACTGATTTGTTTGTAGGTCAGGTTTATAGTGTGCCTGGCCTTTTGAAATTTATGGCCAACACTGAAAGTGGTGAATATATAATTGCAAAAACTTCATGCTCTGATAGTACTATAAAACACATGTCAAAGTGGAGCTTCAAATTTAATGTAATTGCCTATTTTCCCCTCCATCTGTTTTTAGGGTGGACTAAAGGTGCAAATGCCGATGAATGTCAAGGTAAGCACAGAGGGCATTGAGAATAAAATAGAAGCACATTGGGAATTTAAAACCTTTATGCAAGCTGCTTTGCTTTTGTTTGGTATGTGATGTTTGATGGCAATTCAATGCTTGCTCTGAAGAAAAATTCCGGAATGCTGTCAGGTTCACTGAGTGTTTGATGAGGTGTAAAAGTACCAGTAGATTGTTTTTCACATAGAAAATGTGAATTTGCTATAAAATGAGTTTTTCTGACTTGACACATTAGTCACTGTAATGATAAAGGGATTGGGGGAGATTTTCCCATTTAACATACCAAGTTTAAAAAAGAAAAGGAGAGGGAAGGGAGGAAGGGGACAGGAAAAGGACCTTCCCATCTTATCCCTTATTCCAACAAAAGAGTTGTGAGTCAGACCATGATCCTTCTGTGATGTGAGGAGCTGAAAGCTGATCCAGAGTTATTGCTCCTTTTTCCTCCTTTTTCTACAAAAAATGTTAACGCTTTAGGTAACTTTTAATTGTACAAATTCATGGCTTGGGTGTTCTCATAAATACAGCAACAGATATAAATATTGTTAATAGCTGATCTGTGTGATTCAGCAGATGAGGAACCTCAAGGGGCTGTTAACTGCAGTCATGGAAATAACTTCAGCAAAGCACAGGGAGAGGCTTCTTGTCTACTTGTGAAGAATTAAGCTCAACATCATGTTTTCTAGATAATAATATATGAGAAACCCCACTTTGGAGGATGGTCCAAAGAGTTTTCAGAAAACATCACTTCTGTCCCAGCACTGTTTGGTAGTGAAGAGGAGTTCCAGGAAATAGGATCACTACGTGTAATTGGTGGAGTGTGAGTATATTTCACTTTTAGATTTATTTATTTTAAAGGAGAGAAGCATAACTGAATGCTTGGAAGTGCTAACTGAGGGGTGATTGGAGTCTTCCGCAGGTGAAATGTTTTGAAAAGAAGGGAGTGAATATTTCTTTTATTATCAGCTCTTCAATTATCAGCCTACCAAGCTAAATGTGTGAAAGGTGTGAAGCCAGTCTTTGCCATTTGGATGCCAATAAATTAGGTCACTTTGTTCACACAGAGCTTCCATTTGTATTGCCTTATACTCCTGATAGTCTCTACTTAATTTGCTAAAACGACCCTGGGTAGGTGTGGTCAGTCTTCAATTTGACATTTTAATACCTCTGAAACCGACAAACTGTTTTATTGTCCTAATGGTTTTCCTCTGCCACCTGTTGCACGTTTGGGGATTGGGAATGTGCTGTTATTTTCATTAATTGTGGCGTTGGATGGATGCTGTGTTGCCCTGCCCCTCTGTGTCACACACACACAGGGCTGTGGAACAGGTGGATGCTCTGAGGTAGACTCAGCACCAGCTGCCAACCCCTCCTGTTGTCCTTTCACCCTCTCCTAAGTCCTAACAGGACAGGACTGAGAGCAGGCAGGATGACTGCTTCTGCCAAAGACCTCCATAATAAAAAAAGTTTTCAGAAAATCTTACTTTTGTTTCCAAAGGGGTTTTCCACTTCAGTATAAAGATGGAATAAGATGAATCCTTTCAGGCTATTGTCAGAATTTTACGAGCACTAAATTCAAAACAAACCTAATTGTTAATACTCAAAGAATCTATTCATAAGTGCACTGTGTGTTCACTATCTGGGAAGCCTCAGATTATTAAAAATCATTGTTCTGTCTGTTGTGGCAGCTTTTATTTTTAGTGCTGTGGTAACCTACACAGCTGAATTAATGTAAACCAAGTGGTACTAAAAGTAAAGCTATCTCTGCCTGCCAAGTTTCACTGCCAACAGAATTTGTACAGCAGTTCTAATATTTACAAGGGAGCTTTAGTGAAAGAAATGGTACAAGAAAGAGGGGGAAGCACTTTTCCAAATTTGGATCTGGTAGATATTTGAAGTTGATATGGAAACACCTTCTTTTAACTGAGCCTTATCTATTTATTCAAAATACTTTGGAAAGTTCTATTTGTTTACTGCTAAAACATACTCCATATGCAATATGTACTTTATATTCAATTTGCTTGTCTCTTTTTATGTGTATGTTTTTAGATCCAAGCAAAAAAAAATATGAAAGCAGGTGAAATCTTGTTCTGCAGAAATCTGTTTATTTTGTCACCAAGTCCAGCAAGGGTAGAGTCTCATCATTTGTTAGCACACTGAGGAGATCCACTGCTTGGGTTTTTATATCACTGAAACTTTTGGCATCTACATGCATCCTGGACTCTGTGGTACCAAATCTTGGTGTTGGGAATGTGGCTGGCTGAGAGAAGGTACACACAGAAACATTACATAAATCAACTGTTGGATAAAGACTCTCATGGTGGGATTTTGATCCACAAAGAACACTTCACCAGTGCCTGTTGTGATTCCAAACAAGCATTGCTTTGTTCACTGGCTGCCTTTGTGATACTCATTTTCGTGTTTTGGGGATGTTGCTGACACCCCAAGACACCCATTTATTTGTTACAGAAAATCATGTGTGCACTTGTTTTGCCTTTAGTTACTTCTCTTTCTTTTGTTGTGCCACAGATGGGTTGCCTATGATAAGGAACGCTACAAAGGCCATCAGTTCTTGCTGGAGGAGGGAGATTATGAGGCCAGACACTGCTGGGGGGGAGCTGACAGTGCCCTCCTGTCCTTCCGCTTCCTTCAGGCTGTAAGTACTTACATGGATTTCATACAAATTCTGCACAGCTCTGCCCATAAAGAGCAAGGTTATTCTTTGTCCATGGTACAGCTGGTTTGGGTTTGCTCATTCCATCTTTCACCTGTGTTCATCCTCCTTCTTTTCCTACTGGCTGAAATCTAGTCTGCACTAAGAAGAAGCAGGTTCTAAACAGTCCTTGTGAAGTTCATACAAAAATTATATCATGCAGAATTCCTTGTCTACCTGCCAGGTTTTCCCAAGTACCTCACTCCTCCACCTCGAGCTATTTGAATCTCTCAAACAGAATTTTCTTAAAAGCATAACGTGCCCGAGTGTACAGAGTAGCTCTTGATTGAAATAAAAATAGCTTTTCAATGCAGCAGCTGTTGCAAGCCTTAAAACAGCATCACCCTCTGTCTGTGATTTTTCTGCCAGAAAATTTTGGCAGCAAAAATAATCGTGGTAAAAAAATCCCTGCTACTAAAATGTGTGTAGTGGAGGCAAGGATGAAATAACAACAAAAACTATTTATAAGAGTCCAGTATTGGAAGCAAAGTTGGACTTTTTAGCGATGGGGAAACCTGGGATTAGAACTTCTTCATCATTTCCTTTGTTTTGGTTTGGGGTTTTTGTTTGTTTTATAAGGGTTTGAAGGATTTTTTTTTTATCATAATGGGAACTCTGTGAGCATTAAATACAGCTGCAGAGTAACTTCTGAGACGAAGATTGTTCA
>VZRF01010835.1:93191-171099 GCA_013396875.1 Vireo altiloquus
TGGGTTTTTATATCACTGAAACTTTTGGCATCTACATGCATCCTGGACTCTGTGGTACCAAATCTTGGTGTTGGGAATGTGGCTGGCTGAGAGAAGGTACACACAGAAACATTACATAAATCAACTGTTGGATAAAGACTCTCATGGTGGGATTTTGATCCACAAAGAACACTTCACCAGTGCCTGTTGTGATTCCAAACAAGCATTGCTTTGTTCACTGGCTGCCTTTGTGATACTCATTTTCGTGTTTTGGGGATGTTGCTGACACCCCAAGACACCCATTTATTTGTTACAGAAAATCATGTGTGCAGTTGTTTTGCCTTTAGTGACTTCTCTTTCTTTTGTTGTGGGGCTGCCACAGATGGGTTGCCTACGACAAGGAACGCTACAAAGGCCATCAGTTCTTGCTGGAGGAGGGAGATTATGAGGCCAGACACTGCTGGGGGGGAGCTGACAGTGCCCTCCTGTCCTTCCGCTTCCTTCAGGCTGTAAGTACTTACATGGATTTCATACAAATTCTGCACAGCTCTGCCCATAAAGAGCAAGGTTATTCTTTGTCCATGGTACAGCTGGTTTGGGTTTGCTCATTCCATCTTTCACCTGTGTTCATCCTCCTTCTTTTCCTACTGGCTGAAATCTAGTCTGCACTAAGAAGAAGCAGGTTCTAAACAGTCCTTGTGAAGTTCATACAAAAATTATATCATGCAGAATTCCTTGTCTACCTGCCAGGTTTTCCCAAGTACCTCACTCCTCCACCTCGAGCTATTTGAATCTCTCAAACAGAATTTTCTTAAAAGCATAACGTGCCCGAGTGTACAGAGTAGCTCTTGATTGAAATAAAAATAGCTTTTCAATGCAGCAGCTGTTGCAAGCCTTAAAACAGCATCACCCTCTGTCTGTGATTTTTCTGCCAGAAAATTTTGGCAGCAAAAATAATCATGGTAAAAAAATCCCTGCTACTAAAATGTGTTTAGTGGAGGCAAGGATGAAATAACAACAAAAACTATTTATAAGAGTCCAGTATTGGAAGCAAAGTTGGACTTTTTAGCGATGGGGAAACCTGGGATTAGAACTTCTTCATCATTTCCTTTGTTTTGGTTTGGGGTTTTTGTTTGTTTGTGTAAGGGTTTGAAGGATTTTTTTTTTTTATCATAATGGGAACTCTGTGAGCATTGAATACAGCTGCAAAGAGTAACTTCTTCTGAGACAAAGATTGTTCGCTCTGATATTACTCAGTTTTGTATACTCAGATTACTCAGCTCAGCTGAGGAGATGTGATACTCCTGAGCCAGGAATTTTGTGGAAATTGCAGATAGGCATTTAGAGCAAACCCACTATCTCAACAGTCTTTTTTTTTAATAAAAAGTTAATGTGAAGCCAAGAAGGCCATATTTAAATTCACAATTTGCAGGTTTGTTTTTCATGACGGGCACCTAGCAAAAGCTGTGTTATAATCAGAATCTATCAAAATAAAGATAGGAGAATGAATTGAATTGAAGAAAAATATCCCTCTATACATAATTTATTTTCAGGTTTCTGAGAAAAAAATAGGTAGGAAATTTCTTCAGAGTCCTCATTTTGAATGTGCAGAATCCTGTTCAATTACTGAATAATCTTAGTTTTTCTCTCTTTTCTAACTAAATGTAGGATATGTGAGCAACTGGAACTGATCTTTTTAGGTTTTCCTCTTGGCAAAGGACATAAATACAAGTTAAAATTGTGCATATGGGTAGCAAGAATGTCCTGTATTTAATTTTACTTGCACCTAGAACAGTCAGAAGGTTCAAGTCATTAGCATTTTCAACACACATATCATTCACAGTCATATATCAACATACATCATTCCAGTTGGCTTATAAATATGCATAAATATTTACCTATTGATAATAGAAGTGAAAAGGAATAATTCCCCTCAATTTGTTGCATAACTGAAGGCAATCAGCTGCTTGCCAATAAAATGAGTAATGTCCCTGGCATTGTGTTGTTTGGCTTGACCAGCAGATTGCCTCTCTCTCTGCGATGTGCAGCACACAGGGCACTGTTCAGGCTGGCCATATGCTCCCTTTGTGACTTTGTATACGATACTTAAGGTCAGGATTTTAAAAATATTTTAGTACCAAACGTTCAGTTTCAAGGGGATCTGGGCAAACATCCAAAATCTCTGTGCTTGAGGCCCCTCGCTGCCCAGCAGATGTCCTGGCTCTTCTCCCTAAGCTCAGGAATTCTATCAGGGGAAGCAAGGTAAAGATTGCAATGGTCTCAGAATCCATAGGGATATCCTTGGATATCAGATCTTTATTGCTCTTCTGGTTTAGTCAAATGAATTCGAGAGTTTCTGTGGAAGACTTGGGATTCTGTGAAGTGGAACTGAGCCACATTATTCATGGTCAGTGTAGATGGGCAGTGGGGCTGGGCACTCAGCCTGCTCTTAGGACAGACTCACTGGTGTGGGCTCAGTGGGGCCAGCTCAGCCAGACTTGGATTTTCCCTGCTGGGGCATCAGGCCAAGCTGACCTTGGCTGTGTTGGCTTTAAGGCCAACCCAGACCTCCAAACAATGCTTTTGTTTAAGTGTTTAAGCTGAAGCTGCTGAGCCCTGTGTGTACCTGAGTCAGCTGCAGGCACAGTGGGATCAGGAGCCTTTGTGTGGTGCTGCCGGAGCTGGGGCAGAGGCACATCAATGGCTCTGCAGAGCCTCGTGGGCCTGTGTCAGTGCCCTCTGTCCCCAGGGCTTAGCCATGTGCAGAGCCATTCAGATGCTCCCGAGCCACCACACTCCATGTGCCAGGCCCCACCAGAGCCCACTGGTGCTGGGGAAATGCAGCCCCAGTTTCTGTGCTCAGGGCAGTGCTGCAGTCCAAGTGAGGCAGGAATTTGATTTCCTGACAAGTGGGAGAAGTTGGGCACCTCACACAAAGCAGAGATGGTGGCACATCCCCCTCCCTGGCCACTGGGGAAGATGTGCACACATGTGGGCACACTGTGAGGGCTCTCAGCTTTTGGCTGCCTTGAATATTCCTGCCCTGAGCACTCCCAAGTGCTAATGTGAGGGTTTGGGAAGTATTTGGGAAGCAGAGGTATAAAGATCTTGTAGGATTGTTTTTTCCAGCTGCTGCCAGCTCCCTTGTCAGCATCTGTGTTGAACACACCAGAGTCAAACACAGAGCCTGTTCCTGGGGGCAGTCTGGACTCTGAGCTGCTTTGGGGCACAGTGGCACTTGCTTCTTTTCTGCAGTGAAAAATGCCTTTCAAGCTGGGGTTTGCCCATGGCTCAGTGAAAGTGCAAAGTTTCTTTTTCTGTGCAACAGAGTATGTTGCCTTCGGAGTTTTCCCACTTAGGTTTTCAACTCTAGAATGATTTGCCTTAATCTGAAAGTATTTTCTTAAAAAGTGTTTTTCCTGTTGCTTGTTTTAAGAGACGCTGTAGTGGAAATTCAGGGAGAAAGGAATGATTGCTGAATTTGAAAGATGTTTTAAGTTTAATTACAGTTGTGGATATATTTCGGTATTTTAAACTTAGTTAAGGAAATTATGTGTAGATTTGATCTAAATGACTTTTTGGGTACTCTTACAAAGTCTTTTGCTCTAGGACTGTTAAGAGTAGCTGGTTTTCATTTGTACTAGTTCGGTTGGGTTTTTTTTTCCCCCTAAAAAGTAGTCTGAAGCTGCAGTTGTTCATGATGATTTTTCCAGGCCTGGCACTTTAATTTCTAGTGTATACCTGAAGTCATTGCAACAGTTTAAATAAATGAAAGAAGGAAGTGGTCAACACAGTAAGAAAACCAGTTTTACTACAGAATTTGTTCCATCACCTTTTACTGTCCTGTAAACAGTGCAGAGAAGTTGATGCAAGTGTTCATTCTAAAATTGGTTTTCATTATTCATTTTGATTTCATCCTGTAGAAAGACATGAGTGTCCTCCTGTTTGATCACATTCACCTGACCAAATGAATCTGGCTGCATGCTTGGTTTGGCCTTAATTTCTAAGTGGTTTTCCAAAGTTATAAATCTTTGTTTTTTCAGTGTTTAGTGTAGTCATACCCATGGTGGTGTCCTCATAAGTTTATGGATCTCTGTCAGCTACATTATTTACTTGATAACCTTTATTTCTTGTTTGCAAGACTTGCTTTCAACTTATTGTAACTGCTGAATGTTTGAGCAACGCTGAAATTGAGCTCATGCTTTCTGTTAAAAATTAAAGGAATAAAGGGAATGGATTGTTGTTTTCTATTTTCCCAAGCAGCTGCTGAACCATGTGCTTAAAATTGCTAAGTGGTTAAAAAGCTGAAGATTTGAAACCCAAATTCAAATAATCTGAAGCTGCACAAGTAATCTAGCCAAGAAACTAAGCTGGCTGAAAGCACAAAGCAGTGTCACACAGCTATGTAAGAGAGAATGTGACAATGTTAAGCAGGATTTATTTATAGCTACAGTGGATGTATCCAAAAAGTACAAACCCCTTGTTCTGGAAAGGTGATCTTGCCCAGGCTTTTCCTCTCCGCAGTTATTGCTGTGTTGCTGGGGAGGGATGAGGAAGGAGAGGTTTAATAAAAAACTGTAGTCATGGTCTGCATGGAGTAGTTATTTGTGAGGCTTTGGGAAGATCAGTACTGAACTCTTCCCAACTCCTCTCCTTCTCACATGAGCATCTTTGCACTCTGAGCCATCCTCAAAGAGAAAGGATGGTGCTCAGGGGCAGCAGGCTCTTCCTGTGTTCAGTGCAAACCCCTGAAGGCCATATCACATTGCCAGGCTTCCAGTTATTCCAGAACTTCCATGCCAAAATATCTCATAAAGATCCACACCAGGCAGCCAAATGCCTTCACTGCTCTGTCACATGCTCTCTTTCTGGCTACAACTCTTCCCCAAAATGTTTTATGTTGTGAAGAGTCATTGAGGTGTGACAGTCTTCTAACTCCTGTGCTGCCTTTTAGGATTTCATAGAGTCTTCAGTGGCACTTTTCCAGTCTGATGATGAAGATGGGAAAGCATTCGACATCGTCAATGAAGAAATCCCTGATTTGGAGCGGGTTGGATTTGGCCCAGAGACGAGGTCAATTCTGGTGAAGAGTGGAGTGTAAGTCTACTCATCTGTATGGATGGAGCTGGTAAACATTTCTGTGCACACTTGGGTACATCTTTTGAATATATTCCACATTTGTACTGATGCCAGGATGATTTCTTGCCTTTTCTTTTAAACCTCTCTTCTATACCCTTTTATATAGTAGAGGAAGTTTGTAATGCCCCTCCTAAGGTGTCAAAGATTATAGTTTCATGATACAATAGCTTTGACAGTAATACTGAAGAGATATTTTAGATATATTAAGAACTGGTATAACTTTTGGGACAGGTAGAGCCTGTCCAGAAAGGATGAGATGTGCTGTGTTTAAAGTCAGACTGCTGGCACTGAAATCAATGTACTTTTTATAGAACTTTTTAAACTTTGAAAGGAGGGGGTTAAACCAACAGGTGTTGAAGATACCTGGTTCAAACTGATACAGCTTCCAGGGTGGACTTGGCTAACTTTTGGTGTGCATATGTGAAGTTCAGGAGGAAAATAAACATCACAATTGCAATAAATAAGGTAAATTAGACCCCATGCAGTGTCTGTTGACAGAGTTATGCAGTATTAATTAAGAAGCAAACTCAAAAGCACTAGAAGCCTAAAAATTAGTGTGGGGGGAGTGGAATGCTTGGCATGAAATACCAGCTCTGATCCAGCAGATAGTGCAGGAGTTCACAGGAAGATAAGATATAATGGGCTTTTTGAAAGTATCTATTGGAATGATAGAGTAGGCCATTATTTGGAAGGCATGGTACTGTGCATGAAAAATAATATCCCATGCTAAAACATGAAGGACATTATAGGAAAAGAGCACTGTGGAATCGTGGGGGTGGAAATTCCAGATATTTAATAGTTATTTTAAAAATGCAGTATTAACATTGTCATACCTACCCTGATGGTGATGAGGATCAGGAACTGTGAAGTGAGGGACCTGAACTGCTTATGTAGGGATTGGTGATTAGTGTCTCCTGAGGATTAGGTACAAGAGTGAAAGGCTGAGACTCAGTTTGGAAAGGAGGGATACAAATGAGAGCTGCAAAATCCTGAAGGTGGTAAGACAAGATTAAAGCAGTTCACAGAAAATCTTGCATGACAACAGTTGGGGGAAATGCTCTGCAGAACTGGAGATTGCTTTAAAGCAGATTTTGAGGTGGGAATACAAAAAGCCTTTCCCTACGCCAGAGGCAGTAAGTTTCTAGAACTTGCTGCTGAAGGGGCTGTGGTAGCAGAGAGCCACCAGGAGGTTCAAAAAACCTAAGATAAATTGATAGCAAACAGATTGACCAGTGGATGATAAAAGTAAAATGGACATGCCCTGTAATACTCCTAATAGAACAGTGCCAGTGCTGGGTGAGTAAGGGAGGGATGCACCACCAAAAGTGGGTGATTTACTGGTATCTCACTCTCCCCCAGCTGCTTCTGCCACTGCAGGGACAGAGGGACCCTCTCTGTTGGAGAGTTTCATTCTCTTTAAATTGCAATAGGGAAAGCAGGGTGGGACAAGCTTGAACTGCCAACTCTTTGCTTTCTCTCATCAAGCCTTCCTCAGTTACTTCTCTTTCTTCTTGCACCATTTTTCCTAAATCCAACTGGAAAAGCTGTAAGGTGTTCCCTCCCTGTCTGGGGGAATGCCAAACAGGCAAAGATCAATGAGAGAGATTCAGAAAGTTATCAATTAAATGTCTTTCCTCTGAATTTCTGAGCAGGGCATCATCTCACAACAAACGTGTATTTGATGGAAAGGAGACACCCAAAATCTTGTGTGTGTCAAAGCAGGTAAAAGCAGAAAATCAAATGTGTGAGAGTTTTGTGCCTCTCATCAGGTGTAATGTTGCACTGTCTGCCAGGTGGACTTCTTGTTGTGCCTGACTTGCTGTTATTGTCATCAAACTGCTCAGAAAAATGTGATGTTTTCAGGTTAATTTTTGTGTCATTTTCCAGGTGGGTGGCATATCAGCAGAAATATTTCTGTGGAGAACAATATGTATTGGAGAAAGGAAAATACAAATGCTTCTTTGACTGGGGAGGCTCTAGTAAAACCATCATGTCAATTCGACCTGTGAAGTTGGTGAGTTACCAGAACTTCAGGGAAAAACTTAAAAGAAATGAAACCTTTGGAGTTCAGAGTTTACATAATAATTAAACAGGAGAGTCTGTGTTATTATAACTTGTCTGTTTGCTTGGAAGCAATTTAAGGACCCTTATGGAAGGCATAAAGAGTCTGTTCAGGATAGAGACTTAAATGGACGCTGTAGATCTTTCTGTCTTTTGGGAAAATTATCAGGGAAACTTTGTAAGAAGAATTTCCCTTTGGCAGACTGCATACATGGAAAAAATTACCTGGCCTGGAAAGATTAATTTGCCTTAAAACACAGTAATTTATAATGCCTGATTGATAATGTATTTTAAAATACTTGAGAATTTATCTGGCCTGTGTTGTTACATAATAGAATTCTGTTCAGTTTTCTTCTTATTTTTATGCTAAAATGTTTGTACTAGATAGAGTGAATAAAGACAGGAAATATTTTTAATCCATTACTCAATCCAAGGTAGTGCCAACTCACCCAAACAGATTAGTGCCAGGACTGTCAAAACCCTAATGCAAAACAAAGGCAATCTTCAGCAATAATTATTGAATGATAATAAGTAATAAATTATTAATAGTAATAAATTATAGGAATGTGAAAGGAATATTTAAGCTTATTTTGAGGAGCATATGTGTAGAAAGATGTCTTCTATTGGTTTCAATTCTTTTTTTTTCAAGAAACGACCTCAAAAGTAAATGCAGAGACATTTACATGGACTCTAATCCACATTAAGGGAACTAATTAATGCTGATGCAAGTTCCCTGTATGAAAGGCATTGAACAATCAGGCAGGTAATTGTGAGCTTACAGGCAGCTCATGGCAGAAATTGGGGGAGAGAATTGTGCCAAGAGCCTGGGAAGTTTTTCTTCCTCTGCTCCTGAGTTCATACTTAACACATTTCAGGCACCTTGGCATGTCTCCTAGGAAATTAATTGTAATTAATGTTGGGGTTTTCTAATGTGTACATGTATTTATTGTTGCAGGAGCCCCTTGGGACAAATGAGCCTCCACATTTGGTATGTTGGCATTGCATAACAGTTTCTAGTACTAAACTACACTTAATAATTAAATGCAGGTAATGTTGAATGCCTTGCTTCAGGTGGGGTCTCAGTAATTTCAGGTGATACCTCGGTGTTGTCACCTGGCTACAGCAGATCTGTGAGGGAGGAAAAGGGTAGGTGTATAAAAGTAAAGTCTGCTAAATGTTCTGCTCTTTGCTTTGCTCCAGACCATACTCTTTAGTATTCTGTCCCCAAAAATGCAAGCAATCCAATAGGTTTTGAGTGACTTTGGGTCTCTACAGCTGTTTATTTCCCTCTTCTTTCCCTCCTGTTTCTGGAAACTCACCATCACATCCATTCATCCTTCTCTTTATGGCAGATTTTCTTTCCATTATTTTGCATTGCATCCAGTTTGTCACTCCTGTGTTTACGTGTCAGGTGAAGATGAAAATATAAACTGCAGAAAATTGAGCTGCACGTTTCAAACCTGCAGATGCATCAACACCTGGAAGTTGACTTTTTTAGCCTTGGATGCTGGTGGTTGTGCTTTGCAAGGTCTTAAGGAGCTGCTCCTTAAGTTTTCCTTTTTGTTACAGTAGCATAAGAGCTTAACTGAACACATCCTGATCATGATAAATCTGTGATAAATCTCTTCTATGATACATTCTGACAGTTTCCCTGAAAGTTGTGTCTAAGTTGGTGATAATTTATTAAGGGAAAGTAGTCCCTGCAATTCACTCTGTGTCTCAAAAATGAGTTATTTTAGGGTCTTAACCTTGTAAGATAAGGACCAAAAGTGTATGTTCCATCAAGGGACCTTTGAGTTGTCTTTCTAAAACAAAATCCTGCTCTGGGTTCATCACCATGTGTGCTCTGTGTCTCCTGCAATGTTCTGTCCCAGCAAGGCTTTCTTCCTGTCCAGCATGAGTTGTTTGGTTGATCTTTTTCTGTCCTGCTGGCATGGGTGATAAACTGAGTGGTTTTATTGCTCCCTCTCTGATGTGCTTTTAATTAAGCAAATTTGGAAAAGCTTATTTAGAGAAACATGACTTATTTTCAGACAAAAGCTATTTTAGAGCTCAGTGGTTCTGTTTGAGCAAAGTTAAGTATTTTGTCATCTGGACACAATTTCTCTCTTTCTTGCTTGGATGGGAAATGTTGTGCATTGTGTTACTTAGCAGGTGGACCACACCCTCCTTTTTCTCCAGTTCTACCATTTTATGATTAACCCAGGACTTCAGGAAATGTTTCCTGTCAGAAGACATAATTGGTGTATTATTTTAGCCTTAAACATTGACTTCCTGCCCAGCCTGTTCACATGGCAGCGTGCAGCCAAATCCAAAGACTTGCAAGTTCACAGGAGGGCCTTGGTAAATGATACCAGATAAAATAACTGACTCAGATAAAACTGGTGGGGTCTAAAGAATTGAAGACAGTTTCGTTTCCATCTTCAAATCTTCTATTTTTTCAGGATCTCCCAAAATCTATTCTTTTGAGTGCATTATTCCAGAGTTGCAGACCTTTAAGATCAGCTCAAACTTCTGAAGTTTCAATAAATTGTGCTTTACAGGCTTTTTATTTCCAGAAACATTAAAAAAACTCTGTGTGTGTATATGCACAGACATCTTTAAATACTGACAAGTGCTAGATGGTATTTTGCCTCTTGTGGTCTCTAATCATTAATGCCACTTGTGAAAAAATTACTATCCTGATTTATCACAATCCTGGTTTTCATAGGATTCTACCTTAGATCCAGGAGAGCAAGAACAACTTTCATATCACTACAGTTCTTACAGGAGGGGAAATATTTTGAGTAATGTTTAATGGGAAAGCATTTAATCACTTATCTTAAGTAAAAGATAGCCCTTTGGATAAATATAAAGAATTTCACATTGAGAGTAAAATAGAAGTTTTCTACATGAAAACCAGTCTCTTTGGAACTTCAAGACATGGTGCATATGAACTTGGCAAATCCTTCAACAGCCTGATGTCTGACCCTTGAATAAGTCATATATTGGTTATTTTGAGTGATTATACATTCTCCCACCTTTAATAAGCATGTGTCTGAACTAAGGGACCTGTTTCCACCATCTATGAGAGTGTGTCTTTTTTTATTTCTGTTTTTATCAGAAATCAAAAAGCAGCAAAATTTTCTGAGATCTCAATAACTCCCCTGACCTTTTCTCCCTGCCAAGCTCCCTAATAAACCAAGTACACAGAGCGTAAGAAATCAACAGCTCTACAAAGCCATGCATTTTATTTATTAAAATAGAGCTTTGCCCAGCAAGAACAAAGCCCCTTTCAACAGCAGGTGACTTGTACAGATGATTTAGGATGCAGAGATAATTTGCTGTGCAACTCTGTATTTGTATTTTAATATTCCATCCATTGGATTGTTGGGAAGCAAAACCTCACATAGTAATGTCAAACCCTGACAAAATGTGGAGATAGCTGCAGTTGGAGATGAATTGCAGTGTTTGCACTGAGGAATCACTGCTCCACCCCAGCTTTTGTCAAATTAAGACCCTCATCCATTACTAGATACATTCTGTGTGAAAATGAGTTGTGAATCTTTTTTCAAAGCCCTGCACAGCACGTGGCTTATGAAAGAAAGGCAGTGTGTATGTATATCTATTCCCTTTTGTAAAGAGCTTTGAGATGAGTGGGTAGAAAATACTATGTAATTACAGCTTAAATAGGTGCTTTGTGACATAGCAGTGCAGTTGTATTTACAGAAAAATCAGTTACACTTTATTCATTTTATTGTAGCTGATCCTGTTCTCCAATTAGTACTCGCGGCCTGCAAGGCCAAGTTAAGCCTTTCTTGTTCTTTCTAACAGGAAACATTCATTTCTTCTAAAAACATAGACTGAACTTTTCCATAAAATCATTTGCTGACACTTGAGTTTGGCCTTCTCACTCTGTCCTGGCAGAAGCACTTGATTTCTTTTCTTTGGCAGGAAGCTTGGCCAGTTTGGGGCATGAAGGGGGAAGCAGCTCTTGCAACAGCCGTGGTGTTTTTCTTCCATTACAGAATATGAGCTGTTCTCTCGATGCACTTAAATTTTTCATTCTTTTCCAGCCTCTCTGTCAGGCTTTCACATGAAATTCATCTCAGTTACACAGTGGCAGGCCAAGGGTACAGAATTCTGGGTGTCTTTGCTGTAGATCATAGCCCACATCATACTAGGGTTTCTTTTTGTTTTGGTGGGGACTTGGGTTTTTTTTTGTGTGTGTTTTCTTTGGTTTTGGGTTTTTTTTTGGTGGGGTGGGTTTGTTCATTTGGGATTTTTGTTTATTTGTTTGGGGGGGAGTTGGTTTTTGGGGGGTTTGTTTTTTTGGTTTTTGACTGTTTGGTTTTTCTGTTTTACTGCAACACTTTCAGCCTTCTTGCTTTTTTGGGATCACATCTTACTGGTGGGGTGTGGTTTACTGTGACTTGCACTTCTTTACTGTGACACAGAAAAACAGCTTGGCTGAACTTCAGAGGTCCCCAGTTCCCTCAGAAATCCTCCTGCTAGTCCTGAAATGCAAAACCACCTGCCACCACTGAAGATTCCAAGGCACTTTGTCAACAGCAGCCCTGATTCTTTTGACCAACATTTCCCCATCCTGCTTTGAGCTCAGGATTGCTGAGCTGTAGGGAGAGTTAAGCTGCAGTTCAGGGGTACTTTGGGTGATGGTAAACAGCCTTCAGTCCTACCCTTCTAATTTTTTCCTGGGCCCCCTCCTGCTGTAGCTCTGCCTGTCTTAGCATCACTGTGCCTCCTGTGCCAGCCCAGAGATGACAAAATACTTGATATTTCTAAAATCAAGCAGCTGTAGAAATGTAAAAGATTCTTTGAATGCGAATTCTTTCTATTAATTGTATCTTTATGAATTGAATGGATACTTCTCTGAGAGTACAGCTTTCTCTGTTTTACGTTGATGATAATGCCTTCATTTTCCTTCTAGTCATTGTTTTTGTTTTGTTTTGTTCTTATAGCTCAAAGCTTTCAGTAATACACATTTCCAAGGAGCATGTGTAGATTTCACAGCAGAAGTTTCTGATTTTACATCATTCATACCATGTTCTTTTAAGGTTCTCCGGGGATGGTAAGTGTCTGTTGTTTTACATGCCATCATTTTCAGTAATACAAATTTTTTTTTTTAAATGTTACAAAATTTCAGACAGCTGAAAGCACATAACACATGCCAATCATCTTCCATCGTGTCTTAGACCCTTTGTCCTGCAAGGCACCTCAGTAACTCTCATCCTGTCCTTGGTTTGGGTTCTATGCATTTTGCTCTCCCTAGGAAAGGTTTGCACAGTTACTATGATTCTTTTTTTAACTCCAGTTAGCATTTACTCCAGATTTTGAGGGCTTTGGTACAGTGGAAGTGTCTGCATTCCACTCAACATCCTTTGACTCTGGAACTGAGGGTTTTGTAGCACACAATTCGGTTTTGCTGCCTTGGTTGCTTTGCTCCATAGCCTTTCAAGTCACCTTACTTTAAACTTGACAAGAACAAAGAAAATTTTTTATTCCTCACGTCCTTAGCAAGTATTAGGTCTTGAAAGAAACGTACTGTTAATAAGCAGCTAGAGCAGCCTTTTTGTTCCATTATTCTTGCAGTTGGCTCCTGTGTTACAAAGGGGAAACCACTGACAATCACTGTGTGCTGGAAGAAGGCCTCTACGTTGACCTCAGTTCCTGTGGCTGCCCGGCTGCTACAATCAAATCCCTCAAGCCTATTCAATACGTAAGACTTTATTGGGGAAACAAAAAAAAAAAATTCAGAACTCTTTTCCTTGTCAGATGACTGAAGTGAGTACTCGCCCTAAACAAACTCCCAGTTAGGGAAAAGAGTGAGGTTTGTTTTCTTGGCTCACAGGATTTTTTGGGTTGCGAGCAGGTCAGGCTGTGTGCACACTTGCACGTGGTCACTTGTAGCTGCTCTTGGGTGTTCTGGGTTTAAAGTTGTTCTCTTTTTGACAAGTGAGATGCGAGGCCCTCCATGGCCAGGAGGTTGGACAGGAATGCACTGTGCTCTCCAGAAAAAGAGAGATACAACCTTTTGTACATCCCATTGCACCTCTGCATGCAGGCCATACAAATCTATATTTCATGTGATTTCTGTGCCTTTCTTCCACATCTTGGCATGTCCTTATGCAGGAGCATCAAAGATGAGCTGTAACACTGTTGGTAAAGCAGAAGCAAGTGGCTTCTCTGCTCCCTCCTCTCTAGCATTGGCCACCAGCTTCTCCAAAATTCTTCCTCCTCTGATCACAGGATACAAACTCAGCCTATATGGTGTGTGTCCTTCAATGCAGCGCTTACGAAGCTAGACTTCTGTGATTACTCAATTCAGCTTTTTCACATATGAAGTCCTTTTTTAGCATTTGTGAACAGATTTGAAAAAGAAAAGCAAAAGAAACCAAACAAACAAAAAGTCCCCAAAAAAACGCCAAACCCCAAGCAAATGCAAACACCACACCCAGGGCGTGGCAGGAAGGGTGTACAACTCAAATTTGGGAGCTGGGATTTTCACTAGACTATACAGATACAGTGACTTCCCACCTGCTGAGAGCCTGGCTTTTAGATTAAAGTTCCCCTTTTAAAGTTCAGCTTTTGGACTCCACTGTGCCAAATCCAAGTGAAGTTTTGACATCAAATAGTAGGCCTCATCCAAATCCCCCAGCCTGTAACCTCACAGGGAAGTGAATACGAAGTTTGGCATGGTAGGAAAGCCCTGGCAGCCCTTGATTCCCGAGGGCCAGGCCCTGGAAGAAGAGTGTTTGGCAGGCTGTGTGTGGGGAACTTGCACACATCTTCCTCTGCTTTTGCACCTCCTAGTTTGGTTCTTCTCCTGCAAATAGGAGCTTTTTTATTTCACAAAATCAATGCACTAAACAGCATAAAATGCCACTGAACTCCACCTTTTTCCCCCATGGATGCCCTCACAGCCCCAGCTCCCTGTGGGAGCTGTTTCCCTCGTGGATGCCCTCACTGCCCCAGGTCCCTGTGGGAGCTGTTTCCCTCGTGGATGCCCTCACAGCTCCAGGTCCCTGTAGGAGCTGTTTCCCCCATGGATGCCCTCACAGCTCCAGGTCCCTGTAGGAGCTGTTTCCCCCATGGATGCCCTCACAGCCCCAGCTCCCTGTGGGAGCTGTTTCCCCTATGGATGCCCTCACAGCCCCAGCTCCCTGTGGGAGCTGTTTCCCCCATGGCACTGCTGGGGACCCTGGTGTGGCACAGACGTGACCCAGAGCACTCAGCAGATCGTGGTCAGGAGCAGCCACAGTTAATTCTGAGCATTGTCCACAGTGCGCTGTTCTTGGAACAGAGCCCCTTTTATTACTTTTATTATTATTTCTGTGAGCTCATTCAACAGAGAAGCGAGCCTGTTCTCAAGTGGAATTGTTGTGGAGCTTTATTGAATTCATTTGTGGCATGGGGAACCTCTTCCATTATTCATCTTTGAATACCAGCCTCATTTCAGAGCTAAGGTGTGTCCCCTGGTAGCTCACATGTGAGAGGGAGAACTTTTAACCCTGACACCGAGCCCTGGATGTGCATTGTCTCCTCTCCTTTCAGTGAGATGGGTTTGCTGCAAGTGTAACTGTGGAGGAGTCCCACGCTGGGAACATTCCATTTGTTCTATGGAAAATGCAGCTTTGATGAAAACAAACTCTTTGCAAACAAATACAGCAACTGCACTAAATGAAAAAAGATTTAATTTTTTCTATTTAAGAAAGTAAATTTTTGAGTTTTCAGTTTGAAAACTGACAGACATGTGATTTGTTTGTCTAAGATCTTACTTACATAACAAAATGAAAATTTTCCTTCTAAATCACTGAGTTGGTCCAACTAAAATAGAAAAAAGAAACCCCAAAACTTTCAGAGCAACGCAGATTGATTTGGATAAGAAAATAGGCTCACGCNAAAACTCTTTGCAAACAAATACAACAACTGCACTAAATGAAAAAAGATTTAATTTTTTCTATTTAAGAAAGTAAATTTTTGAGTTTTCAGTTTGAAAACTGACAGACATGTGATTTGTTTGTCTAAGATCTTACTTACATAACAAAATGAAAATTTTCCTTCTAAATCACTGAGTTGGTCCAACTAAAATAGAAAAAAGAAACCCCAAAACTTTCAGAGCAACGCAGATTGATTTGGATAAGAAAATAGGCTCACGCTAGTGATGGTTTGATGATTTCACTGGAGTGACAGTTTTTTAGGCTGGCTAATTTTTATTCTAGCTCTTAGCTCTTGGAGGGATGTTTTACCTGTTGTCTGCTGAAAAGTGAAGTGGTCAGCATTTAAGTATGGCATTTAAGCTGCTCCCGCAGCCTGTGCACACACACTCTCTCATTTCACAAGAAATTCAAATTAATTTGGTTCCACTTTAGCTGTTTCCCTATTTATTGTGCACTGGCATCATGGAGGAATTCAGCACATCTTTGCAACCAGTTTCCTCTACTGCTTGTTCTGGAAGCAGCAATGCAGAAGTTGGGCAGGTTCATAAGGAGTGTGGGGAAGGTGTTCCCTTTTCTCTTACAATCATAGAATGGTTTGGGTTGGAAGGAACCTTAAAGATCATCCAGTTCCATGGGCAGGGACACCTCCCCATATCCCAGGCTGCTCAAAACCCCATCCAACCTGGCCCTGGACACTTCCAGGGATGGAGTATCCCCAGCTTCTCTGGGCATCCTGTGCCAGTGCATCACCACCGGCACAGTAAAGGATTTTTTCCAACATCTAAACAAAATCCACTCTCTTTCAGTTTGAAGCCATTACCCCCTGTCCTGTCACTGTAGTTCCTGAGGAAGTTTCCTCTCTCCCATCACACCTTGTTCTCCAAGGTATATAATACTCCAGCTAAATCTTTAGGAGGCCCTGGCTGTGCTTTTTTTCCTGCTGTTCCATTTTGCTGAAATTCAGGTTGGACTGTTCCATCATGCTCAGAGCATTTAGGAAAAGCTGTGGATTAACAGGAGGGTACAAAGAAGGAGCAACTGACACTGATGTCATTTGCCTCTCATCATCTCCTTTCATCTAAAAATCCCAGAGCTGTCTTCCAGAAAAGCTTGTTGATGAAATGTGCTGCTGTACTGTTAACAGCCCTCCTGCAGTCAGGTGAAAGCATAGCACAGGTTCAGAGTTGCTGCAGAGTTTTAGGTTTCTGTGCCTGCATCAGCAAGGATTTGCCTTTTGCCTTGCCATGGATTCCTGGAAAGGAAATGTGTGCAGGAGAGCAGGGGAAGGCAGCAGGGCCTCTTATAGGGCCATGGTCACTTATTGGGGCATTTGTACAGTGTTTGCTGCTTGAGGAGATTAATCTTTTGGGATAATCTTTTGTCCTTGCAACAGGGAGTTCAGCTCTAGTGCTGCCTTTCCTCAGGTGTGTTGTTTTGGCAAACTCCCTGTAATATTTGGTGTGATTTACATGGACAAAAATGCCCAGGATTCTTGCAATGAGCTATTAGCTTTCCTTCTAAAATGTTACCTTCAACCTGCAAGTTAAACCAGTCTCATAGTTTCTAAAACCAGAAAGGAGATCCAGGTTGTAGGTTGTGCAGTGCTTTTTTTGTTTGTTTGAGTTTTTTTCTCTTTTCTTTCGAGGCATTCTTTACTCTTGCTCTGATCAATCGCAACGGCCCTTGTATTTCTATATTATCTCCTCTGAGTTAAATACAGGTGTTAACTAATCTCCCCAGCATTCCTGTGAGGCAAATAAAAAAATCAGATACAAAAATTAACTGCAGTTTCCCAGGGCCAGGCACTGAGTCACTCTGTGTTGCTGGACCGTGGGTGTTACATCGTCCAGCACTGCTCTCCCTCAGCCGCCGTCCATCCCACACTGAAGGGAGCAGCCAGGCAAGAGCAGCTCCAGCAGAGACACTTGGAAATGATGAGTTGGCCAAGCCTGGAGAGGAAAGATTTTCCCAAGGATGTTGCAACACCAGTTCAGGGTCTGGTAAATGCTTGTTTGCAAAGCAGCAGGTCAGCAGTGATGGGAAATGGGGCAGTGCACATCCCTTGCCACAGCTGGGTTACACTCACGGCCCTTTGGATTTCTCCCTTTGCCTTTATTAGGCTTTCCCATCAAAACCTAAGTTGGCCAAAAAAAAAGGTGCGAGGGGAAAAATGCATTTTGGGATGGGCCCTTTTCAAAAGGGCTTTATTAGTAATAATTCTCACAACTTCCATAATGGAAAATTATCCATGGCTAAAATTAAGCTTTTTGTTCTAAGCATGTGTGCAAATTCACCTGTGCACTTGGTTTTTGGTTCCAGTGCCCTCTGGTCAGCTTCTTTGTGTCTGCACACTGCTGAGGAAGCTCATCTTGCACTGGTCTTTGTTTAATCTCAAACACTTCATGCTTGGATTGGGGTTTTTTTTTTCTGAGCTGGTTAAGCATAAAAATCTGTTCTGAATTGTAAAAAATTGTGCTGCGCAGCTTCACTAAAAGCAAAGGAAAAATCATTGAGGGGAAAGTCTGAGCTGAGTTGAACTGTGCAAGAGATTTTTAGTGTGTTGATTTTTAATGTTGATTTTCCATGGTTTACTGGTGTCATTTTCATTTCCCCATGTGCTGTATTAGCCATAGAACACCACACCTGTTAAGTAAAGTATATCAGTGTATTTAACAGTTTACAAGGCTGCTGATAGCTTGAAATGCTGTGTAAATATAGCCTTCCTTAGTCACTGGCCTCTTGAATATAATAAATCTCTTCAAGTTTCTCCCTGGACACTTGAAAGAACAGGACAAGCAAAAACTCTGAAAATGTTATTAGTGCTGGTTTAAGCAAAGGCAGTCAGTTCCTTCACACATAAAAATCAGTTTAAGGAATTCTTTAGTGCTTTGTCATTCTCACAATTGGCAAGCTTTTCCCAAAGCATGGCATTTCAGGTATTTTCCTTGAAATAACTATGAAAAGAAGCTAAAGTAATGCTGACCTAGACATGGGAGTGGATAAATATAGATGTCTTTAGATCACCTTTCAGGTGAAAATGCTCCTCAGCATTCTGGAAGAAAGGCTGGGAGCAAGAATCCTCTGTAGTAAGCCCAACAGCATAGCCCCAAACCTTGTTTTCTGCTGTTCCTAGTTTCCATGGAGCTGTGAAAACAAAGTCAGAGAAAAAAGCCAGGCCAAGTCACTGCTGCCAGCTGTTGGCCTAGAAGGGAATACAGAACGTGAGGAATCAGTGCATTGCTCTATATATGGCTGTGGAAATAGGAGAGCTCAGGGCTTGGCACAGCAGCCTGCTTTGTTTGTGGGCTTCATCTGCAAGGTCACTGCATCTCTTGTGAGGGAGAGAGGCACCAGAGTCACCAGTGGTGTGAGTGTCTGGGGCTCTGAGCAGCTGGACAGGGAATCCTCAGACCATTCTGTGCAAACAGTCACCACCACACAGAGCTGGAATCACTGGGGGGAATGATGCCTGAGGTTTTAACTTCGGTGTTTTGCAAATCCTGTACTGCCTAGTGTGTAACTCTGGAGTTTCTTGTGGCATGCGAGTTTCTGTTCTCTCATGCTGGTTAGACATAACAAGCCACTCTCAAGGACACCAGGCCCCAAAATGTGTAAACTAAAAAGCCACTGAGGCAGGGAAAACTTGGGGTAATTACAGCATGAACTGAGGTTATAATTCGACAATTAATCCTGATATGCAAATGGACCAAACTTATCAAAGTGTGAAGAACTCGTGACCCAAGGTCCATCTTGGGTGTAGCCTTTTGACTCCCCAGGGTGTACCTTGAAGGCCCTTCAAATAAATACCTGCCTTTACTCCCTTATTCCTGTCTAGTCTGTTTTCAGGTGGCCACCCCAGGCATCAATTTGAATTGGCTCCAGCAGTTTGCTGTTGTGGTTCCTGGTGTATAAATGGATATGGTTGTGTCATGGCTTGTCCATCTAGTACAGCAGCCCTGTCTCAACATCCTCAGTGCTGCAACAGCAGAATCAATATTTAGGTTTGGGTAGCAAAGTCCAGCAAGGCAGATACCAAATGGTGTTTCTCATGGTTAGCAATGCACTTGTGAAAATTGTTGGACCTGTTCTGGACATTACTTCTGGTGTCCACTCAGGAGAAATTCAGTGCCAAGGCTCTTGCAGACAGGACTGTGATGATTCTGCCTGGCTGAGCAAAGCAACCTCAGGAGTAGCTGCCTGCCCTAGGCCTGCTGGCCTGAGTTTCAAAGTGAGCCTTTAGCCACACACTGTAAATCTGATCCACCCCATCCAGCAGAAGGCACTTGGGAAGAGCTGACATCCCAAAATAAAAATGTTACAGGTTTTAATCTCTTTCTGGTTTGTAACATTAGATTTCAGGAGTTTGGTGGGCTTTAAAAATCTCTCTTGAGGGGATGATCCCAAACTCTCCTTCCAAATGTCTCAGTAACCTGTGTGTCCATGCAGTGTTTGTGACTGGGGCAGTCCCTGCCCTGGCTGGCAGAGGAAGGCAATCTCTGAGGCAGAATGTGAGCAACCAGCTGCATGCCAAGTGCACTGAGTCAGTGTCAGGCAAATTCATATGTCCTGACTCGCCCCTGAGCTTTTGAGAGACACTTCACTACACCACACGTGCCTCTTCAAACAGGAAAATTAATTTCTCCTCATTACTCAGTGCCTGTGTCAACTTTAATTCAAGATTTTGTTTCATTTATTCCACCTGAGGCAAGAGGAATCCCAGCTTTTGCCTGAGCCAGCTGTCTCTCAGGGCAGCATCTCCTAAAAGAAGGTGACTTTCCTGGAGAGGCTGCTCCCTGAGTTACTCAGACCTGTTCCCTCTTCCTTCACCAGTTGCATCCAGGTGTAAACTGCAAATGCTTACACTCCTGGTTTTAGCTTAAAAATGCTGAAAAATTGTACAAGTGTTCCTTGTGCTAAGGCACAGAATTTGTGTATTTAAATCTGCTTCCTCTGTTTTTCTGCTGGCCTTGGAACTGCACCATATTTTCATACAAACTGATCTTTTTATTTGCTTTCATAGGCAATCTGTCAACACTAGAAAATGACATTAAGTGAAAAGTGTTTCACTTCTTCCTGAGACTGTAGAATTTACTAATTGTGCTATTCCTTCAAGAATGTCAGAAGAGAGAAAAATAGGAATGTCTGTTAAAAACATTGAGAACTTTTTAGTTGACCCTTCTAATCTTTTACAGTTTGTAACTCCCTAAGATTTTTGCAGTGAAGTGTGTGGAATAGACTTTGATTTGCCTCACTATTTTAGATGCACGTTCCATCAATAAGTAAGTAAAGTGGATTTTTGAAAAGCTGTCAAGGCCCTGATGATACAAATGCATTCAAAATGAGTTTTTCTGGAGGCAAACAGAGGTCTCTTCATTGCCTGGTGACTCTGTGTGCCTGGCCTGAGTCAGTGGGGCACTACACTGATGACAAAGCCACTGATAAATGCAGTTTGCTTCAGCTCTGAAGCTGTATATGTGTGCTTTGGGGTTTTCCCTTCTTGCTACATTTGCTGAGGGAGCACGAGCCAAGCCAAAAGCACTGCAGGAAATTCAGCAGAAGTGGGCCAATGTGTGCATCATGTCTAACAACTGAAGTTAGACTATTCCTACTAAAACTTTATGCTTTCTTTTTTTTCTCCTTCCTCCTCCCGCAGGTTTTTGCTGAGCCTTCCATCAGCCTGTTCACCCTGGAATGCTGCAAGGGCAGAGAGCTGCACTTCAGTGAAGGAGTGGCTTCTGTTCTGAGCGAGGAGCTCCCTTTTGACACCCAGTCTGTGTGGGTGAGAAGTGGCTTGTAAGTATGGAAGAAATACTCCTGTCAGTTTTGCACAACAGGAGCTAACACTGAGCATGCATTTTCTCATGATCATTCTTAGGTTCATAGGTTGGTTTGCATTTTTAGCTTTTGTTTTCAGACAGAGACTTTCAAAGGCAGGTAGAGTAAACTCAGAGTGCCTTTATTAACTGCCTGTAAAATGCCAGCTATAAACTGCAGTGATTTAAACTGCTGCAGTGGCTCAGTGAAGCTTGATGTGCTGACCAGCTGCCAGAGAAGCAGCAGCTTCTGAGAGGAGCTCAGGGTGGATCTGACAGCTGGAACAGTAATTTGCTTCTGTTATTAGTTTAACCCTCCTCCAGGAGTGCGAATGTACACCCAGGTTCTTCTGTGAAAACATTTTACATCTGCAGAGGTGACCTCTTCCACATCTCTCCCTTTCACCTCTTGGAAAAGCTCCCAAGTGTTCTGTCTCAGCCAGGTTTTCAGCCTTCACACCCACAGAAGCAACAAATAACTTGCAGAATCTCATCCTGCAACTGAGAGTGGCTGGAAACTGCTGTTCTCCTAATGGGACACACATTTCCTATGTTTATGTTTGACCTTTCCCCACCTTTTCCACATGGACAAGGTGGGGAATTTTCTTGAGAGAACAGTGAACACAAGCTTCCCCACAGAGCTTTGCCAATTCACAGCAGTTCCCAACATTTATGCCACTTCCATCCTGAACCTTTGCTGAAGACACAGAGTGATTGTGTTGTCTGCAAATCCAATCACTTTGCCCAAGCAGCTGACTGCAAAGGAAGGGTGATGGCTTTGGGATCACGTGGCAAGAAAGCACAGGAGAGTGAGTTCAACAGGCCAGCCCCTCCTGCAGGTTTCTGCTCAGTTTTGGGTATCCAAGCCAGGCTAGCTGCCTCCCTGGCTCTGGGATGAGGAGAGCTGGGCTTCTCTGAGCTCTTTTTGGTGCTTCCTAGGAAAAAGACCTCCACAGCTTGTCCCCATCCCACACAGATAAGGTGGCCTAAAGGCTGGGGGTGTCAGGTGATTGTGGGATGTCCTAGAGGGTTTGTTTGCCTTATCTGGGATTCAGAGTCAGGAAGGCAGATTGAGAGGGTTTTTGGCTCCTTGTCTCAAAGCCTGCTGTCAGCTTTAGGCAAATAGCAAAGATTTATGTAAATGTTCCAATGGCATCTTGCTACCAGGCTTAGGTAAAAGGCTCCTTGCTGAGCCAGCTGGCCACCTGAGTAAGGCACAGGCCTGGAATCTGCCATGGCAAAGGGTGCTGGGGTTCTCAAAGGTGTGGGAGAGGTGGCACAGCCCATGTGAGAGCTGAGATGAGTTTTGTCCATGTTGTTGAATGCCAGGAGCCCAACCTGGCTCCAGATGGTGATCACTGTAAGTCTTTCCTCTCTCTGCTCCCTATAAATGTCTGCTTTGAAACTGCATTCCAAATGAGATGTTCCATGCTCCAGGAATAATGTTAACAGCAAATTCTTGGTGACTTGACAGAAACCATTGCAAGGAAAAAAAAGCCAGGAATGCATTCAAAGTGTGAGGAAGACACAGGGGTGGGCAGGCTGCCCTGAATACCTGTTAGTCAGGAGGTGTGGACTTTGTTTGAAGGAACCCAGCCTCATTGCCAGGCAGCTCACAGCTGGCACAGTTGAGCCTCCTGAGTGCAGCCCTGAGCAAGGCTGGCTCAGTTTCTCTGAACTGTGGGCACTGGGCAAAAGCAATTCCAGGTGCTGTGAGGCTGTGGGTGTTTTCTCAGTGACCCAGAGCACAGCCATTCCTCATGTTGTTGGCAGCTGACCTGTGAAACAGGTAACCTGGGAAACCAGCACTGCCTTTGTGTTCAGAGCAGTTCATGAGTCAGGCATTTAGGATTCGCTGTGGGCGCAACAATGACCTATTGATCCAAACAGAAGGGATCTGTGCTCCTGGGGCTGCCTTTGTGAGCAGCACTGACCGAGCAGATGCCCAGATAAGGCTGGGTCTGTGTGAGCTGGTGCTTTAACTGAGTCCTACAGCACTCTGCCACCTCCATGGGGTATCCATGACAGGAAATGTGCTGCAGCAGTGAGGTGTGGAGTGAATACCTGTATGTGTTTGCATACAAGTGGAGTTGTATAAAAAGCCTTAACTGTGACAAAAACATCAGACAAGATCCTCTCATAATTCATGTGTACAACCAGGCAAAGCTGCAAGTGTGACTCCCTACTTTCCTAACACTCCTAACAATGCTGAAACCTGCATTATTCCCAGCTGGGTTCATGCAGAGGTTCTCCTATTGGTGGGGAAAAAAGCGGAGGGGGAGAGGGGAGATGGGAAATATAGTTTACAAATTTTAAGCAGACAGACAGAAAACAGGTCTGAATGTCAGCAGAAGGCAGGCATCCCACTGAAATGGATGGGATTTCAGAAATAGAGGTTTATTATTAGTCCCACTATGAAGAGGTTTGGGGCCATCCAAGAGCACAGCCCTGAGCTGCAGTTCAGTTTTGCTGGGAATAACCAGTGCCCTTTTCTGTTCTGTTTTCTCTATCCAGGTGGATTGCCTACGAGGGATGCAATTTTTTAGGAAAGCAGATTCTGCTGGAGCCTGGGGACATTTCAAACTGGAGTGAACACAGTGGCTGGAAAGTGATTGGCTCCCTGCGCCCTGTGAAGCAGGTGCTGTGAGACTGAGTGAGCACAAAGAGCTTTTCTGGGCAGGGGATTGTGCACAGGTGTCAGCTCCAGCACAGAGTACACTGGGCTGTGCTGCACTCCTTAAATCAGCCCAAATGGTGACAGCCACAAGGACCTGCTGCAAGATTGCTGAAGCAGAAAAATGCCTCTCGTGGCAGTTATTGAGATCTATGTTAGGTTCCTAAAGGGAAATAATTCCCAGTTCCTTGGTGCCAAGTTTTGTTTTTCTGAATTGCTCATTAGCATGTTCTGTGGGTGCTCTATTTTTACATTCTTGCCATATAACAATATAATGAGGACACCAATTCCACACTGGCTTGTTTCATAATTAACATAAATGGAAGCAAGAGCAAATTTTATTGTGCTGTAGCCTGGATTTCCAAAAGAGGCAAAGCTCATGCAGTTCCCATCAGGTTTTCCCTCTCTGCCTCACCCCAGGTCATGCCAATTTTAGTCTCATTCAAAGGTTCAGGTCTCTAAACCACAAAGAGAAACTAAACACGGTATTGATACAGGTTATGTTTATGGATGCTTGGTGAGAGAGAGGCCTTATTGTCTGTAGCTCAAGGTTTGTTTTAATCTGGAAAAAAAGGAGATTGAAAGCTCCCAGAAGAAAAGCTGTGCTGGAGCAGGGGTTCCAGCAGAGCTGCCCTTTATAACTCCCTGCTCTTTATTTGCACTGACACCAGTGAATAACAGAGCAAAAGCTCAAATCCTGCAGTAGCCCTGCAAAATCCTCTTTCTTTTTTGCATAACCCAAGTAAAAACAGGGATACCAGGTCAGTACCCTGTTTTCCATGGATGTTCAAAAGCAGTGGTGTCTCTCTCTGCCATATATTCCAGTTAATGAGGGCTGAAGTTGACCAGGTCAGTACCCTGTTTTCCATGGATGTTCAAAAGCAGTGGTGTCTCTCTCTGCCATATATTCCAGTTAATGAGGGCTGAAGTTGCTGGATATGTAACTCGCTGAGTTTTGTGTCCCAGGAATAAAAAGCTTGTGGAGTGCAGCCCATTTACTGCCTTTGGAACGAGTGAAATGTGCTGAACTAGGCATATTTGCAGATCACAGGAATTAGTTCTATAGCCATAATTATATTTTTTTTAAAAAAAAACCCTGCCTGCCATTGCTGTTTATAGCTGCCCATCTGCATGTGAAAAATTGCTCCACATGCACGTTCCTTTCCAACAAAAAAATTCCTGAATGTCCTCAACTGAGAACGAAAATGGAAAATAAAAGAGGTGGAGGGGAGGCACTCTCACGTCCATTTGCTTGATCTCTGTGTTGTCAATCTCTTCCCTCCCCCCTCTGCAGCCAGCAGTGTACCTGAGAGTGAGGAACAGGGCGCAGGGGAAGTACCTGAGCGTGGCTGGGAGCCTGCTGGACATCAGGGCCACGTCAGTGTGTGCAGCCCCACGCAGCTCCAGCTCCTCCCAGCTCTGGCACTACTGCCGGGGGCTCTTCAAGTCCAGGGTGAGTTTCACAGGGGTTTTCTATTCCTGCTGCCCTCAACAGGCTGTTATTAATATTAAAAAAAAAAATGCTGATGGTTAAATGTCAAAAAAACAAAGTGACAAAGAGCACCAGCTTTTGTTTCATATAGGTAAGACAAAACGAAAGCCTTGTCTGTAAAATCATGGCTTAGGCTTGTTGCTCTGGCTGGAGAAGGACCATGAGAAATGCCCAGGAGAAGAAAAACAATTCGTTTTTACCCATGTAAATGTAGTATCAACAGAAGCAAGAAAGTTAAACAATAGAAAGAAAAAAACAGCAACATATCAGCACCTGCTGTTTTTCTGAATGCTTGAATGCTTGTGCTGTAGGTAGCCAATGGTAGTATATTATAGTTAGCAATAGCCAATGAATCTACTGTAGTAACTTAGTAACCAATAATCATGTAACATGCATGTTAACATCCAAAAGTCTATAAAAAGAAGCTGCTTTGTTTAATGAAGGTTTTTTTTGCACATTTTCCCAAGCACAGTCTGTGTGTATCATGTCTGCCCCAACAGCAACAACCTTTGATCGAGGAGCTGATCAGGTGCTGAATAATCTGTTCCTGGCTTGCTTGCCAGACTTCTTACCAGCTACAGCACCACTTACTGCCCTGTGCTGAAACGAGCCAGGCACAAAACTGAGTCTCTGTGGCCTGGACCTCACTTCTCTCCTTGTTTCTCAGGCCAGCAATGCCTGTCTGGATGTCATTGGGGGCAGAGATGTGCCTGGGGCCAAAGTCGCTCTCTGGACAGAACATGGGAAGGACAGGCAAAAGTGGAGACTCAACGAGGATGGAACCATCAGTTCATACCTCAGTGAGCAGCTGGTGCTCGATATTAAAGGTATTTAAAAACAAAAAACCCTAAACCTCACAGCTTTCAAGTGTCGTTTTTGATTAAGGTTAATTGCTATATTCCAGCTTTCTGGTTTTTGTACTTAAAGTCAGAAACCTTAAGTAAGAGGAATAAAATTATTTATTTAATAAACACACAGGAAAAGAATAATAATATTAAGTAATAAATTTTTTTATTGTGGAAAGAGAAATTTGGGAAAAAGTTTAGGTTTTTTGGGTATGGGGTTTTTTTTGGAGTATTGGGGGACTTTTTGGGGGTTGCTGGGAATTTTTTTAGTGAGGGTTTGATGTTTTGAATAAGTTTAGAAGAGGGGAAAAAAAGAAGAAACTCAAAAGTTTTAGAAAAAACTTTTTTTTTTAAGAAAATAGAGTTGAGAGTTGGTTGGAAAAAAATTAAGAAGGTTTTTTGTGGTTTTTTTGTTGTTTGAATAGTTATTATTTTTTAATAGTAGTAGAACAATAAAGAGAAGTAGTGATTTTGAAACACAGAATTGTTCGTGGTTTGGGGTTTTTTTTAGGTTTAGTTTAAAGACACAGAAAGGTATAAAATTTATATCCTACTTTCCTGTCCAAGTGCTTCAGTGGGATAAGTAACAACAGGGCAGGGAGGAACCTTTCTGATTGCAGAGGTTCACTTTGATCAGATCAGCTGTTGTGCTTTAGGGAGTTAAGGAGTGCAGATGGCAAGAAGTGCAAGTTACAGAAGATAAAATGGTGAAGGAAAAGCAACCACAGAATAGCTCAAAAGGAGAAAAGGAGTTGAAAAAAGAAAATGTCAAAATTCTCATTGCTCAGTTGCAGCCACCAGCCCCCTCCCTCATGGAATTTCTATTTTTCACTTAATTTTCCTACTTAGTCGCACTTCTCAAAGATTATGTAAAATTTTTATGAGCATTTCTTGTAAAAATGTTTCCTTCATGACTTCCTTTTGTTTTTAAGGAGGAAATTACTATGACAAGAATCACATCATCATGAATCAGCCAATAGAAAACAAACTTTCACAGAAATGGGATATTGAAATATTGTGAGTAAAACCCACCCCACAGATGGACTTTTTGTGGGCTGCCAACATCTAGAGGGGAAAAAAAAGAACCCAACTACTGAAGTCACACACCACTGGAAGCAGAAGCAGCAACTCCTCTCTATTTTCCTTCATGCCAAGCACCAGCTCCGAAAAGAACTGAATTTTGCACAAATCTGGAAGATGGGAGGTTGATCCAATGTCTCTCTGCAGGGAAAGTGATTCTTTAGAGAGTGCTCCTGTGAAAGTCACCAATACTCTTCAACTGAAGTATGAAAGGTAAATGCAAGAGAGTAGGCAGAGGTTCTGCAGGATGGGAAGTGCAAGAGGTAAGAGGGGAATTCTTCAGGAATGCTCTTCACCTTCTCACACTGCTGGAAGCTCTCTGAGGAGTGAAGGCACTGCTGAGCTGCAAGGAACAAGAGTTGGGCTTTTATGTCCCAAGTGAAACTGTTGAGGCTCCAAGCGGTCCTGAATTGTGTCTCTCACTAAAATGCAATATATTTTGTTCATAAGGACACCTTTGAACTGGAATTCCAGCTCAGCATGTGAAATGAGGCAATAGAGGGGCCTTTTTCCCCCTAAACGATACTGGTAAGCCATTGTCTTCTCTGCTTTTATCAGCACCAAATTCCCAGTTTTGGGACCTGTTTCCAGGCCTATTTCCTACCTGGAAATCAGGAGCTGTCCCTGAAGATGACCTTTAACACAGAGCCAAATGTGTGAGTATCAAAGCAGGGCTAGCTGGGTCAGGGGCACTTTCACAAGGGCTAAGCTGCACTTTCAGCTCTCATTTTAACTGTAGCAGTGTTTCATTTCAGTGTAGATTATTTTAAAACCATGTCATTTGGAAAGCAGGAAGCAGCTCACCCTGGCATGCTCCAGAGGTGCCAGCAGGGCTGTGCCAGCAGCCTGCATGCCAGGGCTGTGCCAGCAGGGCTGTGCCAGAGGCTCTCCTCAATTTCCACACTATGCAACCTCAGCTCTTGCTCCCTTCAGAGCTGAGCTCTCACTGACTGCAGGTTTTCCTGGCTCAGCCCCATGTAGGGATGTGAACACCTGACATGGAAAAGAAGTCCCTTTTTCCCTGGCTTCATCACTAAATTAATCTTCATTGAAAAGATTTTTTTTTCCCGACCTTTGTATATTCATGGTATGTATTTCTAGGAATTTTTAAATTTAAAGAGTTCAGGTTAGCTGAATACAGAGATTTTAGATTCCAAAAGCTGTAACTATGCCAGCTGTGCACTCAAACAGGATCATCCCCAAACAAAGACATAACTCTTAAGTTTGCCATAGAAATAAAATATATGGATGTCTATTTTTGTATGAAATGGAGTTCTATGTAGTACTATTTAAAAAAAAAAATCTACTTGCACTTACTATTTTACATTCTAAAATTATCATAAATCTGCTGTTTGAGTAACAGATCCTCAAATGTATGTATATATTTTTTCAACTAAAGCACTTGTTAGGCTTTTTTCCATATAAGTCAGTACATCAAGTGTTCTGCATGTGACTTTCCATCTGAAATTTTAAAAGCCTGTGTAAAAAGTTGTAGTTTTTTAAATGAAGAATGACTAAATCATAGTTGGTGTCTTGGTGTTACATAACAAAGGAAAGCAGGCTTTTGTACTTAAGAGACCTTGAATGTAAAATGCCAAAGCATGTATATTTTAACTGTATAAAACTTTTTAGGAGAAACATTTTGCTGGTTGGTTTCTTTTTAAACAAACTAAACAATAGTTTTTAGCAGTTTTTAGTTTTTACAGGAGCACATTCCTGTAAAATATCTCTTTTCCAATGGCCAAAAAAGGAGGGTAAGTATATTGAAGATGTGGCTGTGCTGTTACATGAGATTGCATATTAAAAATCAATGAACTATTAAAGTAACTGCACCAGTCTCATCCAAAGTGAACATTGAAGATAGAGATTCCAGCTTCAGGCTTTTGGGTTACTTTCACTTCAAATTGGTGCTGAGGGAGGTAGAGGTTAAATATTGTCTGTTTATTGCAGGGATGGCAGCATGTGAAAGAAAAAGGCTTTTCTTGGGCAAAGTCTTCCCCCTGTGGGAACAGCACAGGCAGCTTTTACCAAGAAGCTTTTGTTCTGTCAGGGCAATCAAACAGAACAGATTTTCCTGCTGATGAACTTTACAAATGAAAAAAAACAAGTTAATGTTTTATGCCTAAGGTTCTGGAGCCTGTTCCATGTGTAACTTTAGATGTCCTCCCCATCCCAGCAGCTCTCCAGAGGAAGGGGACACCACAGCACTGGTGGTATTTAGGAGTGGCTCACTTACCTGGTTTTCCCCATGCCCAGTTTCCCAAAAGTGTGGTAAGACAAGTAGCATCTGGCACCAGAAAGCAGCACAGTATAGATGTTGCAATGCTTTGTTAGCACTACAAACCAGAGGCTGGATGTTAAAAAACCTAATTTAATAAGCTTTACTCTCCAGAGATGCTTAATAGCCAGAAATACTCCTTAGAGCAGCTAATTCACAAAAGCATCAAAGAACTTCAATGAGACATTCAGTCCATAGTGACAAGGCAAGGTTTTCTTTCTCTTCATCTGAGGTAAGGTTAAGCTCTTTAACATTAACAGTGCTGCTGCTCCAGATCTGCTTCAGTGCATCCAAGTATGACAAAGGGAAGCGCAGCCCATGAGTCTGCTGGGGAAAAGGAGACAGAAAAAACCCTTCAGCAAAGTGCAGTGACTTTATTACACAACAGTGTGTGAGGGTGGGGAGGGAGCAGCAGCAATGTGCTCCATTCCTCTAGCATGCTGCTGTTCCTGAGAGCAGCCTCCAAAACACTGAGTTTTATCCAGACCTATTTGACTGAGAAGTAACTCTTCCATGCTCTAGCACACCTTATGAGATAGGGATGTTTATGGCACATGTGGTTTCCTCCTGTGGTTTCCACATTGGAAGAAAAAAATAATTTTAAATTGACACTCTTGCCTAACCCTACCCATTATTTTAGCAAGGTCACAGAAGTTTATTTCTAGTTGACACATGGGGTCTTTGGGCACAGAGGACCTTCATTCCCAGGAGTCTTTAAGGGTAGGAAGGAAGATCCTGGGATGTGCCAGTGCACAACCTCAGCTCTAGAGGAGCAGTGAGATACACTTTTAAAAAGCCTTGCAGCAATGGCCAAGCCAAGGAGAGGCTGTGCTCTGTTCTGCAGACCTGAGTTACACTGCAGTAGAAGAGTGAGTTCTTTACTCCCAGTGCTGACCCTCCCCTGCACTGGGTGTGTTCCAGTGGATGCAGGACCTAACACAGGTTTAAGATGGCAGAAATGAGGTGCAGAGATCCCCAGGGAACATCTCCAGCAGCCTCAGCCAGGACCTGCTGAAGGACAAGTAAGAGAAGCTTTTAGTTGCTCCAGCAGCTTTGCTAACTGGGACACAGGGCAGGCACAAGACATCCCATTAACATCTCAAATGTTTAATTAAGCATGAGATCACATTACTTAGTTCTACTATTCACTGCCTGTGTTGCTGCCTCAGCTCATGCAGGTACTCTGGGAATGGGCTGAAAAACTCTGGGTGCTGAAGAACACAGCCAAGCCCACAGTGGCAAACACTTTTGGGGTGTGTCTGCAGGAACAAACCTGTGCCAGGCCATCCTCACTGGCAGTGTCATCCTCTGTCCCCATCATGTGAGTTTCTCTCTTGTTCTTTAAGGAATGATAGACATAAACCATCTCCCTGCGAATTTCATCCTAAAAGACAGCAGGAACAAAATGTTAGAGGTGATCCAGACTTTCACACTCACCTCAGTCCAGTGTCAGCTCCTTAATTCCAGAGGCCACTGGTACAGCAAGGAAAGGAAAGCACCTTCTCAACTGAATGATCCAACAGCAACAAGGGACTCCCCAAAACACCTCTGAAAATTTATTTACAACTTTCTGCCTCAAAACCGCCCCTGCTGGAGTCACAGGACTGATGCTGTGTAGAAAATAGGCCATTTAGGGCAGTTCTCCTAAAAAGTCTTGATGAACAGGTGTGCATCAATAAATCTCCACTGAGACTGATCTGTCTCTTAAAAGTCACATGCCCACTATCAATCCTTGGTCAAAGCTGTGCAAATCAGTTGCAAAAAAAAAAAAAAAATTGAAAAAAAAAAGTTTCCAAACCCTACAGAGTCTCAGAGCAATATGGACACAAATAAAATGGAAAAGTCAGAAAGTTCTAGTATGTTTTTCTTGGAGGGAAACATTCCACTCATAAAAAAAGGAAAAAAACCCCAAAACTGTACAAGATAATCCATCCTGGGTGTGTCATTCCCCCTGCCTCATTTTTTTTTTAATTAAGATAACAAAAATCACTTCTACAATTTTCTACTGATAAACCTTCACAGATAAGCAGCAGTGAAAACACAGAATGATGTGAGATGCCAATATCTGTGCTGTGGAACAACTCAGCAGTCACACTGTCACCCACTTAAGTACAGGGATAACTCAGCAGTGAAGACTAAATGCAACCAAGAGAATTCCCTCTCTTCAGGAACCCTAATTTTATAACTTCTTTGTGTTCTTAAATACAAAGAATTTTAAAAAAAATTCTATTATCCAGAGCTGTAGAGGCCATTTTAGCTGCTGCAATGACCCACCCCATGTAAGCCCAGATAAAAGCCATGCAGAAGCACAGACTCAATATAATTCTGTACCTCCTTGCAGAGGGCTGGAATGTGCAGTTTCACTGCTCAGCAAACAGCCCCAGGAGCTCCCAACAGCAATAACAGGATGCAGGATCCAACCAAGCAGAACTGCACAACCCTTTTAGAATTTTTAGTACATCAGAGGAACAATTCACATGCCTCCCACTCCCCACCCCAGGCATTCAAGGGGGGCTTCTTATACTTACAGCATTCTCTTGATCTGGTTCCACAGTGATGATAGCATGGTCTCTGAATTGCAGTCTGATTTTGCTATCTATTTTTGGCAATTTCCCACCTAAGAAGAATAAATTCTCCCTTAGAAAGGAAGAAAACCACACAGGGTACAAATTGAGCCCCCTCTGTGCACTACTCATTGTCTTGTAGCCAGATTTTTTTGTTAACCTGTGCTTCCACACCCACAAGTTCTCAAACTTGTGGTGGAGGGAGAAAGAAGAAAGATTTTATAATTCTAGGATAGTCTCTATTTCACTCTAAGGGAGATGGGTCATCCTTCCCAGCAGACACAGGGAATTAATGAACAGAGGTGTGCAAACACACACAGGGAGCCAGGCACTACACAAAGCTGAGCCTAGACTGTGACCTTGGCCTGCCATGAAGTGCCAGAAGTTTTAAGAGGCAGACTTGGCCACTACCATCACAGGAGGCAGTGTCAGGAAGTTCAAACTCTACCTGGAGTCAAAGGATCAGAGCCACATCCCAAGCACGGAGGCAAGCGGTGCATGATGAAATCCTTCTTCATGTCAGATGATCTCAGCTCCCTGGAGTTCTCCAGACGGTCTGCAAGCCTTCTCAAAAGGCTGCTCAGCTTTTTGGTGGAGTCAGCTGTGTTCACCTGCTAAACATCCCCACAGAACTCAAGTTGAACAGAAACAGCCTAAAGCAGTGCAGCAAAGCAGTGAAAATCTGGACACTCTTCTCATTGCTTAGTCCCAAACCAAGCTTTGTTTCTTTCACACGTTCCCCATGAGCTGTTCACAAATCAAAGCTGAAGCTCCTCTCCCTTGCTCTGGGGCTAAAGGACTTGCAAGTGCAGGTGAAGAGACCCTTTTGTTCCTCCTGCACAAGCTGAGCAGCAGCACAACAGAACCACCCACAACAATTCACAGCTTCACTGACTTTTAAAGGTTCAAAAGCTTGGCCTGACAGGAACTTTGCCTGTGTGACAGATCACCTGGATGCACCATCAGTCTCACCTACTAACCATCAGCAGTTGCCTTGGAATGCTTCTCCGCAGCGCCATGTCCTCTTTTGCTGTATCAAACACAAGGCCAGGAATTGCATCCAGTAAGAAATCTCCCCAAGAGCTGAAGGACAGGAAGAAAAAAAGAAATTACTGAAATGGTTGCACTGAAATAAAACAACTTGCTTTTATTTCCTAAGTAAAGTAGCATTAAGATGTAAAACAATTACTACTTATTATAGTCTCTTTTTTTTTGTTTTTAACATCTCTACTCAAATGTTTCACTGTCTGCTTCCCAGTGGGAAGGAAGAATAAAAGGAATAAGCATTTCCCTGTGTGATAACAATGTTTCAATGGAAGGACAAGGACCTGTGTCAAAAGACACCTGACTTCATGCACAGGGTAGGAGATAAAAAACCACAGATTAGCAGAAAAGATTTGCATGGAAGAATCTGTCAGAAGAGGTGTGGGTGACCATCAGATACAGAAAACCCAATTAAAGGAGTAACTCATTATCTGGTTTATGAAATGAACAGCAACTTCAGCCATTGGTGAGGGGTTTTTTTAAACAGAACAGTGAGTTTGCAGTTGTAACATTATCTCCCACATTAAAGACTCCAGGTGGTAAATAATAAAAAAAGCAATTAAAATGCAATCAAGCTTGCTGCATGAAAACCTGGCAAAGAGGCTGCTTCAAACAACAATGGTCTCGCTCCCCTCCTTCCCCCAAACCCATAAACTTCAATTTCTTCCATCTTAACACTTAGATTCTGTGCCCAACAGCAGGGAACCTGTGGGGTATCTGCATACATTCCACATCACCACACCTCTGGAGGGAAGGTGATGTGTCCTATCCCTGTAGTACCCACAGGAAAACAAACCACACAAGGGCTCAACAGCACAAACACAGGAAAGACCCAAGCAGAGCTCATTCCAAGGTTATTTTTTTTAAGAAACAGGACATCACTTCCTTGAAACACCAAGCTTCAGGTCTCTACTATTGTCACACATCCTCTGGCAGAGGAAAGCTGTACAAAACAAGAAATAAAGAGGAATTACTTGTTTTGGTAGGTGCTGATGGTCACGTGTGTTGAATAGGAGATCCCCTGAGGAGTGTCAGCCTGGTGAATAGTCCCTCTTGGGAAGTACAGTAAGTCACCTGGCTGCAGGAAAATGAAAGAGAATTGATACATTTAGGCCACTTGGTCAAACCTTACTGTAGTCCAAACAGAGAAAATACTCTCTGAGCAGACAGACTGACAATATATATATACTTTAAAATCACAAAATTGAGCAATTCTCCAATGTACACTTTAATAACATTAAGCACTCCAAGCCAGAAGTCCAACCTTCCAACCTACTGCCAAAATTTGCTCTACACCTGTCTGAAAACACAAGTTTTTAACATGCTAGAACATGCACAGTCCTGCTGAGCTGCAGGAAGGGGACAGAGAAGCAGCTGAGATGAACCTGCTGGCAGTTCAGTGGGCTGGAAGAGGAGCAGTGCCATGGGAATTTGGCCAGATCACATCTAAAAGAAAAGGCCAGTGTTACAGAACTAAAGCCAGATAGTCTATAAAAATGGTAATCTGTTACAAAAATACTGTCTGAAATTTTTAGTTAAAACACTTAAAAAAAAACCAAGTAGAAACTTCCTCCTCCCCTATCTTCTCACCTATGTTAATTTAATATCCACACTGAAAAAATTTAGATCAGGAAAGTCATGACAAGAAAGGAGTGCAAAGCACATGAAACTACCTCCACAAAGGAAAAATCCCTTCACTAACAGCTTGCCCTATAAATACCAGCACAAAGAGAAAGTTCACAAAGCAACAGTGATGAAATCTGATTCCATTTTAATCTTATGGTCCTTAAATTTGGTCATATCAGCTACTTCTGAGAGCCTACCAAACATGACTACTTACAGAACTACTTTCCTGGCTAATATGTACCAGACCACCAAGCAATTAAATGATAATACCTTTAATATGAATTCATGTGTGGGATTCCCAATCCTGTCTTCTGACTCAACATTATACTCCCGAGCCAAAGGCACTGTTGGTTTGTAGAGTCGCCAGTGCTTCTCTCCTTCCAGCTGAAGGATGAACACCTGCAAAACACCATCAATCCACATTTTTTGGGGGGCCTAAGGAAACCCTGCTGCCCCTCACACATCCAACTCACCAGGTGTTTTAATTTATCTTCTGACTTGCCAAGTCTGTGGAAGCAAGCCAGAAACCAGGGACAGAAATAGTGGCCCAGGTTGCTTTTCTGACAAACACAGGTTTTCCCCTTCCCTGCTCTCAGCTACTCCCAGCACAGCAAACACAATTCCATTCACATTACTTTTTAGGTACCTAAATGCAGAAATTTACATTTTTGAACTAAATTTTTGTGCTATATTTAGAGACAACAGAGGGAAGAGCTGTGAAGTGTGATGTGCTTTATCCCAAATTTGGAAATCCCTGTTTCTCTCCAGTCACTTAAATTTAGCCATTACTATTAGCACACTTTCAGCAAAAATATGTAAGAAAATACTTGCAAATAATTGCCCCAAGTTTTCAGAGGAAAACCAGAAGTCTTTCTAGAATGTTTATTTGGGGAAGAGGTGGAAGCACACACAGAGGGACCCACTGCCAGGAGCCCACAAAGGGTTTCACAGACAAGGTGGTGTTGTCCTACCTCAACATCATCATAGTGAGGGGGAAGGCCCTGAGACCCCTGAGGAGTGATGTAAACATTGGACCCCACCAGAGACCCAAAGTAGCACTCCAGCTTCTCCTGAATCTCCCACAGCTCCTCCTATACAAAAAAAATGATGGTGTTACCACTGAAGAGCTTAGCCAAGCCTGGCTGCCACCAGCCCATCGCTGGGGAAGAATGGTGACATCCCCACAGGGACACACAGCCTGGGAAGCACTTTCTCCTGAAGGCAAGCACTGCAGAAGCAAAGATCTGCCATGAATAATGGATAAGGCAAAAAGTCTGCTGCCTCAACAGAACGTTGATGTTTGCTCTCTTCCCTGTACCATCCTCAGGCTGCAAAACCAGGCAAAAAGAAGGCTAAACAGGAGAATAAACCACCCATCATCCCAAAAACAGCAGAACACCCCAAGAAGATAAACACATGCAGGACTTGCATCAAAGAGAGAATAACACAAAGGTTAGACACCTTTTAAAAGTGACTCCAATCACTTGGGAATATTCAAGCACAAACTTTACTCATCCAACCCACATCTACCCTGGTGACAGGGAAACACCAGGACATGCCAACAACTGAGAGCAGTCAGTGACACTCCATGTGGGACTCAGCTGTGTATTTGGGTCCTTATTTGGGTCCACCTCACAATTAGACTGTGTTGACACCCTGGGACAAAAAAGGACTGCCTAAATCGAATTACCTACAAGTATCCAAGTCCTTTACAACTGTGCAGCACCACTGTGTCCTTCCCATACACAGAGGACACAGCTAAAATAGGATGGTCACTTCCATGGTGCAAATCANTTGCCTAAATCGAAGTACCTACAAGTATCCAAGTCCATCCCTCCCATACACAAAGGAGGACACAGCTAAAATGGGGTGGTCACTTCCATGGTGCAAATCAATGCTAATCCATCAGCAAAAAGGTAGAGTGTCCTGGAAATACTTCACGTGGTTTTACACCTCACCCTTGATTAATGGGAACTGGTGCAAAAGCCCATATTTGCACAAGGAAAAAGTGAGGCAGAAGAGATAATTGAAGCACAGATGCCTGATCATCAATTAAATGCATTTAAAAAGAATACTTAATATTATAGAAAAATATTATAGCATGAATCAGATTTTGTTCTCACTGCAGAGCATTGAAACATGATGGGTAATGCATAAGTATAAACTGTGTTTCATACAGTTCATGTAAAGATTTCAGCAGGTCATCAGTGCCAACTACCTCCCCTGGGGGCAGATATGAAGCCTTGTCTAGTGCCACTCAGCAAAAGCCACACCACATTATAAAGCAAGCATTAATTACAATGAAACAATCCCACCTTAAATCTCTGAGGCTGATGAAACTGTATTGTTGCCTTTTTCTGGTCAAAATCCTTCTTCAGCTGCATGTAATTCACTCTACCTTCTTTATTTAAAACCTTCTTTTTCCCGTTCACGCACCTGCAGACATTCACATCTCGCCCGTAGCACAGGCCCTGCCTGCACAGCTCCTGCAAGTCTGACAGCTGGAACAGGCACTGGTAGTAAGCAGCCACCAGGGCATCATTCCTCTGCACAAGCAGTGGCTTCTGCTCCCAGTACTCCCTGAAAAACACCTCTTCTTCCACGGGCGAGATCAGGCTCCTGAAGAGGCTGTCTGGGCTCTCAAAGCTCAGGACTGATGGAGAACCAGCTGCTTCCAACTTGGGCCGCTTACACTGTGCCTGTGTTTCCTTCACCAAGCCAGCAATCTTCACTCCTTTCTTGGGCATCTTCCTGTCCAAGAGGAGAGAGACCCAGAGCAGTCAGCCAGCAATGCACCCTCAGGAACTCACAGGCTCAGAGCATCAGCTCTTGCCTTACCCAGTGGGGCATCAGAGCTCACTGGGAACAGCTGTGGCTCCAGGGGCTCACTAATTGTTCCAAGCAGGCCTCCAGTCCTCTCTCAAACCTCAGCAAACTCCAAAGGGCTCTGCCGGGGGAGCCCTTGCTCACAGGAGCTCAAACCCCACAGCTGAGTTCATACTAAAGAACATGTGCTGAAGGCAATGGATCGTTACCAATGCAGAAACCCAGCCACACAAAGAACCTGTGGTCAAGTGGTCTCCTGTAGCAAGAGCTGCAAATTATTTAAAAAAAAATCAACTCAGCTGTAAGAGATTTAGTGGCAACAGGCAGAGGGAGGTGGAGAGAGGGGACAGGATCAGAAACTTGTATTCTTATTACACTTCCTTCAATAGTAACAGTTTACAAAAGAAGGAACATTGTCAGGCCTTTCTCCTGATGCTGTGTAATTACTAAATCTACAAGCTTAAAACTTGTAAAATTTACCAGTTTAAAAAACTAAAATGCCAAGATTCTGCTTTGATTCCTGCCAAGCTGTCAAACTTCGTGGATTATGTAGAATAAAAATAATTCTTTCATACAAGTACAGACATCTAATTTTAAAGCTGAAAATCATTTACTTTGTTTTTCCAAGTACACAGTATGTTGTGTACAATTATGCAAGAATAAAGAAGTTAATTCACAAATGGTTTAGCTGCCAAGTTCTCAGGAAAGGCACAAATCGAGTTAACAGTAGGTCTAAATCATGTGCAGGCAGACTCACCTCGAGTCTGCTCCAGCATTTCCTCCCCCAGAGCAGCAGTAGAAGACTGCCTGAGGAGCTGAGCTAAGCATGCTGAGGATGAGGCAGCACCAAGCCCTGGAGCAGCACAGCCTGGCAGCCAGGTCTGCGCTGGCCAACTCAAACTGACTCTGGGCACGTCTGAGCGAGTTTGGGAAGCCAACCCACGAGCAGTCAGAACATGCTGATGCTTTCACTTCCAAGGAAAAATGGCAGCTTTGCTCCCAAAGGCAAATGCTATCAATGTACTGAGATGCTTTTACTTGCAAAGATCCCTTATCCTGAAAATTAGTCCCTGGTTGACACCAAGATCTGAAGATGCTGCTGGCACTACGATCTAAAACTGATGTTCCCCAAATGTCAGGAACACAAAGGCAACCAACCCTGAATTGTTGATTTTGAATTCTAGACCTAAAGCCATCAAATAAACCTCTCAGTTCGCTCACATTGATCTAATGAAGTTAAATTCAGATACGTATCACTCACAGAACTCTGCTTCATTTACATCATGTGCTTTTCTGTAGTGTTTTGTTAGTTATTACAGCTGCAAACCCACAGAAGGGTTTGGGTTGGAAGAGATCACCTGGCACAAAGCCCCTGCCATGGGCAGGGACATCTCCCACTCGATCTGTTTGGTCAAAGCCTTATTCACCCTGGCCTTGAACACTTCCAGGGATGGGGCAGCCACAACTTCTCTGAGCAAGCTGCGCCAGGAGCTCACCATCCTCACCCGAAAAAAACCTCCCTTATATCTAATCTAAACTTGCCCTCTTGCAATGTAAAACAACTCCCGCTTGTCCTGTTGCTACAGGCTCTGGTAAAGTCTTATCTCTGTCTTTCTTACGGCATTTAAGTACTGAAAGGCTGCAAAAAGACCCCTGGAGAGCGTTCTCTCCTCCAGGCTGAACCACCTCAGCCTGTCTTCACAGCAGAGGTGCTCCAGCTCTCTGATCATGTTAGTGGCATCCTCTGGACTCGCTCCAACAGGTCCCTGTGCTTCCCGTGCTGGGAACCCCAGGGCTGGATGCAGCTCTCCAAGTGGGATTTCAGGAGAGAGGAGCAGAAGGGCAGAATCCCCTCCCTCACTCAGGCCGCGCTGCTCTGGGTGCAGCCCAGGACACGCTCGGCTCCCTGGGCTGCGAGCGCACATGGCCGGCTCAGGTGCCATTTTTCACCTCCCCACACGGCCAGGTCCTTCTCGGCAGGGCTGGAGCAAGCACCGAGCAGCAGAAGGGGCTCGCTCCCGCCTCACTGGGGGCCAGCTGTTGTCACCAGGGCCGCCAGTGTCACTCGCAAAGCGCTTGTTCCCGCACGGCCCGGCAGCTGCCGGCACTCGCTCCCTGGGAAGCAGCGAGAAAGGGGCGGACGTGGCGGCTCTGGGGACACACAGGGGGTTCTGGGGACACACCGGAGCTCTAGGGACACGCCGGAGCTCTGGGGACACGCAGCCCTGCTGCCCTCGCCGCCGCCATCCCTCCCCTTCCTTCCCCTCCCCGACACGCAGCCCCACACTCACCCGGCGGGCGTGAGGGAGGGAATGACGGCTGCGCCGGGAGGGGAGGGGCGGGGCGGGGCGGATCGGATCGGATCGGGTCGGATCGCACCGCACCGCACCGCACCGCACCGCACCGCACCGCACCGCACCGCACCGCACCGCACCGGATCGGACCGGACCGGGCTGGGCTGGTTTGGCCCCCCCGGAGCAGGATGTGCCCGGTGGAAGCGGGAGGCGGTCGCTGCCGCGCTGGGTGTCACGGGAGGAGACGCTTCCGGGCGGTCAGTAGGAAACACGGCGCTGTTCCAGTGGTGTTCCTGTGCGTATTCCAACTGGAACCCGACAGCAGCTCCACTGAAGTTATTCAGAGGATTTAATTTTATTTCGTACACACAGCAGTGTCCTGGCTTTAGCTGCGCGATCTTTTCCTGGACCAAAATCCTGTTCCGGAGTCCCTGTGAGGCTCCCTCAAAGAAATCTTTAGAATCCTCAACGACCACATGAAAACTTCCAGAAATATTTTTAATTACCTTTACTAAAGAGGCCTGTTAATGGTCTCGTTTACACTGCCTAATGACATCAGAAAAAAATGTCAGGTAGTGCACTGATAGTTTGAAGAATTATAAAACTTATAAGAATCAAGTTGTCCGGACTTAAGTTTTTATCACCTACACTAACACCCACAGGATGTTTTCTTACTGCAAATGGGTGTAGCAACAGATGTTAAAAATAGTGAGGCCACATCCTGCACCTTAGCTGGTCACAGAAACCATGACGAGCTGTTATTTCTGCTCCAAAAATCCACAAAGTACCCTCAGCATAACTGCCTGGATGCCATCAGGATGAACACTCACACAACTATGTATTTACATCGTGCCTGTGGTGCTTTAACTCACAGTAAATGTTGTGGGATATAAAACCCACGCATGGGACTGGAAAACCAGCAGGAATGGGAAATACTCGTGAATACCTTTTGAAAGACTTCCGTGCTGGTGTGCAGAGACAAATTTATTTGTCTAAAAGTATTTATTACCGTACCTGTCAGGAAGTTAACACACACTTCAGAGGAGGGTCAGGGGAGTTGTAGCCAGCCCTCTAGCACCCTCTAGACAAGAAAGAATTTGTTCAAATACTGGTTGTTATCTTTTACTAGTTATACAAACAATAGGGTTTTTTTAAGTATAATTTATCCTGGTATCATCCCTGTCACTGCATTAAGAAGATAAAAATTATAAGCTTTGCTCTAAAAGCATGCAGTTACATTTCATCATCATTTACAAGAGCAGGTAGTGACAGGACAAGGGGGAATGGCTTCAAACTGTAAGAGGGTAGGGTTAGATTAGATATTAGAAAAAAAAATTCTTTACTGTGAGGGTGGCAAGGCACTGGAACAGGCTGCCCAGAGAAACTGTGGATGCCCCATCCCTGGAAGTGTTCAGGGTCAGGTCTGAGCAACCTAATGAAAGGTGTCCCTGCCCAGGGCAGGAGCTCCTGAACTGGATGATCTGCAGTAGTCTGGGTGGGGAGAACCCTTGGTTACATTCACAGCTGAAAATAACATCAAAATCAAGCTCTGCAGCTCTCTGGCACCTGTACAGGACGTGCCTGGAAGGTAAATGCAGGCAGGAATCTCTTTTCCTCCACACCTCCACATGAGGAGCAGTTTGCTGGTAAGTAGCATGCTGTGCTGCAGGGCTTCTGCTCCTGCAAATACTGCAAGGAATCTAGAAAAGGAAACTTATTTGGAGTATTTTTTTTTCTGTTGCAGGCTGAGGCTTCACTGTTGGCTACACAACAAATACTTCTTCTTGTAAGGCAGATTTAAAAAATTACGTGAAAACAATGATGTTATGCTAGTTCATGTGAGAAGTTTTGAAGACACATCTGGAGCAACCAGATGGGATCTTCTCAGGCAGTCTGGAACATCTGTGCAGGATGCCTCATAATGGCAGGGCAGGAACAAGGCTCTGATGGTGTATTTTTATACACAGCTACACTATACATTTGCTCAGCTTGAGGTCTGGTGTGCTGTTACTGTTGCCAAAGCCTGTGTGTCCTTTGGCTTTGCATTCCCAGCATTGTCATTCCTGGTATGGTTCTGCTTTCCATGACAGGATTTCCTGGAAAAGTATCAAAGCTGTCTCAGCTCTGATGTATTTGTTTGGCAGCGACCTGTCCCACACACTCTGTGAGATTTCAGTCACTCAGCAGGCACCATGTCACCACTTCTCCAGCTCTGGAACTGGGAGCTTGACAAATTCAGCTCTTTGAAAAAGAGACATCACCATGCTCTGAACAAACAAGATGGGAGCAGGAAAAATAAGTAAACTAAGTAAGTAAAAAAATTAAGTAAGTAATAAAATAAATAAAGAAACCGCAGAGTGATTTAGTCTTCCAAATTTATTGTCACCTCCTTGACCAATAAACTTGACCAAGCAGTGACCAAGCATTTACCTTGTGACACTTTTTGCCACCAAAAATAATCATTTTGAACTGACCTTGTAAGCATAAACTCAGCTCATTAAATGACAGACAGACCCAAGGAATTTAGTGGAAAATGCTCCTTATTTGGGAAAGTCGAAAAAGTAATCTTGCTTCTTTTCTGGAGCTGTGAACACTTTTTGTATGTATCCCTGAACATCCTTAATTCAGCCTCCTTATCCTGAACCTAAAGATATTTCCATGCAGGATTCATCTGAGACTGACAGGTTTCCTGTAGGTGTCTCTGTTTTGGCACAGCTGTTTCCTTTTATTTCCTGGAACTGTGCTGGGGATCACTGCTGCAAGGTGCAGATGCAGCTTCTCCTCACTGCAACATTAAATCTCAAAAGCCAAAGGGAGAGGGAGGGAGGCAAACCCCCAAGTTCACGTGCAACATAAAGCAGAAGAACCAAAGGCGTGGTTGGTTTGTTCTCTTGACAAAATAATCTAAAATCTGTCTCTGAGTCTGTGTTTCTAAATCAAAGGGTTCTGCAGAAAAAAAAAAGGTGATTACAGCAGGTCTAGGTGAGGCAGAGGTGTGTGGGTGACATGTGAAGGGCACAGCTTCTGCTGGGGTTGCTGCTCATCCACCTGGGAGGTGGCTGCAAGTGCACATGGTCTGGCGTGTTGTTCTTGTGCTGCCTCAGGGGCTGGTGAGCCAGACTTCTCCCCCAAAAAGACTCCACAAAGAGTCATGGAGAGCTGACAAGGGTGAGGTGTTTTCTTGAGGTGTTGTTGATGCACAATCTGCAAAGCTCCATCAGCCTGGATTCCTGCTGGTCCCTTCTGCACTGCTGAGCCATCATTTTCCCCCTGGTTACCATCTGAGGGCAGAGGCTGCTGAGGTGCACACAGTTTGCCCAGGAAAATTGAAATGCAGGATGTGAAACAAGGACAGGAGGCTATCCCAAGGCAGTTGGTGTCAACTGCTGACCAAAACGGAGCACAGGTGAAGGACAAACAGAAGAGCTGATTTGAGAGGAAGGGTCTGAGTGCAGACAGAGACAGGGCAATAGCTCAGGTGGGAGCTGCTGTCTGTTCAGGGGGTGACAAAGGGCTCCCTTAGTGAGCAAACAGCTCCTGTGCTACTGCAGTGGAGCCTGTGCAGGGGATGCACAGTCCAGCTGGAAAAGAACCCACATATGTGAGAGTTTTTCATGAAGAGTTTTGCTGCTAACCAAACCAGTCCAGGTTTGATGCAGAAGTCTCTTTTGGAAAATTTTAACCTTTTCCTCTACTGCTGTTGCATTATTTTCAAAGTATGATGCAACCCTCATACACAAAATGATGTCCAGCTTATAAGCATTTTTGTTCACATGTACAAACCCCAGTAAAAAAAGTTGAACACAATATATACACTGGGAAATATAATCCTGGAATACGTGTCAATAACATGATTGTTCTGTAGAATAATCCTGCCCACATTTCCCTTCAGAGATCTCTTCCTCCTCAGGCGAGGTGTGTCTGCATTGGAGATGTTGGTCTGACTTGTCCTGGTCTCATTCTCCTCAGGGTCTGGGAAGGGAGTCAGGTCCATGTCCACATCTGTGTCGTGGAAGCAGCCATCAAAAGCCATTGCTTGCACTGCATCCATGCTGTACATTCCTGAAGCCTGGCAACAAAGGAGAGTTATTCTGTGTCTAGCAGGGGCCAATTTGGCAAATCATAAATGAATTAAAACAAAATATAAAGCAGGCTTTCCCTTTGGTGTTGTTCTCTCTGTGGAGGGCATGTGGAGAACAGGGCTCTGTCACAGTATGGCTCTCTGTGGGACCTGCTCCCTCAAGTGGGACATGAGCAAGGAAATGTCATCCAATGTCATAAAACACACTTGTCTGCCTGATTATTGCCAGCTGCTGGCTGGCAATTCGTGCCTCAGCTTCTGAAATAGAAGAATCAAACTCTCTCCTGTAGGTCTGTGTTGCTGGAGTTGTGGGAAATGACTTCAAACATTTCTGGGAGTAGGTTTTTGATGGGATTATCAAATCATGTGAGCAACATATGCATCCTTTCTGTGTTCTTCCCCTCATGATATTCCAGCAAATGAGTTTACAGAGGGGATATTCTTCAAGCAAAGGTTTTCAGTGAGAGCTTCACAGAAAGCAGATGTTTAACTTGTGACTATTTCTGCTTCAGGCACACTTTTCTAAAAATGACCTTGTCATTCATCTGGTCTTGGGACAAAAAAAGAAACAGGAAACAGGGAGGAATGTCATATGAGGGCATGCTGAGGTCTATTTCAGAGACAGGAAAAATACCTTGATTGATAGGTATTTGAAAATGAAAGGGAGGTTATACTCCTCTGAGGGGTTAAAAGGGGAGCAAAAATATATCCCTAACCTCTGCCACAAGAAAAGGGGGAGAAAGCACAGACCTTCTCAGGATCTCAGAGAGGAGGACACTTTGTCTCCAGCCAAGTGAGATACAGAGTGGAGACAGAGATTGTTTCTGTTCTGTTCTCACTGTTACCACAGTGGTGTATCAGGATTACTCTGTGGCTTTCATGATGCTTTCAGAAGTCAACAAAACACAGAAGGTTGTACCTTGCCCCTTTTTTTGAGTTGTTTCCTCTCTTCAATCGTGGTGAGATAGTTCACTGCTGCATACTCGATGACTGACAGGAAGACAAAAAGGAAGCTGATCCATAAATACACATCCACAGCCTTTATGTAAGACACTTGAGGCATTGAGGCACTTACTCCTGTCATGATGGTCGACATTGTCAGCACTGTAGTTATACCTGCCAAAGGAAAGAGGGCTTATCACAGCACTGGCCAGCTGCTTCTGTTCAGCTCCTCAGCCCTGCTTGGACAGCACAGCTTTGTGAGGGCATGTGATTGACACCCCCTTTAACTTCCTCACACAGGCTCTGAAAAGTGGAGTGAGCCGTGAAGGACCCATCACACACAATACTGAGAGCAGTAAATCATCTCTCTGCTCCCAATGGTCACTGAGCAGCATGTGGAACACATTTCTGTGGCAGCTTTGGGCACTGCCACAGAAGTGACAGCAGGTTTGTGGTCATCCCTCACCTCCCAGAGCCAGGGTCACCACTGCACATTTTCTTGTCCAGGAGAATCACTAAGCAATCACCATTTTCCCTCCCAACCCTTTTTCAAATTGTTCTTCTTAAGAACATATATCAGCCTGTATGTCCCTGTCATAACTCCACAGCTCTCTAAAAACAATCTAGCATAAAAATGCTACAGTCACTGAAACTAAGGAAAAATTATTGTTTGCCTCAGTGTGACCAGAATTTCACCTTCATCTTCTCAATCTCTACTCTTACATCAGCTATTCATCTCATTTTGGTTTGCTCTAGCTCAGGAATAAAAAACCAACACCTAACTCAGGCCCTGCTTTTAAAGAAATCAGTGGAACTCTGGAAGTGAAAACATCTTGACATCTGTGGGACAGCAGTGTCAGCTGGGTCTCTGTAGCCCTTCTCCAGTTCTACACTAATTCAAGTCCACTGGAACACAGAAGAGTTTTCCCCCTCCCTCCTGCAGGTTCCTTAGGCTGAAGGATGGAGTTTGAATTACACCATATAAGAAAATAAATTTATTTAATATACATTTACTCTAGGCTAAGGAGCTAGGCTTATTAAACTTTGTTGTTAAGGTTTGCTATAAATTATGTATGATTATGCTAATGAAATGTGCTTTATTCATAGAACTCCTGATGCATAACCTTCTGCAGAAATCCATACATAAAGAACACAATCAGCAAAACCATCTTGACAACATTAAAAATGACCTACTGAGAATTAAGAAGTTATTTTTAAAGATGAAGCTAAATTTCTTCTAAATAAAAAGAATTGGTAGATGCATTAATAAAAGTAGCTAGGAGGTACCATAATTTCTTTACAGATTAACAAATAGATTTTTATCTCATGAATTAATAGCTTTAGACTGTGCCAATAGAAAGGGACCTGAGTGGCTATGGTCCTATTTTTTTCTAGATTGATATTGTTACAGAGAAAATTGAGGGCTTTTTCTCTTGTCTAAGAAATATGGCAACATACAGTTGGCTTCTGGGACCAGCATCAGTGAGAAGAAGGAACAGGAGCCTCTTTATTTTAAAATGACAGTTGCAGGACTCAGGCACATTATGGTTGCATTAGATATCTTAACAAGAGATTATCAAATCTTCAGAGATTCTAATTTTTGAAAAAAATGTACTCATTCCAAGGCCATCAGCGTTATATTCACAACAAAGACAGCCTTGAAGTGGCATCCACGGATTCACCACTGAGAGAAAAAATAAACTTCTATAAAAACCCCTGTAATGGGCCCTTTTCTCCTAAGATGAGGTGTTCAGAACTAAAACTGCAAGAGCAGAAAGTTGCCCAGCTTACTCTTTGCCTTCCACTGAAGATTGTGTGCCTTGCACAGCTAAGACACCAAAGCAAACATTTCTAAGGTGCCCAGCAATGAAAGGCTTTTCCCCACAGGCAACTGTCTCCAAGTTGGTAGGAATATAACAAATGTTTCTTGAGGAAAAGAAGAGCTGCAGAGCTTCTGCATAGATTGTGCTACACCTAATGATCCATGGTGCTGGGGAGGGATCTGACTGCCTGTCACAACCTGTTACTTTGCTGGGAAGAAAAGCCCAGGTTTTGCAATTAAGTAAAATTCTACATCAGGGAATCTGCAGAATCATCCCTTTTTTTTGCTTCTGTGGTGTGTGAGCTGTTTCCAAATATAGCAAAGCCAGTCTGAACAAACACCCCCTTTCCAAATGTAGAGATTGATTACAGGTAATGCCAACAGTGGTAATAACTGTTGTCCAGGCAATCACCTGATATTCTTCCTCATGTCCTATGTAAAAAAGAAGCTAAGGTACCTCCAAACCCTCCCCTCTTCATTCTATACTCCCCAAAGAAGACACAGGAAGGATTTACCTAGTGACACTCTGGCAGGAACAGCTCTTCTGTCAATCCAAAAGGAAACCCAAGACAGCATCACCATCAGCATGGCTGGGAAATAGGATTGTAGCACAAAAAAGAAAATATGTCTGCGGAGTGCAAAGTTGATAAAAAGTCGATTGTACCAACCTATTGGAAAAGAAGGGAGAGGAAGAGGTTGGGGGAGAAGAGAGGAGAGCTGTGTTATTTCTGAGCTCTTTGCTGGCCCCTCCTTCAGGCAGGAGCAGTGTATCCACAGCAGGAGTAGTAAATGCCTCAGAAATCCTGCCACCACCTTCGTTTTACACAGTGCTTTACAAACTGTGCATCCTCCCTCATTTATGGGAGTGAAGGGTCATGGTTGCACGTATAAAATACTGTTATAACTGAGGTTGGGAAATCGAAAAAAACCGATTTCGAGTGAAACTGCCAGGAGAATACAGACAGGAGACAATTGTCCAGTGATGCCAACACCTGCCTTCCCTGAAAAGCAGCCTGCTACGAATACCTGACAAGAAACAGCCCTTTTTTCCTTTTTTTTTTTGGTCGGAGCTGCCTGCCTGCCAGCCCAGCGCTCACTTCAGAGGACAGGGTGCCATCTAGTGAATTTTGGGGCGTGCTCTGCCTGTGCAGCACTGCACCCGTGCTGCACCTCCTGCCACGGCAGGGAAACCAGGTTACAATGAGGTAAAAAGGCAAAAGTGGGTGGCTGCACAGCATCTGCCTGTCCAGGACAGACAGAGGCACCCGTGAGCCAGTGTTGGAGCACTCCTGCCATCACAACGAGTGACTCTATAGAAAAGAACATATGAAAATGAGCCTCAAATAATATTAAACACTCGAGTGTGTTTTCAGTTGTGGAAAAGGGTTTTTTGGTTTAAAAATCATTGTCTTTAAAATGGATTTAAATTGTTGTTCCTCTGGAGGTCTGGGAAATCCAAAAGCTACAGGTGTTGTCCACTGAGATTCACAGGAAAGGATGTGCAGAACCTGAAATGCAGAAAGCTGCTTTGTGGGAATGATGACTCCCATTAGAGTGGTGCTGTTTGTTCTCCAGTATTATTTACTTGGAGGGTAAATTTGCCTCCAACAATACACAAAATAAAAGAGCAAGAGAAAGTGGAACCTCCTGATCAAAACAAAACCTCAAAGCCAAAGACAAGTGTAAGTCTACAAAGCACAGCATTCTGATTAACAGATGAGCTACAAGCATTATTCAGGTACTTCCCAGCAGTCTCTGTGATCTAAAAAAAGTCCTTCCTTTCACCTTTATGCTGCTGAATAAGCTCACCCTCAGAACCTTTGCATGTTTAGTGTTGAGCAGTTACACTCTGCAAAGTCAAGGATGCTGTGAGGGTGCTGCAGAGCCTGGGGTGCACTGGGAGGGTGCACTGGGAGGGTGCACTGCTGTGCACAAGGCTCTATTTGCTTGCTGAATTGTTTTTTCACGAGAATAGCAAGGCAGAAAGAAGCCAGCTGAGCTCCTGGAACCCAGTTTGGTGGAAAATATCACACTCTCCTTCCTGCAACAAGGACAAATTTGATGCAGCTCTCAGCAAGGCACAGTTATGATAGCAGGGTATCACTTGCCCTCCTCTCACATGATAGTGGCTCTTGAAAGATGGAGCTGTGTTCTTAGCTCATAGAGGAGCAGGAGATAAAGGTGAAGAACCTTATCAAGCTGTGAATTCCTCACTGCTTAGGCTGCATCATAATTTAAACTGGAATTTCTGCATTCAGTAGCAGCCACCACAAATTTGAATGGCCTTTTTTTGAACACAAGAAGAAATTAACTTGTAAATAAAATACACCGAATAAATCTATCTGCTGTTTTCCTTAAAGGCTATTTTTCCAAAGTGTTGTGCACTTCATCATATTAAATGGAATAATTTCTATTTATTCATCTATTTTGATATAAAGGGCAATAGCCAAACTAAAATAAATTGACTCAGACTGTAAAGTACAATAGCAAGAGTGCTATTTCCTTTGGTTAAAAACATATGGTTAGACTACTTACCTAGAGAAATGTTTCAAAATTTGTAATTTCATGTAAAATACAAGGAAAACAAACTCCACTTTGTGTGAAATCAAGACTACAATAAACTCCTAAAGCCTTGTGCAGTTTGCCAGAAAGTATAGAGGAAGATCTATAGGGAGAAATAAAAGCCTGTCTGGGGCAGATTAACCTGAGTTTAAAATATTTAACACTGACATAAAAGGATTTTTTTCCTGCAACTTTATGTATCAACAAGGAAAATTAAGCACATCATGAATTAGACCTGTATAGGTAATAAATGTTCTCATATGAAAATCATCCAGTTAGTAGACTTTTAGTGACATTACACAGCTCCAAAAAAGAGGATATTTTAGCCAATAAAACACGCTGGAATTCCTCTTGCTTGCTTTCTGGTATCTGACCCTTTAGGATTTCCATTTTCAAGCTTTTCTATATATCCAGGGCATGAAGATTCCTGTAAATTCAATACTCCAATGGCTTTCAGAGAAGCATCACAGTTTTGCAAGGGCTCATAACAGCATGTATTTGCTTGCTGTGCATTTTGTTTTACAGGTTCTTAATGCCAGATATGAAGTCTCAAGTATTATTATGGCCTTTTTTCCTAGAATAAAGTTTTACATTGGTAAGGGAAAGAGAACCAAGGCCCCAGACTGACAAGACCTCATTTTAACTGATCTCTCAGCAGCCACAGTCATTTATTAGCCAAGAATTTGAACGTGAAAGACATTCTGCATGATTTTATCCTGTGCTTCTCTCCTCTAAGGAGAGGGGCTTACTATACCAGTACTGCTGTAAAAAGCAAGTCCACTGGAAGCACTGAATTCCTCGATGAAGAACTGGGAGAGGGAGATGTGCTCATCTGTGCTCAGGGACTTGTTGCCATGTTTCCAGTACAGCATCAGATCATCTTCGTTGTATGCATCTGTGAGAAAGCAGAAAGTGAAGTTATAAAGTCACTGAGGTAAATCACTGCCTCCTTCCTTTCTTAGGGAGAGGAAACTACTCAAACAATATGGGAAAACCTTAAAGAGACTTTTTTTTTTCACCTCAATTTGTCAGTTTGTTGACATGGAAACAGTTTGCAAAGACCATGTTCCATCTTTGTTCCAAGTTCAGCCCCACCCTGTGCCCTGCCAGCAGCTTACAACAGAGGCAGGGGTGAAAAAGCAGATGTTTCACAGTAACACAAGCACCCATTTTCATTTTTCCAACAGATCAAATATTTGCATTTTATTTTACTTCTAATTTTCACTTTTTTTCTCAGAGAAAAAACCTCATGCTTTTGACAGATTTTTACATTTAAGCCTCAAAATAACAACCCAGTGGAAATAAAGTAGGGTGCATCATGGTTTTTCTACCTTCCCAAAGCTCTCAAAATTTGGGAAACATCGCAAAGTGCCTATAGTTCAATAGGTACATGCTGAAGGGTTCAGGTCACACATCCAAACAGGTGAAAGAGGTATTATTCACAAGATGGAGGGTTGGTAAGAATGCACATGAGAAGAACAATCCGGAATTAAACTTACAGCTTTCCAGTTCTAAAGAACAATTCTGTGTGTCCAGAGGAAACCTGCTGAAATCCATGAAGCACATAGCAGAAACTGTTATTCTGCAGAAGGGAACAGAAAACCAGAAATATTAATGAAAAATTTCAGACACTTTTAGCTGTGCACACATCTTAGTGAGGCCCCCAACCAATCTACTCTTTAGAATGCTATTGATTGAGGTTTTCTGCCCTTCTAGATGCTTCTAAAATAGCTTCAGGATGGTGAGATAAAGTTAAATCAGTGAGAGATCATCTTTTTTTTTTTAAACATAAATAATCTTCATTATTAAGATTTGATTTTTAAACCCTATATTGGCCTGATCCTTCATTAGCCCTTCACACATTTTGTTTTGAAGGTTTACACTTAGGAATATTAACAAAGGGAATGCACATTTGTTGTCTTGATTTCTCATAGACTGAAGTAGATAACTCTACAGATTAAAGCAAATATTATTCCAAGTGCTGTTTTCTCAGCTAGAATGGTTATAATATTTAATTGCAAAGAGAGATTAGCTGCAATTTCTCTAAGCTTGCTCTCCTCTTAAATGAAATATTTTATATTGTAAAAAGTTTAAAGAAATCTAAGCAAAGGCTATTGTGCATTCCACCTGCTTTTTCACTGATGTTTAGAGGGCAAATATCCCTTTGTATTTAATAAAGAACAAAAATAATCAAACTTCCTAGGGGCAGCAACTTAAATATGACAAATATTGCCAAATTTCCCTTTTTTGTCACAGCTTGCATGTCATTTGATGGTTTAGTTTGATTTTTCAGTTTTCCCCAGATGGAATCCTACAGGAATTTCAGAGGGTTCTACTGGTTATATAAAGTGCCCTTTGTGATCAGTAACCACACTGTAATTGGATTTTTACAAGTATAAGACTTTACTGGCTTGAAATGAGATCCTAAGAGTGGGACATGCATAGGACATCCAGCTATGGATGTTGTTTCCATCCTTCAGCTATTGACAAAAGGACCAGGGGAACAAGAAGAAAAGAAAGACTATTTTAGCAACAAATCTGGATTTTTTGTTTCACTTTGCTTCAATAACATCCTGGATGCCAGGCACTGAAGAAAAACTGTGAAATATGCAGATTTATTGCAGGTAAGTATCTGGAATATAATCTACTTACTGCATGTAAAACTGGCAATACAAAAAAGGGTTTTAAGGAACATCTAAGGAACATTTCCTATTTCTCACTTGGAGAATCACTGATATGAGCCTTAGTGTAGGGGTATAGCTCCTCTGATCCCTCCCTCTCAAGAATCATGGAAATTAATACAGCAAAAAAATGCACACTTCACCTCCATGGTCCTTACTGTCAGGGTGATTCTTGAACATACACTACTTTAAAGTGCTGTTGGGAGGATTTCTGCACATCCTCATGAGAGGGGAGATAAATTCATTAATTGTTGGAACAATTATTACACAGCCATGATCTCAAATGCTTCCATAAATCTTCAAACAGTCCAGACTGGATGAAATATCACCTCTGTGCACAGGGCTAATTAGTAACAAACTGGATTTCTGCAATGCACACTCCTCAGGTTCCTTACCCTAAGGGGAAAATTCCTCCACTAGAACTATTTCTGCCACATCATCCAAATCTCCTTCATAAAGCAAAGCAGGAACATGCAGAGTGAAGGGAAACACATTAATGACCTTGCTAGTCCAGTTCTGGAATTGCTGTTTCACTTTCCAGTTCCTTTTAGTCCCACAACACTGCTGGTATCAGCATCAAGAATCTGCTCTCTGTGCCCATCTAGAGCCCTGGTTTGTATCACTGCATGTTTACTGGTAAGCTAGGCTGAAAATAGCTAAAACAGTTTTTAAAGATTCAAGGTAAACCAAAAAACAACCAAAACCATGTTTTTTCTTTGCTAATAATTTTGGGCTTTACTGTGCTCAGTAGCAATACTGCTAGAGCCACTGGGAAGGAATTAACACTCAATAAACTCCCTTAACAGGAAACAATATCTGAATGACACAAAAATATGTTGTCAATCCTAAATTTCTTTTCCCACTGGCACACTGGTCACCAATTTCCCATTATGTGCTGCCAGGGGATCAATGCCAGTCCAGTATGAGAATCTTAATTGCAAGTATTTCCAGTCATTTCAATTACAGCCAAGATGTCACAATTGCAGTCAGGGATTTTCTTAGGGAAGGGTATTTCCTCACCTCAGACTGAAGAGGACATTGCCATCGGGGTACACTCTGAGCATGATGTTTTCCACAGTTGTATCATGGATGAAAGATCTTTTGGAGTGCACAAAAAACACATCAGGCACCCAAATCTTTTTGATCAGCCGCCCATCGAAAGTCATACTTTTGTTTTTGTTGCTACGGAATGAGAGCCTCTCATCCTTCCAGTAGTGTCTGAGATATAAAGTCATTGTGAAGTCCTTTGTTTCATTAAAAATAAAAGGAGACAATGCTTGTTTTAGTCAAGTGCAACAGAAAACACTACAAATTAATCAGTTCATGCAAAGGATCGATTTCTTCTCTGGATATTATCTGAAAGATCCTTAGTGAGAGGAATCAAGCACCACTTATTGAGTGTGAATGTGAATATTGCTGAGATTTTGGTTGTTTGTCTTGTCCCTGGTGTCTTGGTCTGAGGTTCAGATTCATTTATCCTCAGATAATTCCTCAGAATTCTACATATTTCAGTGGTCTTCTGGATTGGGCCAGCTGTGCCGTGACAAAGAAGCTTTAAAACCAACCAAAGGTAAATGGAAAAACATTTCTTCTGGAAATCTTCACAACCTTTTCCAAGGATGGACTGTGGTTCCTTTAGGGTTCCATTACAAAGGGATTAATTTGAGCTCTTCATGAGCACTTGGTCAATTTTTAAAATCCATAAATCTGTACATTTTGTACAAATCTTGTACAGGGGTTAGATTTGTACATTTATGAATTAAATGCCTCAGAGAGAAACAATATGATGAAATTCATAAGAGTAAGCAATTAGATTTTACAATAATTAAAATAACTACAATATTTTTTAATATAAAAGATCATTACAAATATTTCATCATCCTATTTAGAGAAACATCACGACTGCAAATATTCTAGAGGGAAGAGATGGAGAGGATGTTGCAAACCCAGAGTGAGCTCCTGCACAGCCTGACTGCTCTGTGTTCACCTACATAAATTTTGTATTATTAGGCAGACATCGTTTATCTCAGTAGAACAATTGCTTCTGTTAAGAATCCTGTGAAGAGACTTAAATCTTCCCCTGTAATATGATTTTATGGCCCTGTAATATGATTTTATGATTTGGGTAGGTTTCTAAAGGAGTGCAGGAGTTCATACTGACATTATTGGTGACAATTTGGGCTGAGGAATGAACTGCCTGCATTCCAGTGCTAGAGGCTCTAACTGCAGTGGGGTGTGTCTCCTTCCCAGGACCATTTCTGGAACTGATGGTTCTATTTCCATTTGTTATGATCACAACTCCACCCACGCCACAATTATGGAATATTCAGATTTGCATAAAGCAAAGGACATGAAGCCTCATCATGTAAGGTGCAGAGTACTGAGAACTCCCCTGGAAGCCCAGGGGGTTTATTGAATAGTTGGAGTTTTCAAACCACAGCACTGCCCACTCTGAGCTGTTCCTCTGGCCCAGGGAGAAATTCAACACTTACTAGTTTCAATGCATGCTTCAAGGCAAGCTCGTGCTCTTTAGGGTTTGCTTTCTTTAACTACATTATTCTCTACCACCCATCCAGATGTTTCTGAACCCCCCATATTTTTACTGAAATCCTTTATTCCAGTTCTACTCACCATGTCAACTTCAGATATGCTGTCAATGCTCTCCACCTGCACATCGATGCCCACAGGTATTGGTGACCCTGCAGTGGAACAGAAAAAGGGATGAGGAGGAAAAAATCCCTATTTTCAAAGGGAAGACTGTGCAACACCAGCAACATACAGAGAGTACTCCACCTCAGCATTTACTGCAGTCTCTCCACTTCAGAACACTGAATGATAAAAGGCAGCAAAGTAAAACCTGATGTTAAGCAGTAGTGAAAATAAGCACAACATCTTCAGTGATCTTTTTGCAGCCAGACCAGTTGTTACTGGCCCTGCACTCTGGCCAGCAGTGGCAGTGCCCTTGTGATGCCAAAGCTCATGAACCCCTTGGAGTGCTATTCAGAACCACCACAGGAAAAAGCTGAGTAAATACATGAAATACATCAAAGATTGCAAAGCTTTCTTACCACTCCCAATGTTTATTCACAAACAGCATACTTATTATTACTTTTATTATCTTTAGTTACTGAACCCTTTAAGGTTTGGTATAGCTATTTATGAAAAAGGATTGCTTGCTCACTAGCTCACGAGGGACAAGCTGTACACACACTAATCATGTTCTGTCACTGTGTCATGTATTTACTGAGTGCATTTTGAGGACGAAGTTACTCCAAATCAATTAAGAATTACAGTCAAATATGAAATTATTTCCACTCTTTTCAGCGTGAAATATAGAGAATGGGTTATGTACCTGGGAGATTTTCAGCAATCATTCCACAAATTGATTAATCACTTCTTTACAAGGGAAGATGAGAGGAGTATGCATATATGCACAAACACACCACCCTCCCAAGAATATTCCACATTTGGCCTGAAAATCAGTAGTAATTACTGCACATGGGATTCCAATCACTTTTGTTAAAAATAGCCAGTTAAAATATTTCTAAAGTACACATTTTGAATAACCTGTTAAAAACACAAATACAAGGAAGTCTCAACAGCAACAGCTTTTCTAACTTGTCCTTTTCTTGTCTTTTCCTTTTAGCCCTGTCGAGCCAAAATAGTCCAGGAACATCACTCTTGTGATAACCAGCCACAATACTGTGTTCCTTTTTGGAATTATCCTTAAAATAGCAGCCTTCGAGGATTACACAGCTGCCTCCAGTTCTTACCAGTAAAGATCTTGAACTATTTCAGAGGTATTTTTAAATCTGGCTCTATAATCTCTTGATTTCACTTGTCTTTTTTTAATGGGGACTCTGTTCCTGCACAGAACAGATGAAGATGCATTGTGCATGGGAAAGCAAAGTGACACGTGCTCAGAGTTAGCAGCACATACCAGAAAATATTTAGGCACTGACAAGGGCTGTGCTCTTTGGCTCAGAAATCTCCCTCTGAGAGGAACGCCTCCCTCAGCCTCTTGGCCAAAGCCCAAAATAAGATTCAGGACTCCAGACAGCAAAGTTTGTTAGTAAAACGCCAGGCAGCACTTTGGGAAATGCTGTTTCTTTTGGAGAATAGAGACAGCAAAGACAGCTGCCCCAGGGGCTGGTGCACGAGAGTATCAATGAATATATTCATCCTTCACACAACACAATAAAAGCTTTTATGCCTCTCCTAAGCTAGTTTTGTCCCCTTCTTGCTTTGTCCTGATCACACCACACAAAGAGTTTACTTACACTAAATACCAACTTGTACTGAACACCAGTACAAAAGGGCCTGGTTGTAATCTGAGTGGAGTCATCTTTTCTGTATTCCACTGAAATCTTGTAAACTAAACACGGCTTTAGACAAAGTAGAAGTCATAGAGGAATTTATACCTGATGTGAGCATCGTTCACAAAAGGCATTCACACATCATTTACATGCAAACCACAATTTATGTTGAATTATGTGGGTGGAACAGGAGGGGGAGGGAGCAGCTCTCAATGTCAAGAAAGGTTTTACCACTTCCTGAGTCAAGGACAAATCTAGAGCAAATTAAATGTCCCCCATCAACATTCTTCAAGCAAACAAGGAGCTATCCACAAATCATATCCCAGAATGAGACATCTGACTTTCTAAGCCATGTGTCACATTTAGTCAGGAAAAGGCTTTTCTTAGTGACAGCTGCTCCTGTCAGGAGGACAGCAGTGAGGATAGCAGTTCTAATGTTTCTCAGAATCTCAAAAATTACAGACAATTTCTTACTCAAACAAACATTATTCCAGTGTGGGCAGAATTTCCTTCAATAATCCAACTCCTCTGGGCAGATACAAAGGATCTGATCACAGAACTAGAAATCAGTGTCACCTTATGGTTATGTTGGGTGCATGCACACAAACCAAAGTGCCATTTATCCATAAATACACAGAGACACTTGATTCTTTGAAAGCACAGCTTGTACTGCACTGGGAACCATTATAAAACCAAGTTAGTGAGGAAAATGAATGGCATAGAAGAGATCAAAACCCATGGCCAGGAGAAATACAGTGAATGATTCTAAAGGGAACTGTTACAAATAAATTTGCTCCTGATTAGGTAGAAATGCTAGAACTGTGAAATGGACTCCCTGAGAAGAGGTTCCTGTTAGAGACCAAAAACCTTCCTCATGATGCTTAATGAGAATAGCCGTAAATGCCTCCCTAGAACCAGAGACCAGACAGGAATAAAGGAATAAATAAATATTTATTTGAAAGGCCTTCAGAGGTCACACTCTGGGCTCCAGAGGCTCCTGCCTCAGTGCATCCCAAAATGGACAATGACAGCTCCCGAGTTCTTCCCACTTTGATAGCAGCATCAATTCCCCAAGCAGAAGCCAGGCAAGGATGGAATTTGCCCAAGCTTGCCCCCCTGTCCCCAAGATGAAGGTTTGCAGTTGTTGGGCCCAGGAGGGTCTGGGTGTCCTTGGAGAGCGAGCTGGAGAGGCTTTGTTATGTCAGTGTGAGCATGAGAGAACAGCACTGAACGAGCTCCAGGGAACTGCAGAGTCACACTGGGCACTGCAGGGCTGGGAACAGAGAAAATTAAAACCTAAGGCATCAAGAAAACACTGTAGAGTCTGGCATTCACCACAGAGAATTATTAAAGCACATCCCCTACCCCAGCCCTGACCCATTACTAACAGAGCAGCTGCAAATATTTCCTTCCTATTCTGACTCTACTTTGGCAACAAACCTAAACAGATAATAAAGACACTAAACATTGCATATATATATTCTGCCCTGATCAGTGTGCTCTTCAGTTTTCCAATCTGGAGCACTTTTATATTATTGTCACTAACACACTCCACAAGATACCTATTGGCCTCAGCCTGGTCCAATCCTTCTTGGTTTCTGGGAAGATCTGCATGTGTGATTAAAAATCAACTCCACTAGAAACAGGAATAATTAGCTATTGGGAACAGGGCCGCTGGGAACTGTAATTTCTTATTCCTTGGATTTTTTTGCCACAAGAGGATGTTTTTAAAAAAACACAATTTCAATAAGATTGGAGAAGGTTCCTAAACCAGCCAGAAGAGGAAAGCAATTCATCCACCTCTGTGCCTGCCCCACAGCTTTCTCCCTGCTATATTGAGAATTTCAATCTCTCACTGACCATCAGACAACAGCATCAAATTCACTTCAAAAAAAAAAAAAAAAGTAACCAGAGCAAAGCTGTGGTTTTTATTTCCCAGTTTGACAAAACTGGGGATGGCAGAGAGGATTTTGTTATTAAATTGAGCAGCTTCAGTTGCTTCTGGAGGGTCACTACAAATCATTATTTTAGAGGGATTAGTGATTTTCACAATGGAGGCTCTGCAGATTTTCAGGATAATTACTCCTCAGCAGAAAAAACCAGCATTGTTTTCAGACAGGTTTATCTTCATGCAAGCCATTTCCAGTCTTTTATTTTAAAGGTTTAAGCATAGCAAAAGAATTCCTTGATGAGCATGGAATTTTATTAATAGATAGTGCATCAGGTAAATTCTGTAATACCCTTTTTAAAAGGGATATTATGTAAAAAAGGATATCCTTTTAGCATTTTTAGGATCAGTTTCTACAGTAATAATGACTGGTTTAGTGAATTCTACAGTATTTTTATAATAGCCAGACCTTTGGGTATGCAACAGATTGCACCTGAAGATCCATAAAATAAATGTAGAATTTAGAAACAACTGTGTCCCAGTACAGTAAGACTAATTTGTAAGAGTGTGTGCTGGGAAAAAAAAAAGGAAGGTTGAGAGAAAAATGCCAGTAGGAGACAGTAAGGAGAGAGAGAATTAAGGTCTGTAGCAGGACTTTGTTCTAAAAAAGGCCTGTGGGCCTGGAGAGGAAGAAAAGTGGATAGAAATGTAAACAAGCTCAAGGGAGGTGAAGTTTGGTTGGATCTATTTATTTTCTTCTGGCAATGACAGGAACAGGAGAATTACTGGCAACAGTATTTTCTTCTTGTTACTACTTTGTTTCTTTCTTAGTTTTGTGAGAAATGAAGGTGGGCTGCTATTAGCAGTAACCAGCTCTTGGAATGGAAGAATCAGCAATGTGAAAGAAAAAAATCCAGAGGACGACTATGAGAGGTTTTGCACATAATCAAAACATTTCCCCTCCTGTCCTGGACCCCCAGCTATTCCTTCCAGTAACAGATGATAAAAAGCCATTCCACTTTCATCAGTGTGAGCCTTCAGCACAGTGAGAAGACTTTCTCATCTCTCAGCCAGAGCTGTGGTGCAAAAAAGAAAACAACTTGGTGGCAAAGAGCTTTTAGAACTGCAGCACTTTTTTAACACACACTGGGCCAAATTTTCTTTAGTTTCCCCTTCCCCCTTTTACCTTCACATGAATGTAAACGTTACTAATTTATTTTGAAGAAGGAGAAAGCATAAAGGGAAGTGATCTAATGAGATTTCCAATCCTCTGAAAACTCAAAATTAAGATTACATTTAACTGCAAATTGAGATGTAAATCTGCAGGAAAGACTTACCTCTTGACCAGCTAAATGCTGCTAAATTATTTTCACCATTTCTAATACTTGCTTACGTTATTATCTTTTATACTGGTTGAAAAAACAGAGATAATCCATTTTAAAACTTTAACTAACACACTGTTAGCACAGGAAACTATTGGTTCCTAAGACACAATGTAAAAGAAAAACCAATATATATACATATAAATATATATATACATACAACAGCATGTGTTACTTCTACCAGTACTTAGAAATAAGATAGTTCAGAAAATAAAAGTATATAGATAAATAGATGGGTAATAAGAAAGAAAGTAGATTTAAAGCATTTCTAAGGATTTGCTCTAAGACCTCTCTCAACATGGAGTTTTGGCTGCTATGGCAGCCTGCACTGTGGCCCTCAGATCTGTGCTGTGCTGAGAAGTCTCTGTTCATGGTCTGTGCTCACCCTTTCTTGTGGAGTTTAAAACTTGGGGTAATCCTTCCAAGAAGTGCTGGCAGCATAATTTCATTTCTCACTTTTTCTCCACTCCCAGTTTAAGCTGCCTTCTCACTTCCAAACCAAACAGGACCATGGCATTACACAGAAGGCAACAATCTAACAACAACCACGACAAAAAAATCCAGAAAAGGAAAAAAACCACCATCACCAACTTCCACCAACAACTCAAGAGCCTGGCTTAGGGTGTCAGTACCATGGAACAAGGTCAAGTTTTGATTTTTAAAGTTTGATTTTTAAAGTTTGAATTGTTGGTTTGCTCACACAACCTCATTGTATAATGAACTGCAGACAAAGTAACATTTCTCCAGCCAAAGAGCAGGACCAGCTTGCCAGCAGCTTGCTGGGTTTGCTTCATCTCAGTGCTCTGTGTTTCACCTGTGTTCATCTCTAATCTGCTAATAAATGGACAATGTCAGGACTAAATTTTAAAATCCACAGTCAGACTCTGATTGTGCAGCTGGAATGGCACTGCAACCAACAGAAGAATGCCAAAATACATTCACATAAATGGCAGCAGAGTTGTGTTCTTTTGCTCAAAAAATGGATCTCTCACCTCCACAATTATTTCCAGTAACAATGCAGCCAGTAGCATCAGTATCCAACAGTTCTACATTTATTTCCCCCAGGTTTTTACCTGTGCATGTTTGCTCAGTTTAAAAATCAAATTCAGCATGTTCTTTCTTTGCAACTTAAGTACCAAAATCTCTGGGTCTTGTGGTCTGCTCTGTGTGGGGCTAAATGAAAAACAAACAAGGCAGACTTAGATTTAAGAGTCCCCTGAACTGAGGAATCTCCAGCAGGTTCAAAACAGCATGAATTTTCCAGCTGCTTTTTCTCTCAAACCAGTGCAAAGGATGATTGACCTTTTCAGGCAAAGGGGCACAGTGGAGCCAAATTAACAAAATCTGCCATTCCAACTCCCTGACATACCCAGAAAACCACAATGGGGTATAGGAGGGGGAAAAAAACCCGACCCTCTTCTACAGGTAGGGAATAAATACTTGTTTTTCATCCAGCTTTTCTAATCTGTTTTTTGTTGTTGCAAACTGATGCACTGTGCTGAGCTGAATAATCACATGACGTGGCATGTGACAGATACAAGCCCTTCGTAAGTCACAGTACCAAGCTGCCTCATGAAATTTGATGAAAATAAACTCAAAATTTCACCTGTGTTAACAGCACAAAGCCACAGTGCTGTAAGTCTTAAAGCAGTTCAGGGTTATGCTGTAACTGCTGTGGCAATGACATCTCTAATTTCTCCTTCTCTAGGTGTGTTATCTTCTGCTGCACACTTAAACATCAGTGTTCTTCAGAGAAACCCACACTCCACGTGTGCTGTCATAAAATAATCCCATGGATGCTACTCAGATTCATGTTTCAGGAGAGAAATTTGTCCACTAAGGGTCACAATTGTGTGCTAAATCCCTGCTGCTGCCTTATGAACACCAAACCACTCATACAGCAACAGCACTGAAATCAATGCTAAAACAGGAACTGGAGGATAACTTTGGGACTGACACTCATTTCACCTTGACTTTTTTCACTCTGTGCTCTAAAAATGCCAATGGATCTGTTTCAGTATAAGAGAGATTCACATTCTGCATATTAAGAGAGTTCTAAAAATTTGGAAGTGTATGAAGTATTGGACTGAAAAAGGTGCCTCCCATGCCACTGTGGCATGTGGGTGACAGAGAAGAAGAGCTGAGGCCCTCTCCTGCTGAAAACTATTTCTGAAAGACAGAAGTACAGCTGAAATCACACTCAGGGCAATGATAAGTGAGAGGTCTGTGCACTGAAGTCAGTGGAAAAACTACAGCTGCCTTCAAGAGTGGAGTCTGTGAGGAGTCACCTGCAAATAAAAGGACAAGGGGAAAAAGCCTGGTCTAGATTTTCTGGGTGTAAAAATTCCTCACTCCCCACAAAAAATGACAACTGCCAGCTCACAGGGTATGTTCTCAAAGCTGCTGTTAGGTACATCATCAGTATTGTTTTCTGGGATCATCCAGCAATAAAGCACATCCCAAACTGCTGTCAGCTTTCATGGAAATGCTACTTCCTTTCTGAGGTGACACTCTCAAAAATTTAAATTCCTTGTGAGGCAACAAGAAGATGTCCACACTAACAGATATTTGATGAGACAGGTATTAGGCAAGAGGTAATCTGAACTTCTGTTGCCAAGAAACAGATTGTATCTCAACTATTGTTCAAAATCAGGCAAGGTTTTTGCTGTTTGACAAGACATCATTTCTATGGCAACAAGAAACCCTTTCACATTTTCCCAGTGCATCCAAAGAGGCTCTCCTTACCCATTCTCCCTCTTGGCACCATCACCAGGCCCCACATCCCAGCAGCTGGAGTCACCAAGAGCAGCTCCCCAGACCTCAGCTTGCCTCCCAAATCTGTGTTTGTCCACACAACTCATTATTGGTCCTCATAGGTTTTATTTTGGCCTCATAATCCAGAGCAGTTCAGTCTATTCTCATGAATCATGAAAACTGAACTGGTGACGCAAAGACTCAGACAAAGCTTATTAGTGGGGCAGATTTCTCATTGTCCCTTCCATGAAGGAGAGTCAAAATTGAATCTAAACTGTGAACATCCCATTGAATTTAGTCAAATGCAATTTAATGCAATTTAGTTAAATGAAGAAATAATCACCATAGTGCCCAACAACACAGAAACAACTTGATAATAAACTGAAGGCCTGTGGGTAGTTGTTTTGTTTTTTTTTAATTTGGTACACAGCTAACAGATTTAGGGACTGATGGATCACTTCAATCTCTCAAAACAAATCTGATGACTAAGTCATTTGCTAATTGCTACTAGACTCTGCAGTTTACAGGGATACCTTAATCACTGTTCTCAAACGACCTTATTCTAATAATATGTTTTTACTTAGCTCTGTAAAACAAACAATTTGAACAGTTTCTCCTATTGATACACTAAACACAAAGAAGGTTCAAGTAAACTTCCAGAGAGAGGAGAAACTCTTAACCAGCACAGTGCAGGCCCATGCTGCTTACCTCCAAATCCAGGTCTCAGTGCAAAGTCATGGTCCTCTATGTGAAGAAGCTGCTCAGATTTAAGAGGCCGAATTTTCGTGCTGTCAAGTTTTCTCATTTTAATTTCTCGTTTGCTATGTTTAAAAAAAAAAAAAAAAAAAGAGGGAAATTAAATTTCTTTTTTCTGCCCTGACATTCACAGTGCTAGTCAAACGAAATAGAGACCTGAGAGCTGAATTCTGACAGGAATGTTAAGGGTAACAATTGTGCTAATAAAGCTGGAGAAAGATATATTGGGAAAGGGTGGGAAATGAGGTGTGAGGGTGCCCAGGTCCATGAAGAACACCAATTACTTATAAGAAGTCCCATGAAGAATGACTAGATCCTCTTCTGTTCTCCTCAGAGATTATAGCTATTATTATATAAGAGAACAGAGCTGTTAGAAGTTAGTGTTCACATCAACACTTGCAAATCAAACTTGGAAATAACACCACATAACCGTGGTTTAACCACTTCATTCATTCCATATTACAAAGACAATTATTCCTTTTATTGACTTTGTGAGATTTTTCATAGGAGCTCAAATGAGTCCATAAACTTATAGAAGGACTGAGAAATGATGATCCTGGATCCAGGGACTTGCAGGGGCTCTGGCTTTAAGTGGAAAGAGAGTAGGTTTAGATTAGATATCAGGAAGATATTCTTCCCTGTGAGGGTGGTGAGGCCTTGGCACAGGTTGCCCAGAGGAGCTGTGACTGCCCCATCCCTGGAAGTGTTCAAGGCCAGGCTGGATGGGGTTTTGAGAAACCTGCTCTAGTGGAAATTGCTCCTGCCCATGGCAGGGAGGGTTGGAATGAGATGATATTTTGATTCTATGTTCTACTGTACACCTTAGGAACACTTTTCTCACAGAAGTGTTCTCATGGTGAGAAGAGTGAGACATGGGAGGAGACTGGGCAGGTTTGGAGACTCCTTTCACTCAGGCTATTAAGGAATAGGTCAGACATTTATTTTCAGGAATGACTTGAATACAGCTGCTTTGCCACAGGCAAGGGACTCTCCCTAGACACAATTTCTTTCATGCCTTCTGTGATGTGATTCTCTGGGACTTTGCTGCCAGCAACTCTAATTATTACTTTAGACTGAATGATAGAAATCTGTTCTGAAGATTGTAGTCAAACACTGCTTAAGGCAAGGTACAGAATACCTTAGGATAAGGTGTATGACTCTATTTACTTATTTTTCTTCATCTCTCCCTTTTTTTCTTACTAAAGAAGCCCAAGAAATTACTTTTACATTACAGGAATGATGAGGTGGCTGCTGAGCTACTCAGAGCTGCTGGGCTTGGACAAACTCATTTACCTTAGTATTCTTGAATGTCTCTAGCACTGCTGTGTGAATCAAATTGCCAGGGCAATCAGAAGGTCCATGAGGCATTCCCAATACAGACTTTAGTTTTCTAAGGATGAAAATCACACGATTTTACATTTACACATGGGCTGAAATGAAAGCCCATGCTTCAGAGAATTAAAATCACCACAGAGCAAGCCTGCATCAGGGTGGAATGGGCAGCAGAACTGAACAACTGCAATGCTCTACACGAGGAAATTCTGCTGCTTGGGATCCAGGAGGGGAAGAAATGATGAATTGTGTTCAGAATGCCATGGCACAGCTAATACAGTTGGGAAGCATGAGGTTATTTGTCATCTGCTGTGCCAAGGAAAATGCCTGTTCGATGCTCTGCTGATTTCACTGGAAGAAGCAGGCTGGAGCTCTGATTCATCGATTACAACTTCCCACTAGAAGCAAGTCTGTGACTGGGGAAGACTTTCCCCAGAAAAGAGAGGCAAAATATAACCTACCAGGGCAGGAATTTTCTACTTAATAAGCCACTGGGACGAGACCTTATGGGATTTTGATATTCCTTCTATTTTCCCAGATGAGGACAAAATAAACAGATGTGGAACCTATATGAAAAGCATATTTTGTGCCCATTTACTTGAACAGCCTATTCAAGCTGATGTTTTATATACAAATGGTGGAATTCTATAATTATTTCTAACTGCTATCAAAAGTGGTTGTTCAACATAGACAAGACCTTGCAGGAATCAGAACAGCATTTTTAGTACAAACATGCTGCATCTTTTCTTCAATACCTTCAGTTCTTCCTTTAGTAGAATATAAACCTTTACTGAGAAGGAAAATATATTTATATGCACAGATATATGCTTCTGGTACTTGGAATGAATTTCATGGACACTGGTAACATTCCATGTGTAAAGGCACCAAAACTTTTAAAAATTCCATTAAAATTTTTAAGATAATTAAAAAATAATACACTTCCCCTTCACATTTTTTCTCCTTTTGCTGCTTCCCCAGCCCAAGGCTAAGAAGTGTTCTCCAGCAGATACTCCTTTAGCATCAGCATCTGGGCTCCAGATGTTGCTCCTTGGCTAAGAGTTACTGAATTAAATTGTCCTCACTGAGGCATTAAAGTTATTTAACTGTTGGTTCAAAGGGAGTTTCATGTATGTGTTTGTTTACTCCAAATAAATCTAACTATCCACCAGCACTACAGTATTGTGAAATCATGAGCAGATGTTTTCTTGAGTGCTCCTTCCCATGGTACCAATTGTGGTAAAAAGCAGGAGAAACAGACTGGACTAGCCTGCATCTCAGAAAAGCTTCCTGACATCAGTCAAGATAAAACTTTGCATTCTCACAGAAGCTCAGCAAAAGCACAGATTCTGTTTCAGTGGCCTGGCATCCTGGGCTCTTGATTGTGCAGCTTTGAGCAGCACACCATGGTCTAAGGGTCAAACCCAGCCATGGATTCTGCACATTCATGGTATGGCAGATCTCATGCTGGGTTCAAGAGGAAAACCCCACACAGAATCCCAGAACCATTTAGGTTGGAAAAGATCTTTAAGATCATTGAGCCCAACCATTAACTCAGCCCTGCCATGTTCACCACTAAACCAGGTCCCTAAGTTCCAAATCTACACATCTTAAACACCTCCAGGGATGGTGAATCAACCCCTTCCATGGGCAGTCTGGTGCAGGGCTTCACAGCCCTTTTGGTGAAGAACTTTTTGTGAAATCCTTGGCAGATAGTTTTGTGAAACCATTAGAAGACAGATGCACCTAAGGAAAGGAAATCTCTCTTTACATGTAATCTCAGGTAGTAATAACAAAGGGAACTCTGACAGATGCCTTGGTGTTGGTGTAGATCTGAGCAATGATAATTATTTCTTGATCTTTGTGAGGCACATGGTCAAGAAACTACTGCCTTCAGTTATAGCTGTGCTGTCCCTAACTGTATTCCAGACAAGGTTTTACATTACGCAAATTAAATGGCAATCTTTAATTACATTCCGAAAGAGGTCATAAAAAGCACTTGCAGTGTTTCAGGTCACATAGGAAATTCACTCTTGTGGGTACTCATATACTAAGTTAATGGAAGCACCAACTTTTTGGCTGAAAAAGAGTGAGGAATTCTGTTTTGACACTTCCCTACCCACTGCTATTGCATGGACCTTGGTATTTGCCAGAGCTCTCAAAGAGCAGTTTGTCACTGCCTAGAACACCAAAGCAGCTAATTCAGAATTAATTAACAATGAACAAAGATGTGTCAGGCTTTTAAAGACAAATTTAGCTGCTCCTACCAAGCCTTGAAAACCATTAGCAAATGTAAGGTCAAAGGTCTGCTCAAAAGTACTTAGATCATTTTTGGTTAAAGCATTTAATCACTTAATGCCATCAGTGGAGCTCCATAAACCAATGGCATTCCTGGGATTGATGTGGTTTGTGTCCCATCTGGTTGTCTTTAACTTACCAGGCTATCAAAAGTTTATGCTGGTTCAAGGAGGAATGGGACAAGTTCATGGAAAAGAAATCCACTGAAGATCACTAAATCTGCAGAAATTACATCCCACACAGGATGTCCCTGGGGAAATTTGGTGACTTGATACAGCTGTGAATATTAGAGGAAAATACCTTGTTTGCCCTGCCATTATTCATCCAAGATTGAGCTTGCAAGCCCTTGTTATAAACTCAGTATAGTACAAGGATCCCTGGAAAGATCCTGCTTGGCTGCTGTGTTTTAGAGCTCTGCTAATGATGTGGTAGAAGGTCTTGGAGGAAACTAGAGAAAGCTTTTTTTTCTTACCACCCTTTCATATTCAGAATGAAATTAGGTAAGTTTGTGAGAAGAATACTATTAAGGTGCCTTTTATGAAAAGAATATGCTGGAATTCATGGCCATAAGTTTCTTTCCAGTGCTGTGTCCCCAAGATACTCTGGCTACTACTAAATCAAAGGTATCCAAAAGGTAGAAGTTACAGAAATCTTATTCCAAGGGGAGTCTGTGGGGTTATCCAGCAGTGTGACCTCTTAAATGTTTTTATACATTTATCAAGTCTTGAAGCCCAGATAAATGAAACAATCAAAACTGTACAGCTCTCTCTCACACATGTGAAAATGCATTTCTGATTGTTCAGTAACATCAGCAACATGTACCATCAAAAAACCCTAATATTTTGACAATCAAATGTTTTGTTCTTTGCAGTAGGAAATGGACCATGAGAATAATCGCTTTCTCATGTACTTTTGGTTAATGCTTTAAAATCTTCTTTACAGGAGAATGCAGACAAATAGCTTTGGAGGGAGAATTGGGTTACTCTATTAAAACAGTGGAACTTGGAGGTTAAGTAACATTTTCACATGGGATTCTTTTTAAAAGGCCACCCATTTAACCAAGGCCATCTGTCAGCTGTGTCCCTAATAACCCTAGTGCTGGCTGAAAGATTTTTCCCCAGAAAGAAAAAGATGCTGGTGGAAAGTCAGACCCTGTTGCAATGTATTGGAGGCTAATGCAGCCTTCAGAACAAAAGCGGAGAGTGAAACAAAGAGAAATTAAACACATTTGGATCCTTTGCAGAGCAAAGCTGATTTGCAGCTGCTAAGCTTTGGGATCCTCTGTGGCTCAGATTTTGCAGTCTTCTTCCCAGGACCTCAGAAATGGGGATGTGGGGATGCCAAAGCATGCCTTGTGTAAAGAAAACTGCCACGCCAGGCAGCATCAGATGAGAAGGCAGTGCTGGCACTCCTCCTTGCTCCTATTCTTCCTTTCTGATAACACACCTGTGCCTGTCTCCCAGGACTGGCACATGGATCCATTTGCATGTACCAGTAAAGATCTGTGATGATGGAGAGGACACTGTGCTAATACTGGCACTGCAAGAGGATGTTCAGCAGGATGCCACATTTCCCATCTCCTACCACCAGGTTTCCCTCCTGCTTTGTGATTTTTTATGTCAATATTGGAGCAAGTGCTCTCAGCTATGGCAGAACAGGATAAATGCAAACAGCAGCAGCAGCAGCATATGCTCCCCTCTTAGCACAGACAAAAGGGTACCAGCTGAGCTTCAAACAGACCTTCCTTGCCATTTTCACTAACAAGGTATTTCTTCTGCTTCCATTAGATTCTTAACTGCTTCCTGAGACCAGCAAAGCACAAGATTAAATCTTATGTTGATACTGGGGCTAGTTCTGTTTATCTTCCTTTGTTATTACAAATAATTGTGCACCAGCACTCAGTTTGAAACAGTTTGGCCTGCTGAACAGTCATTCTTTTCATGAGCTTTTGGCTTGCACTAAACTCAGACCCACAACTTCAAACAGAAACCCTGAAGTACTGAGTGACACAGCAGCAGCTCTGGGCACCTCTGTTGTGTCATCTCTTACTTTGCATTGCTAAATACGACTTTATCAAGACATATAGGACTCTAGAGATATTTTATTGTTGGATCATTGCATGAGAAGTGATAACAGGAGGTTAACAGCTGTACACTTGCTGCAAAGAAGGAACAAAAACATCTTAAACACGTCAGAGGAGTCCAGTTATGTTACTTTTTTCAATATGCAACATTGTACAAATAAACTATTTGTACACTGCTCATTTTAGTAGGGGAGGCAAGTACACTGAAAAATCTAAGTTATATCACTTCTCCTTCCTTACATGGAGCTAGTTATTCCCAAGAAAGAGAAATTTTCCTTGAAACATCAGTGGAAGCCATTGGTCTGTTCACACAGTATTAGATTAATTTGAGAATAGGGTGAGAGACCTCATATGAGGTGCCTCCATGGGGGAAAAGCACTGACACTTTCCACAAAATCTTACAGGTAAAAATCTCTCTATCATTATTCATTTTCAACCAGCTACTCGATTGGAAAGACTAAGAACAGAGACAATCTTCAATGTCTAAAAGCACAAAGTATATTCCAGAAAGGGAATCACTACAAATAAGGTATCATTCACCACATTTAGGGGTATAAAAAAGTCTTCTGTATCTTTATAGTGTAGCTACCCTGCTGTTTAGGTAATAGAATTCACTTTGTGACCTTGGCATAGGACTTTGGAAGGCATTTCTGCTTCTTGTGATGGGAGTTAGAGAAGAAGAATACTTAAAACACCACAGCAATAGCCTGGCAGCCTTGTATCACCCCAGGTAAAAGAGCTGTGGGTGGGTGGGAGTGGGAACATGACTGCCTATCTGTGAAACATTCATGAAGTCACAATATGTAATGTCTGGTTATGAAAATTAATTAACAATTCACCATTTCTTTGTTGGGAACACCCTATCGATACTATGCATTCTATAAATCCAGAAACTGGAAAAACAGGACAGCGAACCAAAAGGGTGTGTTGAAAGGTGGCTGACAGCATGAAGTTTACCAGATGAACACAGACAGATAAAGTCTATTTCTTACCTGTTATGTTTTCTTGAGAATGACATTTGCTGCCGACGATGAAGACGCTGATGCTGACTGTGAGAACTGTGGAGCACTGCTGTTGGCCACAGGCAGGTGAGGAACAGAAGTTTCATGACCAGGACCATCTCTTCCAAAAGAGAAATGTGCCTGATCACCCAATCCACCTCGCTGACTTCTTATTTTCAGTGTTTTTACTGTCTAGAAACAGCATAGCATACAAAAGATGCACATGAAGCAAGGCATCACTGAAGAGAGAAGACAGGGGCATCCCAATTCTGATGTCCTCGCCGAGTTCCCTTTGTATTTTGGCAAATCATAAATATTCCTTCAGCTCTACATCCCTGCAGCATCTGCTGTCCAACCAGGAGCACCTTGTTTTCAGCACTGTGGTAGGTAGGGCAGTTTGCTTGGCCAGGCTGCTTTCCTCTGATCCATTGCTGCCACTCTTTCAGCAAAGGCGAGTTTTTAAATTCTCCATCACCCGCTCAGTAACCTCTTCGACATAGCCTGTGCAGGCAAAGTGATGTCAAACATTTAATCCCCCTTAAATCCCACACAAAACCATACAAAAATCTGCTTTAATGACAAAGGTCTCTAAATTAATCTTGCTTTCTATATATGTGTGTATCTGCTCAAAATCATCTTCTGCACAGATCAAGCTCTTTTGTTAACTGGCTACATTGCCCTGACTTCCCAACCATTAACATCAATTCTGGCTCTGTGAGCTGCCAGCATTTTGTCAGTACATACACACTTCCTTCTGAACACAACAATATCACAGTACAACCCCAAAAGAAAAATTAACTCCTGTTTTGATATTACCCAATACCAGAAAATACCATTTTTCCCCCTCTCCTTTTTCTTCTTCTTTTTACTAAGCTCTGCAGCTATTTTATTCACCCTAAATTTATAAGGTACGTGCATGTCTAAGATCCAATATCCTTCCACAACCCTAATTTTATCTTTATTTCATTCAGCCTGCCCTACCTGTTCAACAGCAGGTTGAATTGCAAAACATTTTATTAACAAAGTGTTACTTAAACAGTAACTTGCACATGGCAGCTAGAAATGATGGCAAGATTTCTTAGGGGCTTAAAACTGGGCAATATTGGGGACTCTTAGCTAGCACAGTCAAATTTATCCTTTTCAAGGCATCAGCAAGTTCAGTCATTATTAAAACTGACAGCACACATTTATTTTTCTTCATCTAGAAAATCAGAAATTTGAGATTTGGTAAACATGAGCTGTACTTAATAAGACCTCTAATAGGTTCCATTAATTGGTGCTATCATTTGGGTGGGAAAAGGAAAATAAAACAATAATGACATGGAGATAAATATGAGTTCCTGAGCCAGTCTGGTTAAGTTCCCCAGTCTCAACCAGCCTACATATATCAAAGTATCAGCTCACTGATTAAGTAAGATATGAGGAAAAAAATCCAAGAGCCTTTGGCTCCTCTTCTTTCCCCACCCAAGCACAGGCCCAAGAGTAGCAGCAAATAAAAGAAAAAGCAAACTACACTGCAGGCTATGTGATAAATATGTTAGCACATTTCTGCATGTCTAGCTATCTGCACATCCATCAGAGTTAACTCATTTCCAACCATTTCCCTCAGCTACAAAAGAATAACATTTATATACTGCCTTCCCTGCTAATTGTAGCTCCCATTGTTTCCAGATACTGTGGAGAAAGATGTGTTTTATATGTTAATTTAATCCTTAGCTGAAACCACTGGCTGTTATCCCCACTAAGCAAGAGACATGGAATGGGAAGAGTGAGGATGTTCTGAGCACTGAGGTTTACCCACCAAGAGCTCTGTAGGGGACCCCTGATTACATCATGTCCTGCTACTGTAGAAATGTGTTGATTTTGTGTAGCGACCTCAAAGAAGTCAAAGGAGTCCATTAAAAGTAAACAAGTAAAAATTGCTTTGTGGATTTATTTTCCAGCTGGAAAACGGAGCACTGAGAAGCTGCTCTCCAGGGACCTGGCTTTGCAGAACGACTGGCATGCCTCTGGCCAAGCTGCAGATGGATGTCCCTCCCTCCAGGAGCAGGGAGTCTTTAACAGAGACACAGGAAATGAGATGCTGTTTTCATTGAGCTATCAGCACCCCACGGCTTTATTACTCCTGGCTGTAGCATCAACTTTACCACTAAGCTGAAAAGACTGCTCCACGGAAGATTTCCAAAACATGCTGCTTGTTCCTTTTGACTATCCCTGCTAAAATCAGCTTTAGTCAAAAAAAAAAAAAACCCAAACAAAACAAAACAAAAAACACCAACAAAAAAACAAAACAAAACAAACACCAACCAAAAAAAAAAAAGGGCTGAATGCATTGAAATATTCCACCACCTTCACCCATCTGATGCCATAAATACACCTTGGAAGGCCTTGCCTGAGCACACTGAAAACTGAAGCACTACCCCTCTATCCTATGGTGTATTTCTTGTATTTTTTCCAGAAACAGTCTAGCCCACACACGTGGGGTCTCCAGGAGGCACTTCTGCAGTGGGGAATCAAAAACACTTCCACTGAAGGGTGTGAATATCAGTGGGGGCAAATCCACAGCAACAGGGTTTAATTCACAATAGACCTGTTTTCATTTCCTCTGGGGAAAGGAGCATTGCACAGAGCAGATCATAATATCATAATCATCACTGATCATAATCAATCACCATTAAGAAAACAGGTTAATTTCCTAAGCTTTTACCAGCAATAAATTCTAAAAGGATCACTCTTTAGCGAAGAATAAAAACAAGTTAATACATTTTGCTTGTATTGGGCAAGTTGCTGACCAGTTCCTTTAAACACAGAGCGTTGTCTCTTTGCCACCATTAGAATTATTTCTTTAAAATGATCTGTAGCCTATTAAATGTTTGCCATGCTTATGTTTCCTGGACAAAACCCGGCACATGGTAACAGTGCATCAGCTCACTGGGACAGTTTGCAAACATGCAAGCAAGGAAAAGAAGCAAAGGTGAATTCACCACCTGGTATCAGAAAATGAGATGCCTTCTTTTAGTCAGCAAAATAAAACATCCCTTCTGGTAAGTGCAATCTGGAGCTACAGACCCCTCTCCACCAGAGATCACAGAGCAAAGCAGATTGACAACAGCTACTGTAAAAACAAGAACAGAAGAATACCAGGGATGAAGAAATGCTTCAGGGGCTGGAATTTTGCAGAAAATCTGATCACACCTAAAGGCCATTTTAAACATATGGAGATGAAAGACCACAGCACACAGTAGCACTTTTCAATCTGTAAATTAGCTGCAGTGAGAAGAGATGCAATGTGGAATGGGGAGTGTAGGTTTACATGGCATGTATTTTTTCATTCTCCTAATCAGAGAATGAAAAACAAGGAAGAAAACATCAATCAGTCTCCTAAGAGGCACTCACTTCTTATAAACAACCACATCCATGACTGTGAGAGTGTGAATGCAATACTGCTGCACAGGAATAGGCAGCATTTTGCTTTCCTATGGTAACAGACTCAGTGCAGAGCACTTACCATTTATATCATGGTGACTTACAAAATTAATGCTAGAATTAAGGACAGTTTGTCCTGCTTATATTAACACAAATGACAAACCAAGTTTCCAGAATAAGATATCCATTCACATTTCCCAACAGGATGAAGTGGGAGGAAAGCAGAGACTGAGAATTATGATTCCAGTTTGCAGATTTCACAACAGAGCAAGTGCCTTTTCTTCTTATTAGAGAAAAACCAAGTGTTATTTTTCATTAAGGTAATGTGCAGTTCATTAAAAGTAAAGGTCATCTAAACAATTGCATGAACACAGTTGTTGTGTGATCTTAGGTCTCCTTGGGTGTCCAAGAATCCAAACAGGGCATGGGACCTGGACAAAGTCTGCAGCTTTTGAGAGCAAAGCTGAACAATTTCCACTAAAATGGCAAAAGACTGGAGACCAAATTCCACTCCTGAGAATTCTCCAGTTTCTTATTGTCTCTGTCCACAGCCTATTCATCTGAAGGAGTATTTTAAAATAGTGTGGGACCCTGACAAGACCATACTCTATTAAAGGCAGGTATATTTTCCCATATAAAACAGCCTCTTAATACCAGGCTTGAACACCTCTGTTTGGCAAAAGGGTCTTTTCTGCTCTTCCTCCAATTTAAAAAACTCAGGCTTCTCCTTGCTCTAGAGCTGTGTTGGCTAAACATTTTTTTTGTACAATAGACATTTGGTTTGAAAGAGTGAAAAGAACGACAAAATAAAATCCCACACTTTCCTGACTCTTTGCATTCCCCATTTCCAGAGCCCCTAAATCAGGGATTCTTTCCCTTTCATCATTCTGCCCCAGACAGAACAATCACTGAATGAATTTCATCCCTAAATCCCTTTACTTAGCTTCTACAGCAACAACTCTGAAAGTAGAACAATCAGTTTTACTGCCTCTGGTTAAGGCACATCTGCATCTTGAGGGTGATCTCTAGCAAAACAAGCAGCCACACTCTTCCCATATTTACACTTCTCAGAGCCTCAGTGGCAGAAAACTTTGCCTTTCTGCCACCTCACGCTGACCACAGGCAAGGGATACAGCCACCCTACTCCTGCATGTGAGTCCATTTTTCTAGAGGAGCACTTTCTAGTTTGTTTCTCTATTTCTGTAGATTTTTTTTTTAAATCTTTTCGCCTCTTTCCCCAGTGCAGGAGGATCAAGGGGATGACCCTTAAGCCTGAGCAATTCTCAGAAAGGGAGTGCTTGCAGCAGCACAGTGTATCCCCAAGAAGAAGGCTACTTTGCCATATGTATGGCCTGAACACTGTGCTTCAATCCCAAAAGCAATATATGGTGCATGAGATTACTTTTATTTCCTTATTTCCTTGGCAGTCTGTCCAACAGAACAGTCTCTCATCAGTGCTTACCAGTCAGACCCTAACTGCTACCTGAAGTTCTTTTGGCTAATTTCCCCCCACAGACCAAAACAAAACAATTCAGCAATTGTGTTTACTCTTTTCTTGCTGCCAAACTAATGTTTATTAAGCATATTCTCCAACATTCCCTGTTTGCTGTCCAGGAGTCAACAATATATCTCCGATGGGAACTAATTTATGAAATGTATTGCATTTCTACAAAGCTCCTTTTCTGTCACCAGTGAACACAAGGAGAAAAAAAATTGTTGAATAGTGGGGGGAAAAAAATATGCCTTTCAGCTTTGGCACTGCAGACTTTTTTCATCGTACAGTGAAAATAGAGACAGATTTATTGATTAAAGTCTGATCTCTACAGGTCACAAAACAGCTTCAAAAGCCATCAGGCACAACTCTCAGTGGCTGTTTTCCAGGCTTTTCTTTCCCATTGATATCTTCCAGAGAAACATATGTTAACGTCACAGAGCAGGGGCTCATTTCCTTCTGGGAAGCCAATTTCTACTACGGGAGTTGTACTCTTAAGTAAATATGTATTTAAGTTTATATGTATTTGAGACTTAAAAGGGGGTAACTGTATTTGCGTTTTCTAAGGCTTTATGACTTCTGTTTTCCTAGTGGCTGACAAAATAATGTAGTCAATAAACATCAGAACAATTCACGTTAAAATCTTGAAGGAGAGAGAAGCCAAGTGACGGAACAGCAGCAGAGAAGGTTCATTGGAAATTTGATTATAGAATTACAGAATGGTTTGGGTCGAAAGTGACCTTAAAGATCATGTCATTCCAACCTCCCTGCCATGGCAGGGACACCTCCCACTACACCAGGTTTTCAAAATTTCAACCTGGCCTTGGACACTTCCAGGGATGGGAAGTATCAGCCCAGTTTCTCTGGGAAACCTGTGCCAGTGCCTCACCACCCTCACAGGGAGGAATTCCTTCCTAAAGCTCTAGCCCTTGCCCAAGCTCTAGTGCTCCTGTTCATCATTTCCCTGTTAACATAAAGATAATGCCCTACAAAAGTCTGTTCAGGGAGACACAATACAGGTGTGCTGGCTATGGCATATTCCATCCCTAAAAGATATATAAAGTACAGCAGAGATCCCCAACAAAATGGAGCACCTTCACATCACTGCTGTGATGCCTTCAGTGCAGAAATCCTGATCTGGTAATTGCCTGCAGGTGCAGGGAAAACTGTGGGGGATTCGAGAATGTGTCAGTATGAGTTTCTGTGAGACAAAGAAAGTCACACAGAGAAATCCAAAGTGACAGGTCTTCCAGTTCTGCCTCCTCACCCTTGAGTGCTGAGAGGGGACTCAAGACCAACTAACTCTCCTTTTGTCCCCCTTTTACTTTCAAGGGGAAAAAACCCCAGGGTTGCTCACTATTTAACAAACCCCTTTGTTATCCACAAAAATCAGATTCATTACCCAGTGTGCAATACACGAATAATTACACACTGAGAGAGACACTGATGTTTATTTCAAAGCTGTACAAGGCTGGCTGCTCCCTGATATTACACAAATCAAGCATCCCGACTACCAAAACTTTTCAGTATTCATACATATTAGCAAACAAAGGAATTAGCGTTCATTGGCTACAGTTACACAGTTCTCTTATTAATTAGCCTTCTGTCTTCTCTTGGTTAATGGTTCTGTCTCTTCTCATGCTAATTAGTCCACATGCTCAATCTTTCCCTTCTTTTGAGTCGGTGGTCCCCTAGTCAGTGGTCACGATCTGCCCCAGCCGGGATTACCTTTTACCCACGTGGAGCTGATTTCACCACAATTGCTTAGTTGGCTTGATTGGTTTCTACCTTATCTTGTGGGTTCTGCCAAGTGGCCTTGTTGTCTGTAAATTCTGCATTCTCTGTGTCCGCTATCAGTGGCACATCCTTCTTCCCGAGCTTTGTTAACCTGCCCCTACATCTCAGAGCATTAAAACACGTCGAGCCCTAAACCCAAACAAGGCAATTCTACCGACAATTCGTCTTTCTGACACCTGGGCATCACTGGGTGCTTGCTATCCGTAAATCTCCTTTCTTGTTGAGTACTCTTGAAAGATCACGAAGATCAAACATCAGAGAACATCCTTTCTTAATAAAATCTTTACACGTTCCACAATTTGCAACACTTTCCCAGTACCCATGGCCAAGCCGCGGGTGTCCCCACACGGGCGCCCTCAGGCAGCGCGGCCCCTCCCGCGCCGACATGGCGGCCGTTCCCGCTGAGCGGCCGCGAGATGGCAGCGCCCGCCGCCCCACACGCAACCCCGCCGGCAGCCGCGGCTCAGGGCTCCCTCTGGGAGGGCAGGATGAGGGCGGAGATGCCCTGTCCCGCCCGCGGCTCCGGTGGGGAAGGTGGTGAGGGGCGAGAAGGGCTGGAGGAGGGGGGATGGAAGGAGAAGAGATGGCCGCCGCTGGAGGGGAGGGGGACCCCTCAGCGCACCTGAGGGAGCGGGGCCGCGTCTGGAGGACGGTGTGGGGCGAAGAGCCAGTGGGCGGAAAGTATAAGATGATAAAAAGCGAAGGGGCAGCAGCAGCGGGAAATAATAATAAAAAAAAAAGTGATTGTGAAGCTGGCTGAATGTTCAAGATGTCAGGAAAATTAATCCACAAACACGAGAGGCTTATGTCCAAAAACGAGACAGAGGAGTCCTTTTACATTATTCGAATAAAGGGAGAGGCCATGGGGCATTCCCCTGGGGTCTCTCACACTTTTTGAGGGCGCAGCCTCCTTTTTATCCTAATTTTGCAGCTGCATTTCCCTCTCTCTTTCCCCACAGGCTGAGGTACTTGAGAGGTACAGACTTCCCAAAACGCCTAATACCTAAGACTCCTTTCTAATGTATCATTAGAATTTAATTTTTAATTCTTATGGAATTAATGGGTTTTCCCATTGTTTCATCTCTCAATATCCAGTTTTGTTTATTGGCAGACCTACAGTTTGTATGTAAGGACAAACATTTGTATCCCCTCATCACGCGTCCATGTCCAGCAGCCTGGTGTTCTCCACATACCTTCCCTGATGTTCCTTACAGAGACTGACTTCCAGCCCCTTTACACAAAAATAAAATAGGCTCTGGTGACTGTAATCTTAATTCCTTCAGTAATCCTCAGTATATTTTATGGTACGAGAGACCACTGGAAGTCATTTAAAATTAAAATAAAGGTAGCAGCTTCATAAAGTATGACAAGAAGGTAGAGAGGGGAGCAGAGGGAGTTTAGATGGACTTCCCGGAAATGAGACCATGAGAAAAAGGTGAAGGCGTTCATTAGTAAGAAATGAGCAGAAGCCCTCACAAATAATTTAGTATTTGGGAATAGCCTATTTACCTTATGTACATTAAAGATGGTTTAGTTTGTACACAGAGGAGTCTGCTCAGGAATGGTGCTCCTGGCCACAGCCTGAAGCAGCAGCATCCATGGCAGCTTGCAGCAGGGAACTTCGCAGCCAGGAGGCTGCGAAGTTC
>VZRF01010835.1:171221-272817 GCA_013396875.1 Vireo altiloquus
GAAGTTCCCTGCTGCAAGCTGCCATGGATGCTGCTGGATACCAGCACAGGGATGAACACCTCCCTCCTTGTACTTATCCTGAACATGCTGCGGCCACCACCTCTTTACTGCCATTCCTTGTGCTTTGTTTTGACCCTTCTTTACCTGAGGTTGCTTTTATTTTAATATTTTAATCTATCGGCTGCAGGAGGTCCCAGTTTCTCCAAGTCCTGGTAATTCACGTTGTGCACAGGGTGACACAGGCCCCAGCCCAGACGCTTGGTTGTGCCATCAGGCTCAAACACATCCTCCACAGTTGTATAACCTGACCCACACACGGTGTCCTAGTATCGTATGGCCCCTGCCAGGTTACATAAGGTTGACACACCATCTGCACTGACATCTGTGACCTGGTGCAGGTGGCATCACTCTGCAGCACATGTTAAGAAGGGGAAGAGGCTCCTTACGGCCCACATCCTTTTTTTCACTTTTAATCTGATCCCCTTAGCATAAGGCATTCCTAGCGACTCAGCAATGGCCTTTGTCTGTCACCAACAGCAGGAGAATCAAGATGTATATGGTGGAAATAAACACTACAGATTTGTTGATGTGCAAATAATTTGAGGGCCAACGTAGCAGGCATTTTGCCCCCAAACTTCAGAAGTTGTCAAGTGCAAAAATCCTTCAGATAAGAAATGCTGTTTTGCTTGCTTTCTAGTTCATTAGTCCTGAGTGGTGGCATTTAAGATTTTCCACTAGAGTGGAAAAGCAAGAGTAAAAAAGAGTAAACAAAGTTTTGTTTTACAGGGAGTGTGGGTCTGCCAAGTATTAAATTACAGCCTCTTCTAGACCCACATTGTTCAGAAAGGAAGGTGGTAAATTTGCCGGGTGTTCCTGTGGCAGTCACCATAGTGTGTGGACTTACAGAATATGAAGAGAAAGAAAAAAAAAATGCTTGGGAAATGCAGAGCTGCTCCAGCACCCCGAGATGGCAGGAGTGTGATTAATACTGTTTTGTGATGGAGGAATGTACGTGCAAGCTCTAGCTGAGACATTTCCAGAAGTATGAGCTAGTGGAGAATTGACCTTGAGTCCTAGTCAAAAATAAGGCTAATTTTTAGGGGCACTGGCTTTGTGGCTCTTTGTGAATAAACAGTGAGTTGATTAAACCCTGTAGCAAAGCCCTGTTTCACAGGCTCAGAGATTCAGCGCCTAAGAAACCTCTCCAGCATTTCTGAAGTGGATTTTTTTCTTCCTGTAACAAAGGAGCTTCGCTGAGCGCACAGAGGACAACGTGCAGCTGTTATCAATGCCCACCGCTGTGTAACTCACTTGATCAGCCCCAGGCAGCAGGAGATATCTCCCAGCTCCAGGGCACGCAGAGTCTCCAGCAGACCCAGAGTTGCAATCAGCAGCCTCAGCCCACACCCCGCGACTCCCCAGCTCCGCCGGCGGCTCACAAACACACCCCACAGACGTGCCCTGATGGATTACTGGGGTGTGGGTGCCTCCCACCAATGGCGGCAGTGAGGGGGTTTATTCATAGGTGTTTGGGAAAAAAAAAATCACATTGAAAATACGTGTGGTGAGAATATCCCCTTCTGCATCACGCGAGTCTCATCCCGCTGCACCCAGAGAGCTCTGAGCAAGAGGCAAGAAGCTCAGGGCTCCATTTTGCAATTTGTGAAATGCCAGGGAAAAAGAAACTGATTCTGATTGTCTCACTGGAAAAAAAAAAATCACTCTTTTCTGCCTTTCTCAATGCTTCTTCCACCTCTTTGTTTTGCAGGCTGCAGATCAAGGTGTTCAGCAATAGAGAAAAGGGTGGTGTAGGGTCCAGCATATCACGATTCAGTGCAACAGTGAGAGAGGGTCAATTATTAAATCCTGGGCAGCCTGCAGGGCTTTCAGCATTGAGTAAGGACAGCTGTTTGCAAAGCTTCTCTCTTTCTTGCAGCATTAAGTGAACATACAAAATTTGTGGGTTTTATTTGTAGTTGAGAGCATTGGGCAAACATTCACTACTCGGTGTCCACAGTTTCGAGCCCTTCCATTGTCAGTTCCCTGATCCTGCAGCATCTTAACTCCAGCCTGTATAAAACCAGTGCAAAAATACATATATTGACACAAATATTACTACTACAGCAGGAGTGAGGAAGGCAGCCATATCACTACTGCTAAATATTTTTCCTTACAAAAGTCTAGATCAGCTATGCTCTGATATGAAACCTTATCTATAGGAGGAAAAGGTAGGGTTTAGAAAGATTGTACCTCATCACCTAAAGTCAGCCTGAAAGTGCAGCTATGCAAATTGAAGTAAAAAGCAGTCATGAAACATCCACTGGCAATGATTCACACTTTTGTTTACACTTTGAAAATCCTTTTTGCCTTAAATTTTCTCCTGGGGACATGTGTTTTTACAATTGGATTTCTCACTTTCATCTTCTCCTGCCTAGAACAGAGCTACTCGAGTAAAGGCTGTAACTCTCAGCAAACCCTACCAAGTATAGAAAAGGACTAGATAGGGATGTTATTATTGGCCTTGTCATCGCTAAAAATAATGCATTTTCATTACACTGAAATATCCTACCTTTTCTAAGATCTTCCACAAGACAAAGGGATGATTTGTACCATGCACGTAAGAGAATTCAAATTAAAATAGGCAGTACAGGTCAGGATGCAACAATAGTCATGAAGTAAAAGCTGAAGTAAAAGCTCATGAATCATCTCCAGTTGTCTTACACAGTGTCAAAACAAAACATCTTTTCTTTCTTTTTTATTTTTAATATGGAAGACAGAGTAGCTGTTACCTAAAAAATCCGGAGGAGAAACAAGGGATCATCAAAAGTCCATTTTATCCTATCTGGTGATGGTGGGAGACTTTAAANATATATGTCTTAATAAAAATTAGTCTTTTGAACCCAGGTAAGTTTCAAAAGACTTCAGTCAAGGACCAGCAGCAGATCAAGATCAAAAACATAAAATACAATTTTCATCAAAAGGAAAAGCCTTCCTGGAGACTGAGCTGGGCTGATGGAAGAGGCAGCTCTCAGAAGTATCTGATATTAAAGCATTTCCACCATGAAATGAGTTGTTAAATAAACACCCATCAAAATAAAAACACCTTTTTTAAAGTAATTTGGCTGTAGGGATTAAAAAAAAAAGAATAAGAAAATAAAATGGTGTTCTACCACACTTCAGCTGTGAAGGCTGATCAGGAGAAATGTCTCTCAAAAACTAAACTTCTGATGGTTCTCCTGATAAATGGAGGAGTGTTTCATTCAGAATTTTTCCTAAATTTAGTCCAGCCTGCAACCAAGACAATCTCTCTACCAGTTTCATGAATTGCCTGCCAAAAGCACAGCACACCTAACAAGCACTGGGAAGTCTGGGGCACAGTTCCCTNAAAGCTGAAGTAAAAGCTCATGAATCATCTCCAGTTGTCTTACACAGTGTCAAAACAAAACATCTTTTCTTTCTTTTTTATTTTTAATATGGAAGACAGAGTAGCTGTTACCTAAAAAATCCGGAGGAGAAACAAGGGATCATCAAAAGTCCATTTTATCCTATCTGGTGATGGTGGGAGACTTTAAAACATTCTAAAAGAGCCAAAACAGTTTTTTGGCCACTTTCACACAACAAATGTAAAATTCCACTTTAGCCCAGTGGATTAACAGACTGTAAAGAGAAAGGGAACAAATGAAAACACACTTGGACTAAATAGGTACTTACACAGGCCCAGCAGAGTCAAGTATTTCAGGCCAAACTCACTTCCTATTTTCTTTAGTACTGAGTTTTAGAGATAAAACATAATGGCTCAGAATTTTTGTTGGAGTAGAAGAAGAGAAGTGATTTTCTTCATGTCCTCAAAGCCCCTTGAACATATATATNAAAATGGTGTTCTACCACACTTCAGCTGTGAAGGCTGATCAGGAGAAATGTCTCTCAAAAACTAAACTTCTGATGGTTCTCCTGATAAATGGAGGAGTGTTTCATTCAGAATTTTTCCTAAATTTAGTCCAGCCTGCAACCAAGACAATCTCTCTACCAGTTTCATGAATTGCCTGCCAAAAGCACAGCACACCTAACAAGCACTGGGAAGTCTGGGGCACAGTTCCCTGGAATTCTTCAGACTCCATGGGCTTGCAAACACACGAAAATATCTCTTAAACTTCCAGTGCAAGCTTTCAGTTCCAGTGGATTTCAGGAGGTTGAAGTGTGGATGAAAACCCAGGGATGTTTTTCTTTTTTAAAAGAGAATTGCACTGATTACAAATCAGTTAAAAGATGCATTCTAGTTTTGAGTTGGAGTGGAATTTTGATGCTGGATATTGCCTGGATCCTCATGTGTTTCCCTGTGGGCTGGGATGCTCCAGCAGCACCTCCTCCTGCTCAGGACCTTGCAGGAGTCAGGGACAATCCTGTGACCAGACTTGCTGATTGAAAGCTGCCATTCAGCTCTTGCTTGAATGCTTGAATCTTAGCAGTTCTCTCTCCTAGTGCCACGGAACACCATTACTATTCATAAAAATAAATGTTATAATCAACCCAGCAAGGCTAGAAAAGCCAGGATGCTTGCACAAAACTCCCAGGAAGGGGATGACAGAGATACTCTGCATCTGGACACCAGGCAGCCGAAAGTTCCACACACTGGTGGAACAGGGATCAGCAGCTCAAATGCAAGGTACATGAGGATGGAGAAACTGAGCCTGTGTCTGCTTGTACCTGCAACAGTTTGGCTGTGTGGGGCTAGGAGAGGCAGAATTTGACAGGGAGACAAACATTGTAGGCAAACAGTTGGAATTGGCAGCTATTTTGCACAGATCACTTTTGAGAACATTTGAATTCTCTGGTTTGATGATAGAAGTTTATTTCCCTTTCCTTCCTTCCTTCCTCACGTTATTGCCTCCAGCAGCCCTGCCAGCTCCCGTGTGAGTGAGCATGGGGGACTATTGCTCACTGCTGGCCATATGCTTCTCTCAGGTGTTTTATTTGCACAGCCTACCAATCGTTGTGAGTGATGAAAAGCCATGGGAGGCATTGCTGCTCCCCACTCCTACCTCATTTCTGTGCTGCAGTGGAGGAGCAGGTGGCTCCCAGGGAGGAGGGAGAAGACTCCCAGGCCTGGCAGGGGTGGGACATGGAGCAGCAGCCTTAAGCTGTGAAGGATGATACCCTGGAAGTAACATAACCCCTCAGCAGTTGCAGAAGCACCACTTTAGAGAGGAGGGTGTTCCTTTCAGTGGTGAAAAGCTCTGGTGAGAAGAACAGCCAAAGTCTGGCATCTCTGTTAAACTGTCAAAGGACTTTTAAAGCTCCACATTTAAGACCTTGTATCCTCTTAGTACCATTATTCTTAGCCACAGTGGCGCAAACGAAGCTTAAAGGTAATGCTTCAATTTTATCTCTATCCTTCTTTTTTAAAAGAGTAAAGGCTCTATATAAATGTACTTTTAACATCCAAGTTACTTACTGGCAAGTTTAGGTGTCCACAAGACCTTAACAGAAAGAAATTCTGTGCCACAAGCAAAAGAGGTGAAGAAGTGCTCCTCAGATAAAAGCTGATGAAAGGGATACCTGTAACATAAAAATCTGGAGGATATCTGGAGTGAGATGTTCACTCTGGAGAGTATCCTTGGTGCAAGCTCTGTCAGTTGTAGTGTTTGTTTTTTAAGGTGTACTTTACTCCTGAAATGAGTCTTGGCAGCTCTTACTCGATCGAAGGCAGGTCTTATGCAGCAGCATCACCATGAAAAGGAGGCAGAATTTCTACTCCTTCTAAGGAAAACCACAGGTGTTTGTTTTACTTTGTTGTGAAGAGCAGATGGAGGTTCCAGTATCTCACAGTCTGGCCATCCCAGTGTCCATCCGTGAGAGGATTGTTAGTTATCCTTGAAACCCAGCAAAGCAGTTATTTTCCAGTCATTTGTGATCTGGTAGATGTTGTTCCCAGCTTTCAGGAGATTCAGTTTTCTACAAAGATGTCAGTTCTGCTGAGAGCTTGGTCTGTGCAACACCTTAGGGGAAGGTAATCCATTTTGCACTTAAACTGTCCCTCTACCTTTCCATGTCCTAGTCTTCTCTCCATGGTTTTAAATTGCTTCATTTTCTTCACTTACAAGTGCTCTACTTCTCTAATCTTGGAAAAATTACCCTTCCACACTCTCTACCTTTCTGACTTTCAATAAATTAGCTGGTGACTCCATGACAACAGAATTGATCAAGTCTCCTCAAGCTGTATCCATGGGTCTCAGGCAAGTTCATGGGACCTTGTCTTTTCTGACAGTTCATGTCCTTGTTTTCCTGCAGTGTCCTTCAACAGTGACTGCTAAGTGAAAAGAGACATTTCTGGTGCTGTTTTACCTGATTGTTCTGCCACTTTCATGAGCATTTGCTTCCCTGGCTGTCAATGATTACTCTCTTTTTATCCTATTCACTTCACAGCTTTAAATTTGTCAAGTTTTTCAACTTCCTTTCAAGTTTTTTCAGAGTTACTGTTCCTATTTGCTTCTCACATTTTCCAAGATCATTTATAGCCATTAACTGTTCCATGACAGAGATGAGCATCTGGCTGCAAACCTGCAGTAAGGGTAGAAGAGCAGCCATTCCTAATGTTCACCTCTTCAGCTAAACCTGTATTTTAAGAGGGTTTTAAAAAGTGTTATTCTCATAGCCTGGATACTCTTACCTTGTAGGATCCAGAAATTACCAAGGTGAGCAGACTACCAAAATACCTCCTAATTAGCCCAAGCTGCCTGCACTATGAGTGGAATATAGTCTGAAATCCTTTGGCTTGGGAGGCCTGTAAAACTTAATTGACTGTTTCATTAACTGCCTTGTCACTTCTTGAACCATAGCTGCTATTTCTGCAGAAAGCAGGAATCCAATACTAATGTCAGGTCAGTGGCTTTGGACTAAAATGAGAGCTACTTGGGTGGAGCCCAAGGAGAAAGAACAAAGTTTGTGCTGTCTGAGTGTAGACCAGAGAACAATCAGATTTTCTCAGGGGTAATAGGCTCAACTCCTGCAAACTAAGGCTGAAAAAGTCTTTTGATTTAGAGTTAGAAGAGGAGCCATGCCCAGCAAGGTTCTGTCTCCTCACCCCCTATGGAGCAATAAATCCTCTAATCCCACAGAGGTAAAAAAACCCCAACCCCTAACTTTACCAGTGATTTTAGTATTTCCTTTCTTCTGAAGGGACTGTAACTTGTTCAAAATTCTGTTTGTAATCAGCTTAGCAATATTCTGCCTGCTCCACACGCATGGGAATTCTCACCCACAGCCACCCTGCAAATTCCTTGCCACTCGCTGTGCAGCTATCAGCTTCTTGGTGCTCAAAATAGCTCCCCAGCTACATCCTCAGTCACATCTGAGTGGCTCCCCTGCTCCCAGCTGACATTCCCAGCCCACAGAAATCTCAATATTCCTGTGCAGCTCCTCGATTTGGGAAATCTAGAAATAACATGCTGTTTTACTATTATCTTTGCAAGTTTTGCTGAATCTTCTGGAGATAGTAAAACCAGGAGAAAATTCCTGCATGTACAACCCTGAAATTCAACAATATATGACTCTTCTTTTTAACAGGTTCATGGACTCATTTGTCACCGTGGGGTTAAGTCCCCAGGATAGTTGGTGCCTCACGTAATTTGGCCATAGACTTAGAAAGGTGGCTCTAATTTCAACTAAAAATACATTTGCATTCCTTCTGCCTTATTCTTAACCACACAGCTTCCCTCTCACAGAGGCAGAGCCCTTGTGCACTCCTTTCTCCCTTGCCCAGACTTCATTTAACACAACCCTGTATGCCTCTTTCCCAGCCCCCACTCTCTCAAGCCCCATTTTCCTTCCAGATTTAAGTCGCCAAAATCATCCAGAACTTAATTCATTTCTCCTTGTTTAGGCAAAGACAGAGAAGATTTCCTAACTTGAGGGTTGTATTAGATGAAGTGTGTTGGTGGGTAAGATATTGTATCAAGATGAAGTCAGTTTTATTCCATTTGCACAAAGGTTTACAATTTCTTTGCAATTCTTGTTTAACCGAGACAGGTTTCTTTCTCCAAAGTAATTAATTACATGAAATACTGAAGTACCTTGTGTTGAATCACACTAAATGCAATGAAATAAACCTTTTTTATTACCAAGTTAATCAAAGTGTTACTTTTACCCAGATTTAATCTGGACAGCATATTTTCAGTTTTGCTGACTCAGAAGCTCAATGTAACACAGAATTTGCTGTCTACTTCACAAACTAACAGGAGTAAAAGGTTGGATAATCATGACCTTCTTGACATTCCTTCATGTTTCACATCTTCTGGGTGGAGATGCTGGGGATCAGTTCTTTCCTTTAAACTGACAATCAAAACAAACTAAACAACCACCTCACTTTTCCCAGCATTTGCTTTGGAAGGACAGACATAATTTGAAAAAGCCTCTATGTGTTGTTTTGTTGTTGGGTTTAGGTTAAGTGTACTTGCCCAGTCAGTAATTAACAGATCCAAGTAATTTTAACTGGATGTGTTTTTCTTTCTCTTCTGTTTATTTTCTTCTATTGCACAGCCAATCTCATAGTCGGCTGCCAATTAATTCAAAGCTGTTCAGTATCTTTACAAGCTTCTAACAAGAATATATGTTTTCTTCACTAATTATTCTTGAAGAAAGTAATTTGAACTTTATTAAATGTTCTTCAGGTCTACTTTCCTATGGTCTATGAGCTCTTGCTAGCCTCAGTCATCTGGAGAGAAAGGAGGCATGTAAGTCTCCAGAAAATAATATTTATTAGGAGCTACAACAAGCCACACTAGGGATATAGTTTTGAAACCAATAGTTATAAAAATTTTATATTAAAATATTTCTGTAAATTCTAAATAAAGTCCATTGGAATTTTTTAAGAATGAAAATATTTTTCCTGGAGAAAACATTAGTGACACTGAAAGAGCTGCATGTTGCCTCTGGGGACTCATTTTATTGAAAGCAGAGATGGGGAGGTGATCAGCTGGCTCAGAGACTTGAAAAGGCTCAGAAAATCGTGCTCTTGATGTAGCTGATTTTGGCAGTAGCTTGAAAAGTCATGGTGTGATGTGGTACCTTTTCTCACTGGTCAGCCATGACCACAGCATTTCCATTGCCCAACTTTTTGGCAGCATTTGTAAAACTCTTGTTATCTGAGAGTGCAGTTGCTGAAAGCTGGAATCAAATGCTGCAGGCACTGAAGAGTCTCCCAAGAGCACCATGGATAAAATATAAAGGCATTAAGTGTACATATCTACAGACACAATGTGTGCTTCATCTTGCTGTTCTCCTGCTGGGAACTTGGTCTTCATCTGCATCTTAGAGCACATAATTATGATTTTTAAGTGTGCATTCCTCACCTATCAGGGTGTAGCAGATTTTGCACTCTCAATTCATTTCACATTAGCTGTTCTCTCTGTTTGATATGTCGTTTTAGGAATACAATTATTTTTTTGCTAATGTCTCCACCATTTTGATTCATATAATGAATTAAAACCATTACAACAGGAGATAATTCATGAAACACTAAACAAGAAGCCCTCCCCCCCCAAGAGCTGACTAAGACAGGAACAAAAGGAGTAATCATGGGTGATAACTGCATTGTCTCATTCCATTTTCTTCTGAAACCTTATTACAGCTGTCCCAAGAAAACATGCATTACCCAATCCAAATAATGACAGAGCAATTCTAAAAGCTAATAGTCTATAAAAATCTGGAGTTGATCATTTACCCCTTGGAAATAGGAAGGTGATTGCACTGATGTGGCAATTCATGGCCATTGTCACTCGGTATCACATCCAGCTTCAGAACCAACTTCTCCCTTTCATAAGGTGTTGGAACAATAAAATCCCATTCAACTATTGCAAGGAGAGCATTCCAGCACAGAGATGACTTCTCATTCATCATGGGTCTATGTCTGAGAGAAAAATGCATGCAAGATCCAGCGGCTAAAAACTGAAGAGAAATTCTGTGGCCTGGAGCAGGAGGATTATCCTGGCACCTTCAAGCTTTAAAATCCTTTAAACTGATACCCCAGTTAGGAAAACACTAACATCTCTTCAAGCATTCCTTCCAAGACACAGGAAACTAGAAGGAGAAAAGGAAACAAATCACAAATGGTTCCACACAAGTAATTTTTTGGTGCTCCACTGACCATATTTCATGCCATGGAGTTATCTCAGATGGCAGCAGCAAGGTTACTCCAGAGGGTCTGATCAAAGACCAGACCTGGAAATTGTCTTCACTCAACAAGTCTTGGCTTTGAAGACAATTTTGCCTTTTGCAAAGGCAGCAATTGGGGTTTAGAAGAAACATTGCTGTTCACCAAGGGCAATGAGGACACCAAAGATAAGAGCTGAGATGCTTTCTCACTGAAATTTAACCTTGTGAAAGAAAATGCATCAACTCTGCTTGGCAGCAGATGAAAAGAGTCCTAAGAAAGGAACATGAGACACTAACTCAAATTATCCATTGTTATTTCCACAGGTTTTGGTGGGGGATTTGTTGGCTTTTTTCTTCAAGAAGAAATCATTTGGAGATGAAATTTGGACACCAATCTGGCACTTAGTGCTGCCTCTGTACTACCCTGGCCCCAAGCTGATGGTACAACAGCCAGAGGCCAACAGCCAAAATGCATTAGGAATTCAGCTGACATCAACATATCTCTGCTGAATGTCTTGTATCACATGAATGTCTTGGTGCAGATCAGCAGTACAGATATTTAACAGTGATTTTTCTCTGCAGGCAGTGTTTTAATAGGCCAGAAACAATACACAGGCATGCAGTACCATAAACATGCATTTTACAGCAGAAAGAACCAACCAGGCTCATCTCATGAATAAGAGGAAAAACAACCCTGAATTCAGCCTAACCCTAACAGAAAAATGCCATAATTACTCATCTTTACAAATAAAAATACAGACTGATAAGTATATTCCTCCTTTTAGATTACAATTCAAGTCTGCTTGGTGCTGAGGTAGAAGAGTTACAATAAATTTAGATGTGTGAGAGAAAATGGTGTCTAGGAATTTATCTTCCTTGAAGATAGATCATTATGTATATGCAAATCATTGTATAGCAAATAGAAGTTACAGATTATTGGGAAATAATTATTACAGGGGAAAAAAAATTAAGAAACATGCAATTTGTCAGAGATTTAGTGAAACACTTGCCCTAAGCATAAAGACAAGTGAACCTTTTATTTGAGATAGTACCATGTCTCCTACTAGCCCCAAGAGCTGAACAAGTCACACTCACAAAAATGACCAAAAAATGGTGATCCAAACTCGTTTTGATTGGGTGTGGGATTTCGATACCGTGCCTTTAAAAGCTGGCAGTTTAGCAAAAACATGGAGCTGCATAATTTCCCACTGGCTAGAAAAATACTGCTGATGATCTCTCAAGTGGAACTGAGCAAAAAACCTTATCTCATGCAAACAGTGAGTTGTGTATTTTTGGGGTTTTTTTTTCCCCCCTCTGTTATATAATAAGGAATCAGGTGTTCCCCTCACTTTCCATGGAAGTACTGATTCCTCATTTCAACTGCTGGGTTTTAAGAGCTCCCTTCAATGTATATATTGGTTGTAAGATTGAACATTAATCTGTAAAAAAGGCCTAGAATTTGATTACTACACACTCACTGCAGATTAATGAATCTGCAGATTCAGCTACACAAGATCCCTGTGCTCATCCCTCAAGCAAGGGTGTTGATAAATGAATAAAACCAGGCATATTTATCCTGGACTTTTCAGGTTGTACTGCACAAACAGATGAAATGGAGCCCAGAACAAATGGACACATCCTAGAACCACCATCCCTTACAGCTCGAAACCACAACCTTTAAAATCAGTGCATCTCTCAGCTGGTAAATATATTTTTTATTGCCCTAACAAGACCACGTGTTGTTCACAATGGCAGAGCCCAAAGTGGTGCACAGTGAATTACGTAGAGACTTGAGAAGCCTCCCTGTGCTGCTGCCATTATGGGATCATTTCTGTTCACTCACCTGGAGGAAGAGCTGCTTTTAACTCTTCCCTGCCCTTTGCTGTGTTCTCTCTGCTTGGTCCATTGCAAAGGGACCTTCCTGGTTGTGCCATTTTGGAGCTGCCATTCTTAAAAACTCAGTTCAGAGGTGAGAGATTTCAGGTCCAACTTAACTTGGCAAATTCAGAGGGTGCTGGTGGAAGCTGCTGATACGATTCCAATGTTCATCCACCTACTGCATATGGAATATAAGGAAGAGGCATCAACTCAAAGATTTATCAAGCTAATTAAGGTTTTTTCCAAGTAAACAAAAAAGATTTTTTTTTCCCCTGAAGAGTGAATTAACTTCTTCATAGTCTACATTTTTTCAGCAAGTGAATCTGATGGGTTTTTAATGTTCTTGTAAAGCCAGGAAAATGTATTAGAAATTGCTAACATTTATCATGTTTCTTTGTGGAATCATTAGATACTTTGGTTAAAAGAAAACAACCCACACTGATTGTCTCTCTTGAATAAATACTTTAAAGTAAATAAATGGGGCTGCTAAACAAATTAAAAATAAACAAAATAATATTTCTGCAAGAAAATGCTGTCCAAATTTAGTCCATGCAATTTTTGTCAGAAAAGAGAGGCTAAAATTATCTCCAGCCCGACCAAGGCTCTCACATACTTGTCATTTAGGAACTCTTTCAGTGGCATGCAGGCAAAGACTAAAACTGACAATTATTTCAACAGGAAAAAAAGAACAACAAAAGGGAGGTTAGGGGATGTGTTATTTATTGTGCTCATCTGACAGCCCAAATGCAATGAGATGAGGCAGAAGTGCCCAGGCACTGTTTACAGGAAGAATCATCTCTTGAAATAGATTTTCATTTCCCTTTGCTCTGTCATAATTAGAAATGTCAAATTTCTTTGGGGAGGGAAAAAAAAAAATGATGAGAAAAGTTTTCACTTCCTCAGAAAATGTAAGTATTGAAATCCCTGTCTGCAATAAATGCTTGCTCAGCCTAAAATTTATTTATATTTTTGAAAGTGTGGAGTGCATTGTTCATAATCTAATTAGTTCATCAAAAGCATATTCAGATATGGATTCTCTGCCTTTGAATGATGATGAATCTGTTATCCAATGAACTCAACCTGAGATATCAGCAAATCAGGAAGAGTTTAGGAAATGCTGCATGTAGAAAGCCACAGGATAGCTGAGCAGTGCAGGAAAAAGTGGCACACACAAGTTGGTCATGGATCCCAAGGCATATCATGTTTCTGAAAACAATCTTGAGAAATTAATTTACTATAGCAACACATCTATTACGGTGGGCTGAGCACTGCACATGGTATGAAGGAACCACAATAAATGTGGTTCACAAAACCCTCCACCCCACAGCAGAACTTGTTTAAACAGAGTTGACTTTTGCTGTGGTGCTGGTTTAGGTTGGTTGGCTGGTTTGTTTGTTTTTCTCCTGATTTCTGCTCTTAGATCCAGGAGGTTCTCAGATCCTCAGGCCTTGTGCACTCCAGCCGGTTGACAAACCCATTCAAGAAATGTTTGTGTTAAAGCACAGTCTTGTGCCACCTTGGAACAGGATGTTTCTTCTCTCCTTTCTTCATTTCAAATTGTTTTGTGAACAGAAAATTCTAAGGACATTTAGTTTTCAAAACATTTCTGTAAGGAAATACATTGCCTGTGTTTTGAGAGGGGTGCAGTGACTCCAACAACATCAATTCCAGCTCACAGCTGCGTTTGGATCCCAACTCCTTGGCTCTGAGTGGGTGTCAGGCTGCCAGACAGTTTCACTTCCCAGCAAAATGGGAAGCCCTCCCTGGCTCTGCTGGCTGCTCATGACAAAGGGCTGTGGCTTCATCGAGTCCCTTGCTCAGGGCAATCCAGGAGGCTTTCAGGCAGCCTTGGATTACATGGGAATTCATCTAGCTCTCCATGTTTCACAGCTCGGTGAGCAAATCTGGGAACAAATCGATGGTTTAAATTAAATTTTCCTTCTAATGTGCCAAATCTACCACCTGGGTGGATTCCTAAATCTGAATGTCTGGCTGTGGAGTACCACCCTCTGAGGCAGCTGAATCCCATCCATCTGCCACCCTCCAGCCCACAGTTTAGCCCAGGAGTTGCATTTTTCTGAAGTGCACCCCATCCAAGGGAGTTACCATGGCAACTGAGGGACGACTGGCAGATGCCATCCTGCTACAGCTCTGCTTCTGTCAGGATACAGCTGAATCACTAAAGGTCTATTTTATGGTCTTTATTGTGAGACCTAAGGTGATGAAAGAGGACAGGTCACACCTGCACAAACCCACCCCGTTCAGAGCTGTTATTCCCACAGCAGTGAGAAGTAATGCCATTTTTTGGACCAGCCTGTTTACTATTTTGAGAAAGCCCTTGAAGCACTCAGCTTTGCCATCACACAGCTCACCAAGCAGTGTAGCAGCAATGCCACTAATGGTTTACCAGGAAACACAAGTGCTCCCTCACCTCAAGAGGTTAATGTGAAGCTGCCAGTGTGGAGGAACTTGTTACAGACTGAGTCACCTCCTATTTTTAAAAGGCTTGTGGAAGGGGGTTCACCTCAGCAGTGTTAAAGGCTCCAAACCCTGCTTTTATTATTAGGCCGATCGGGGATGATAATCAAATCGTTTTCTCATTCATGACCAATTTCTCAATCTTCTGAAGAGGAATGTTGATGTTGGTGTCTTCTCTGTAAAGTGTCTCTAAAACCTTTTTAAAGCTAAGCTGTGTGAAAGCTAAGTATGATCACCACTTACGTCATCACTGAGGCAATCGCTGAGCGCTGGCAGAGGAGGATAGCAACATTTGACTCAGAGCCTCTCAATGCTTGAGCATCCCCTGTTTGCTCTCTGGCTGCCAGAAGACTTGGTGATAAGGCTCAAAACCCTGGTGGGCACAAATCTGGGGCTCTGTTGCCAGGCAGAAGAGATTCCCAGCCTCAATTTTCCCATCATTTCTTCAGTACTATATCCTGGTGGATGTCCCACATTTTTCAGCCTGCACTTTCACTGAGACACCAGCTACCTTCTCCTAGGAGAAGAGCCCATTTCTCTTCCAGATGTGCAGCACAGCAGAGTTTGTTATCCTGCCTAGCTCTGCGACTTGGAAATACTCTGTTAAAGCTGTGTCATGTGGCCATTACCCAGCAACACAGGAGGTCACATCACACTGACAGCTTTTAATTCAGGATAGCCTCTGCCATATTGCAGGCACCTGGCATTGGAGCAGTTCCCTGCAGCCCAGCTGCACTTCAGTCTTCTCTATACCATCCCTCTGCTTTTAGACTCTTTCAGTGAACCAAAGTATCACTGCTGCATTGAAAATGTTCCCCTTCCCTGGGTCCAACTTGTCTTTTCGTTTATCCTCACACTCTTTGCTTTCAGCTGCTTTCTGCTTCCCAGGGAATGAATATGCAGAGAGAAGTGGAGGCCTTTCTTCTCCAGCTCCTCATGTCTGCTCTCTGCCTGTCCAGTGACAGGCCAAAAATGCATCTTGGGTTCACTCTCTTACACCTTTGAGCCACTACTCCAAACTGCTTGATAGAATGCCAGCAAACAGAGGGGAAAGATGGCATGAGAAGCAGGGTGAGAGAAATTAAATCATGAAGCTCTTTCAGTTTCTCATCTCTGAATCTCTTGCCCAGCTCTCCTCTGTAAGAGTATGTACCAGTCCAAATTTAGAGCCTCCAGACTGCAATCAAACCCATTCAGCACAGCCATGTGAAATTCAAGTGGTGTGAATGAAGCTGAGTTTCTGAGCCATCACTCGGATTCCCAGCGCGGTGGGGGCAGCGTGTGACTGTCACCCTTGGTGGCACCCACGGCCCCAGGGAGCTGCCAGAGCAGCACACACAGCGTGGCTGTGAAGGAGCAAAGGGCTGGGAACTGCTCCTGCCACGGGGAGGTGCTGATGGAGGTGCCAGAGTCTCCCTGCTCTTGGGCTGAGCAAGAGCTCCTGCCACAGAGAGAATCCCTTCTTCAGTGTCCTCACTGCACAACCTTTTCATGCAATGGTAGCAGGTGCACAATATAATTACATTTAAAAAGAAAAAAAAAATCACTTTTTTTGTGAAAAAGAACTTTTGAGTGGGTCTTATATGTTACATCCTTGTGCCTGGAAAGCTTCTGTAGTGCAACCAACATCCAAGCCAAATAGTTTTGTCACAGTGCCTAACACTATTTTTAAAGCCATGTTCATTTAAAGACTTACAGAACCCTTCCTTGCTCTTTCTCATCCTGGGTAAAATAACCACAAATTATTTTAAAGTGCAGTATTTCCCCTTTGAAATGCTCATGGAATTAGACAGGTAAAAGCCCCAAACTTTTTCCCATGTACAAAGTGCCAAATGAGCACCCTCAGAGCTGTCTGCTGACAACTATGATAACATTAAGTCAGCAAGAACTGAAGTGAGAGCCCCAAATCACCTTGCACATAATACTGAATGGTCATCACTCTGAGGAACAGAAACTCCATCTTGCAGCTTAGCAAGTGTCACATCCAACCCACCATTAAAAGTACCTTGTGTTAATCATTGTTCCTTTAGATGACTTAACTGTTACAGGTTTGTTTTAAAGGTATGTGGTTTTTAAACTAATTTCTTTAGAAGTGAGGTGAGGAAGGAGAAAATATTTGGAACAGGGTCTGAGCATGGAGTCATCTTGCAGAGGGGAGGGAGGAGAACTGCAGTGCTGATTGAGAACAGCTGCACATCCCCTGGGATTTGTTTTCCAATTAGTTACAAAGCCCATTAACAAACTCTATTTAGAGGGTTTTCCATTTAAGTGAGATTTTCCTAAATTAGTAGCCATCAGTTCTTATTTGGATAGGGAACCTGTGAAATTCCATGGATTATACTAGTGTACAACCATCCTCCTGCAAAGAAAAAGGGCAGCATAGTAATATAGTGGAGTCATAATCAGAAAAAAAGGAGCTTGCTTTAAACAGTAGCATATTCCTGTTTTTCCTATCAAAATGCCTTGCTGTGTGTTTTAGTAGTTGTTTTTTGAACTTCAGTTTGCTCTGCCAGTAAAGGGAAATTAATCTAGAGGGGAGCATTGACAGAAAGTTCTTAAAAGGCACTGAGAAGGTGGATGGTGCCTTTTCATCAAAAGAACAAAGCAAATGCAAATAACAAAAGGAACATTTAAACCTAAGGAAAATAAATCTCTATTACCTTAAATAACTCAGGCTCAGCAGAAGAGAAAGTCACTAAGACAAACTGGATGTGCACAAAGATAAAGGCATTTGTGCATGTTATAATTCATGGAAATAGCTTAATATTGATTTCACCCCACACTTCAAAGACTAATCCAGTCTCTCTTTAGGCAGAGCAGTGACCTCACATGTGCCTCTTGTGTCATTCCCTGACCTTCAGTTGAGGCTTTTGGAGTTGGCCTCTTTGTCATGTGTGTGACTGGATCAGGAGGAATATGGGCTGGGACCCAACTGGTCCAAACTGCAGCTCATTTCTCAACAGTGCTGCCAGCTCTGCCCACAGAACAGGACTATTCCCAAGGATTCCTAGTGATGGCCTGAGCCTCAGAGACTGAGTCTGGTTCAGTGGGATCTTTCCAAAAAAAGTGGCTTTGTAGAATGAGCACTCAGCTCTCCCAGGCAGCCCCTCTGAGCAGATCCATCCCTTGCACACCAGCACACACTCAGTGGTCATTTTGTTGGTGTAAGGCCAGTGAAACCCCTATTGAACATTTACTTTTGGAATTTCTTCCTCAAAAACATCATCTGGGATATCCTCAAAGAGCTAAAGGTGTACACAATAGGCTTCTGTTAACATTTATCTATTGCTTAGGTGAGAAAAAAATCACAATCAAAGTGATGCAGGATGCCATTAATGAACCTTGTCCTGCCTCCATGGGGGGAAGGCATGAAGAACCAGAATTCAGAGTGGCTTGAACAAGCTCAGCATCTTCCACTTTTAAACAAGAGATTGTGTCCTTATCCCCTAGATTGTCCTCCTTGCCCCCAACAGGGAACATCTGCCCAAGCTTCAAGACACCAAATGATTTACCAGGAATTGTAGCAGCACATCAAAGAAGTTGGTTTTGATCTTTGCAATGGTCTTAGGGAATATCCTTCACAGAAGTGACACCTGAACCTTGCTCTTCCCAGCACACAGCACTGACAGTGCTTAAGTGCAATCCTCAGTCCACAGAGCAGGAGATGTTCCCTGTATCCTTATCACCATCCTGTCCATCAAATCCGGGCTGTTACTAGAAAATAAACGTTTTGGATATCTCTTTAAACATTCAGCTGAATCATCAGGTCACTTGATGCTCAACAGGAGTATTAAGCACTGTTGGTCTTTCCCTCCCCCTGGCTCCCTGCACAGGAAGGATGGTGAGCTCCAGTGCGGAGTTCCTCCCATGGCAGGAACTGAGCCAGGGTGCCATCCCCGTGCCCATCCCCGTGCCCATGCCGGATTTCTGCATCCCGCGGGATCCAGGGGACACGTGTCCAAGTGCGGCAGGAACACTAGAGGGAGCTCCGGCAGCACCGCCTGGAACCGGACCCCGAGCACGACATCTCCTCAACTTGTGAGCCTTTGGGGTGGCTCATTACTTTGATTAACATTCTCAAACTCTGCAATTGCCAGCATCCTCCTTTCTGCCCACAGCTCCTGTTATTGTGTGGTTCTAGGAACTGAGGTTTAACCCATCACATAAATGTTAATTAAAAAAAGCCAACCCAAACACGATGGGTTATCTTAGTTTTAGAAAAACTGCTCGAAAAGCTTCAGTGAAGTTTGAAAAATCTTCCAGATATTAAACGTTTTCCCTTATTGAGATTCAATCCTCCTTTTAATCGGTAAAGCTGCATCTAGACATTAGGAATTAAAGTTAATATTTAGCTTTTGAATAATAAACGTTTTGGGAATAATGTGCCTGTTGGGGAACTCTGGAAAAAAAGACAAGATTATTGCTTTTGGTATGCTCCTTGCTGGCAATTGCTATGACTAAAGCAAAAGTGGCAGAAGCAGCTTTTTTATTTTTAGAAAGACATCCACAGTGATTTAGTAAAACTCTCTGGGGAAGACAAAAGCTATCCTCTCCATATATTTATTTGAAGAATTTATTTTCAAGGCAAAAATTTAATAATTTCTAAATAAGAAGAGCCAGGCTTCTGTAGAAACACCAGGGCTATTTTTGGAAGAAAATACCTCAAATATTATCTACAGAGAACACAACTGCATTAAACATTCCCAAGATTGCTCAGGAGCCCTAGCAGTGGGGCAGACAACCCTACTTTATCTATACACTGAATACCTTATATGTATTTCCTGTGTAGTTCTTTTAAATCTAATGAGAGCAGAACCCCTGTTTTAAAAATCCAAGGTTAATTTGCATGTGATAGAAAAACATTGCTCAGTGCAGTGCTATGAACAGCAAGGTTTGAGTAGTGCTGAACCCCTGTGTTCCCCCTGTCCCAAACAGATCCACCACAGTGTCATAAATATTCTTTCATTTCTTGCTGATCTAAACAGGCTTGACCAAAATGTTATGTCATGAGAAGAAACTACAGTTATGCTCCCTTCTCCCACAGAAGGGCCACTTCCTCCACCAGAAAAGGCAGATATATATTAGCTCTCAGTGAGTTACTCTCACTCCATTGCCTTAACAAGCAAGCATCTTACCTTGACATTTTCTACTCTTCCCTTGTTGATGTCTGATACAAAAACCACACACTTGGCAGATCTCCATGCTTTGTTGCTCCTCGGGATGTGAAGTTTCCTGGGTTTCACAGCACTCCAGTGTTTGAGGTGTCCATTCTTCTCAGCACCCTCTGCCTCCAAAAACTTCTTTCCCCAACAGTTATTTTCTCCTTTGCCAAATTCTCTTCACTGCATCACTTTCAAAGCTTCTAATAATTTGCTCTTCCTCAGTGATTTCTTAACTTCTCCTTTAAAACAAACAAGGAAACCACCCAGCCACTCTTATCCATCTCCTCACAATTTTCCTCTCCCCTCATGTTATTCTTCCCTTGCCCAAGTACCTTCACTATTACTGCCAGCTGAGTTCCATAGAATTCCCACTTCTCATCCCTCACAAATGTCTCTTTATCTCTTTCAGCTGTTTTAGTTTTCCCTTCTCCTCTGTTTCTGTGCTTTTTATCCCTCCCCCGTGTCCCTTCAGCCTGCCTGTGCTGCGAATCAAGACACCACAATGTTGTGCTAATGTTCTTTTTTGTTTGGTGTGGGGAATTCCTTTTGTTGATGTAAGCAAAGTTTGTGAAGGCTTGTGTGATGAATGTGTATTTTAATGTCAACAGGGTAATGAAGCCTTCAGTACCCTCATCCCCCTGATTTAGAATTCTTCCCAGCATTCCCAGTGGAGCCTCTCAGCATCTGCCATCCTTGGCAAGAACTGCCATTGAGCAAACAGCTCTTTCCACTGCTCCACCTTTCTTCCTTCACTTTCTCTTCCCCATTGCCATCCAGAAATCTGTGGAGGAAGGGTAAAGCCCATAAAACAGGCTTAACAGCCTTCCCAAATAATTACTCCTAGGAAACGATGCACAGGAATTGTCAAATTCATGTTCCCCAAATCCAGTGGAAATGAAGATGTATCTGCTGCTGTTGCAAAGAAGGCAAACTCACAGCTCTATCAATGAAATACAATTATTGCACCAGCACTACAGACTCAAGCACAGAGAATGGGAAGTGGCACCATAAAACTGAGGGAAAGGTAATTTTGCTTACATTTGGGTTTCCTATGGAAATGCAAGAACTAAGAGATGTGGGGTCTCAAAATCCCCAGTGCTCACTGCAAGAAATAATTGTATTTCTCGCTTCACAAACATTGTAAGAGAGAATGCAAATACTGCAAAGGCAGCAAGGGGGTTGTAGTTCCAAGGTGATAAACCAATGGCTGCACAAAGAAAAACCACAAAACTACTTAAAACAACCAAATCTTTTAATTAGAAAGCAACAAACATGCAAACAGCAGGTATAGAAATTTATTTGAACCAACGTTTTTACCATAATGAAAGTTACTTTAAAACATTGATCCAAGCTCCCACATTTGCTGTTTAGGGAAAATATTGCACTTGGCATCTTCTAGCACCCCTCATACATGGCAAAACATTTTAAAAACATTTTTGCTTATTTTAACTTGCACACTCTCCCCAAGTCATGCACACAGTCATTCAAAAAAACAAAAGGTTAGGTTATCCAAAAGCAATACCTCAGAATTGCACTAAAGCTCTGTAAGGAAAAATATAATTAATGTCTTATACAAATTTGATTGACCTCCAGGTGCTCACACACAACTGTTGGTTACTCTTCATCTTCATTTTCATTCTCCTGGCCAGATCCTTCTGATCTGTCACCTTCCAATCGGTCTGCAAAACACAGATTTAGTAAAGAGAACTTGCCAAGTTTTCTTTTTCTGGTAAATATTTATAACATGCTGTCTCCCTGGGCTATTACACAATGGGAAATGGCTGCAGGTTTTATGGCAGGAGAAAGTCTGTGGGGACTGACACAGAGTGGGTAGAAATGTTACCACAAGAAAGGAGAAAAGGAGAAATGCCCTAAAGGATTTCCAGGCATGAAAGCAAAATCTGTGTACAAAAGGACAAACCTTGTAGCTGCTGACTTGCTGTCAGCAAAGAAAAGATGAATGCAAGCATAATGTTAAAATGAGATGGTGAATACAAGGGACAGAAGTGCTGTGCTGGGAAGCTGAAACTCCAGTAGCTACAGTTAGAAATTTGAACAGTCCAGAAACTGGGAGATCCTCAATCCATCAGGAAAAGTGCCCTTTGTTGTAAATATTTAGAGAAAGGCAAATACAGAAATGTGTAAGGGAACATGACTGGCTCAAGATCAATCACTCAAGCAACATGCAGTCAGGTTTAGAAACATTCCACCCAGGCATAACAGATTTTTGCTGAAATTGTTGGAACTCAAGTGTGTTGGGCAATTCTTTTACTATTTCACTCAAAAGAGATGACAACTGAAGGAAACACATGGAGGTGGAGCACTGAGCTGGACACAGGGCACCCTCCTGGGGGAGAGGTGAGAGAGGAGCAGCAGCTGCCACCAGGCACAGTTTCCTTCCCCCTCCCCTCTGCAAGCCACTGCTCTGCTCAGCCACTGTCCCATATTCAGTGTCTCCACTCATTCTCACCTTCATCTACAGCTCTGTTAGGTTTTTGCCCCATGTGCCATGCCAACCTCCCCAAACTGCATCTCCTTGCTTCCTACGGTGTGTGATGTCTCTCCACTGTCCTCCATCTTCAGCATCAATCTGCTGCACTCAGCTTCTCCAGCACTGACACCAAGTTCCCAGTGATGATTCCTCCATGCTTATCACCAGTTTCAGCCCCATGGTAACTCGAGGGACATCTGCTGCCCCAGGAACAGCTGCCAGCAGCCCCAGCAATACCTCCCACAGTCCTGTATCTTCACATCCTCCTTCACCCCTAGACAACTCTGAGCCCACCATTATGGTCATTTTATCTTCCAACTCATTCCAGTCCTCCCCAATAGTTTTCCCATGGCACAGCCCTCACTTAAAAGATCATTCCTGAAGAGAGTATTTTTCAACATCTAAAAATTGGATATTTTGCTCTTTGTTTTGAGATAAAAAATAACAGCTGCAAAGAGGTTGCAAGTCTCACACCAAAGAAGCAACTCCTTAAGAGAACCTTGAACAACCCTTGAATCTTCTCACCACCCCTAAGCACAGCTGAAGGTTTTGGTGATTTCCCAATCCACCTGCTATTTCACAGACCAGTGTTGTGGACAAGCTCTTCAGAAGTCTCTCACCTGCTCTTATATGGTTCAAGGAAGCCAACATTCGGAGCATGAAGGAAGCTGGAACAGTGATGGTGTTTCTGGTCTCTTCCAGCATTAACTCATTCCGAGTTATAACCTGGAGGCAGGGAAAGGAAAAAGTCAGCATCAGAAATAAACACAAATTTATACTGCATCGATATGGGCTTGTAGATGAAGTTTCTATGCAAAAGCCATTTTACAGGGTCCAAATTTACCATAAGAGAGCAATATTTTAATAATTGCTATTGAACACTGTTACACCAGTTGTCTCTGCCTGCAGATATCCAATTGTCTGTCTAAAGAATATCCTAGTAAGATCATGGTTCCAATGTCCATGCATGGCAGATATTAAGATGAGTGACTAAGAAAAACTTTGGAAATCTTGCATGAAGTAAAGCAGACTGATGAGAGAGAGTGCTGTTTCCAGATGGCAACTGTTGTAGAGAACAAAGTTCTAGCACCAGTGCTGGCCAAGAATGTGGGAAGGAAAAGAGATGAGGTTACCCTCTACTCCTACCTTCAGGCTGCTTGAAACTTTTGGAGAAAATCCAAGGAACACAAGCCATTTTCTATCCCACTTCAGGAACACTCTTTAGCTCCATAATTCTTTGTAAACAGATCTACAGCTTGCCTCTAAATGACTTGAAAGAGTCAGCTCCTACTGTCTCAGTTTCAAGGAAAAAAAAAACCCACTAATGAATACTTTTAGCTCTCTTCCCTCATTCCTTCCTCATGGTACTTCCTTGCCATCCTTCTTTCTTCCTCCATAAATTCTAATCCCCCACTGTAGCTTTTCTCAGCTTTTAGACTATATTCTTTTGTTACCATTAAGCACAAAAATTTCTTTAGGTGGAGACAATTTCTTTAGGTGGAGACAAGTTCTGATCCACCATGTAAAATTGCTCCTAGATCAGCTGCTGTAAGACAGGAAAATAATGTAATTCTTGCTCTCCCTGAGACTCTTCAAGCCTGTTCCTCCTGTGAGGAACATGTTCTTGTAAATGTTTGCAGTGTCCTTCTCTCTTCCCAATCCAAGCACCTCTTTTCTGTCATTCCCACCTGTTTGCCAGGCACTTGGCACAGCTGATCTCTCCCTAACAGAAGCAAACTGAGAAGGCAGCAGGCTGCTGTTGATTCCTCTTTCACCCCCTATTTCTCCAGTGCACCATCAGTAACATCCCCTCACAACCTGCTGCTGAGGCTTTTTCTCTGCTCAGAGGTTTGTTCTCATCCCCATCAACTTTCCTATTCACTAAGGTCATGGCCTCTCTCAATTTTAAATACATTTCTGTATCTGTATGGAACTTTCCTCAAACACAATGTTTTCTCCCCAGACCTTCCCCCTTCTATGGACAATTCAGTTCAGGTATGTTGGGCACTTACTCCAGCCAAACTTAACATGGTCAAAACTATTTTATTGCTATGAACATCTCCTGTGCCCTACCCAGGTATTCCAATAAAGGGATTAAATTAAAAAAAAATCCACCATGTAAAATTACAAACCTCACTGCAGTCAATTCTCCTAAAAGATCTACATTTTTATTAAAGAAAACATAACTAAATATCTAAATAATTTATGATTATTAGAAATAAAGTGAGATAATTAATGTACAATAATTACTTTTAGCACACATTTTTGTTTAGCAATACTTCTAAACCCCAAAGGCTCCAAAACATGTCACAACTAAAGCTGTCACACAATATACAAAGATGTGTCACCTCACTCAGTGCTAAAAAAATGGGAAAGGTTCAAAATTCACAAGTGGATGGTTTAGGGTGTTTTCAAGGGATGTGGGGTGGTGGCTAATGCTTGTGGGTTTCTGTTTGTTTCAAATATATTTAGCATTATTTAAGAGAAATAATGATTAAAAAAACCCCAGTCTACTATATCTGTGCTGCCCAAGAGATTTCACAAAAAAAAAAACCTCAAACTGATCACCCCACAAACAAATCTGTCCTATAACGTTACTTACAGGACACCATATAACATTTTGATACATTCTGTTATGTAAATCACTCAGATATGATTATTCAGCAGTCAGCTATATGGTCACCCCAGGCCAGTTGCTATATGCAGTTATTGCTCTGAGGGCAACATGAAAATAATGAGTTACATAACTTCACCTTGGACTTCTCTAACTGATGGAGCTTGCAATGTTTGCTTTATTCCATGAACTTGCCATTTGCAATCTTAACCTTAACTCCCTTTTATGCTGCTGAATATTTAATAGGATTGATTTTTGCACTCCCTGTTGTTCTGTATATCTTTGTGTTTCCTGCTGTTTATTTCCTTCGTCTTCCCTTCATCATTTATTTGTTTAGAGACAAGCACTACATTCATTTCTTAATTCCTGCCAGTTTTCCTTCCATATCTGAATGTTCACACTTCTTCCAACTCCTTTCATGTACATAATACCAGATCATGTTATATAATTTCTAGGAGAGCTGATGAAATGCAAAGTGCCAAGGATCTCAAAGTCAGCTGTTCTGAAGGGCAGCTTTTTATTTGGAGCTCATTTGTCAGAACATTAAATAACTCTGCTAATTCAATATCAGTAATTTGTACCAAAGGCTTGTTTAGAATTAAAGATGCAACATTGCCATGAAAAAGGAGAAAAGGTTCTTACCTCATCTGCAAGTTTTCTGTTAAAGATCTTGGATTCTTCCAACGGTGACCAAATTTTTATATCATAATCAATACCCGAAGAGGCCAGAACTAGAAGTAAGCAACAGTAATTCTAAGTTAAATGTTTTATGTCTTTATTGGTATTTTCTACCCTTAAATGGAAGAAAAATACTTCACTTGAAGCATTTATTTGCAAATGTCAGATCTCATGCTGAACAGAGCTTGTAATTACCAAGTCTCCACATGAGACTTGGTAATTACACTACAGATTATATGGTTTCAAATCTATCTATATATATATGAAGAAAACAAATGCAAGCATCAAGAGCCCCCTGTTTTAAATTTTAAAAAATCACCAGAATGTACAAAAGATAGAAGCAGAAAATAACCCAGCCACTACTACTACATTTCTGCTGATAAGTATATGCATTAATAACAAAGCTTTAGGATTTGTACACCCAGGTAAAAAGGCAGAACCAAGATAATTTCAAATGTACATTTGATAATTTCAGTGAATTTCATGTAAATTTATTTGGTATTAAAGATGCAATGGATGCTGTTATAAATAAGGTACGAAAAATGTGCAAAGTTGCAGAGCATTCTCTAGATCATTGCACAAAAACCACAGCAGGAATTAAAATCCCACAGAAAGGTGCCAGTGACTGGGAAAGTGAAGAAGATTAACTGTCCTGCAAGGAGGATGACCTCTCTTAATGACACTTTCAGAGTGTGACAGGGAGACAGACACACTCCAACAAGAAACCAGCAAAGCTACAGGGCACTCTGAAAGGTGCTTCTAAAGGGAGTACAAAACTCAGGACATTTACAAGAACTCAATTTCAATAACAAATTTAAAAGTTCTACCCTATCTAGGACAGTATTCTATGTTTCCCCAAACTGTGAGAAAACCCCCCAGCCTCTTCTGGTATTTTATAACAATTTACTTGCTAATTTACCAATAGCTGATTCTTACTGTACAGCCATGTCAGCAGTGAAAAAAGAAATAACACAAATATTTTCTCTGTGTCAGAGGTTGCAGAATGGTTTTTCCAGCTACATGTGATTCCTTCTACTACCTTGGTCCATTTTTTCTATTAAGGTTTCCCTCTAAACACAAATTATTAGAATTTCTCTGATTTTTATTAATTCTTCTAATCTCACAACGCCAGTGAGAGGGAGACACCCATTTCACTCCATTTCTTTGAACAGAACCAAGTAGAGACCAGATTCCAATATCATAAATATTGCTGGCATTTCACCAACCCCATGTCCCTAATTAGTGTCACAGAAAACATTTTATGTCTTGAGGGCAGCAAAAAATTGAGATTCTTCTTATTCTATCTGACAATAATTCTATAAATTCTATGTCAGTAATAGTTTCACTTCGATACTTTAAGTAAGGAGGGATTTAAGGGCCAAAGGTCATTAGTAAGAGGCAAAATTAAAAGCAGCGAGGAAACATGAACAGAAGTTCATTAATCACTGCAATGCTCTGTTGAGACAGAGTTTCAGGCTGAGCTTTAAAATGCTCTAGTGCAGCTAAGCTGGACATGCAGAGTGTGAGAATGCTGCTCTTACTGGGGTCGAAGGGGTGAGGCTGCAGGCAGTTCACCACGTGGTTGTCAGCCTCCAGCAGCATGAGGTGCTCAGCAGTGTGCCGGTCCCAGATGAAGATGTGGCCACAGTCTGAACCGCTCATGACAAAGTTAGATCCCCAAAAGTTGGCTTCCTTTATCTGCAGGAAAAACAAAACTTTTTCAAGACCCAGCCAGTGAAAAGCATTTTTATGTGCCTGCAATAATGCTGCTGCTGAAGGAAGAGCTCTGCCCATGTGAGGCCTTAAATGGCTACTTAGAAACAGAGACTAGACAGGAATAAAGGAATAAATAAATATTTATTTGAAAGGCCTTCAGAGGTACACTCTAGGCTCCAGTGCATCCCAAAATGGACAATGACAGCTCCCAAGTTCTTCCCACTTTGATATCAGCATCAATTCCCCAAGCAGAAGCCAGGCAAGGATGGAATTTGCCCAAGCTTGCCCCCCTTTCTCTCCCCAAGATGAAGGTTTGCAGTTGTTGGGCCCAGGAGGGTCTGGGTGTGCTTGGAGAGCGAGCTGGAGAGGCTTTGTTATGTCTGTGTGAGCATGAGAGAACAGCACTGAACGAGCTCCAGGGAACTGCAGAGTTACACTAACAGTACAGGATTTGAAAAATATAAAAGTTAAAACCTAAGGCATCACATGCAGAAACAACTTCTAAGAAATTTTAAAGGAAACATTTAAAGACGAATGATTAAAAAAAAAGTTCAGCAAGTTTTAGATTTCAGAGCAAAGTAGCTGCTAACAGGAAAAAAAGAGTTGGGGCAGACTGAGCAGTTTGAAAATAAATGTCAGCAGATGTGTCACTTTCTGAAGTGACAGGAGTGATACTGGAGACAGGGGTATGCAAGGAGTTTTTAGGAAGAGTTTGGCTAAGTTAGAGTGTGTGACAAGCTAATCCCTGGGGGGGATTTTCCATCTACAGAGAAAGAGGAGACAAGACAGAAGCTTATGAAAATTTGGGGGTGGGAATTAACTGGGTCTGACACATAAAAGTGGTCATGAAATAAAAAACTCAGGAATTTTTTTTCTCCCTCCTTACTATAATAAATAAGATAAAAAGTAAAACTTCTTAGCCCAATGCCAAAATTAAAGTTATAAATCACTGAACAAATGAAAGCATCCAGGTAGAAATGACCCTTCAGCTTCACCTATTACAGCAAGAGTAGAAGAAAGTGCTTCCCAGTCACAAGATGTGGTGCTGTATTACAAGAACAGTGTTATAAGTATTAGCAGAACAATGTTATTATCTGATAATAATTTATGCATATTAGCGATATTTTTGTATGGATTCATAATTTAAAATTTACATTAAGTATACTATTTGTATTTCTTATCTATTATTTATACACAATTCTCTGTGTGGTGAAGGTATTATCTGTTTGTTGTGCATTTACTAATTCAGTGGGAAAAGAGAATTTGGAGCTGACTGCAGCTGAAGCACTCTGTCCTATGAAACAGAGCAGCAGAGAAATGATCAATAGTGCAGGCCAGGAGAAATGGTAGTAGGATCAGCTCTCCATTCCCTTGAAATATAATGTTGATATTATGTTACACCTGCTACATTCAAGATACCCTGATGATTACAGCCTGAAAGAATGTGCCTTATTCAATTTCTGAGACAAAAAAAGGCCATCCTAAAATATTTTTCTTCCAAGAAGCAATTATTAGGTTTCCTAAATGCAGAATAATCTTTCCATGCCAAGGCCCCTCTTGCCCTCCCCTTCCTATAAAATCATTAAATGCCAAACAATTAGTCTGAACAAACAAGAGCAGGTCACTTCCTTCACTAAAGGCAAGAACCTTCTTCAGAAATCACTTCTGATTTTACTCAGAGTAGAACCTCAAAATAACCATTGTTAAATGACAGGAATTTGCTGTCCTGTGTCCTCTGCAGGTGAGAGGTGTGATGGCAGAGGGAGAAGGGACACTGCTTCAACAACAGCCAGAAAACTCAGAGATGGGAGCTGAAAGCTCTGCAATATTCTGGTGTCTGTGCTGCAGGAAAAAGCCTGGAAGGGTAAAGTGTAGGTGTAGAATTATTTCTTTCAGAATCAGCAGTAGCTCTTATAAACTCTTTTAACTGACAAACCCTGGGCAGGAGAGGTACCTGTACAAGCAGGAGTTTGCTGTGCAGCAGCTCACAGAGCTCACCCAGACCATTCCCACTGCTGCAACTCCAGTTTGGCATTTAAGAGAGACTCCAGCAGGAGGGACAGAATTTTGAGTTTGAGACTATTTACACAGAACCCTACTGTGAATCATTTTCCAGGTAAGGCTCTAAAGAGGACCATGCCTGTATCCTTCTCTTTTTGCACACTTCTCTCAGCAAAAGCCTGAAGAGAAGGGCAGAGATGCTGCCTTGCTCTGTGCTTTTACCTCAATCCAGACTCCTATTGGTAAGTTGAACTCTTGGTGTTGTTACAAATATGTACTTTATTTCCAGAGTAAGTATGCTCAGTTTGAAATTTCTTTGTCTACAGAGTATGTCCCAAAGGCTGCAGTCAGTACAATAAAGTCATCCTGATGTATCTAAAAATAAGCCAGAGAAGCTGCATTCCTGAGATCTGTAATGGATTCCAATATATTAATCTTTCATCAGCTTTTGTCTTATAGCTCCTCTTAATATATATTTTCATTATCCTGTTACATCTAGATTACTCCCAATAATAAAAAACTTTTAATTTTGTATTTTAATTTTCAATGACAACCTCTTCCCATTTCCTTTGTATTCTCTTACTCATACTTCTCAATACTCAAAAAATCTAATTTTAGCACCACAGAAATGAACAGAATTGAAATTCACATTTAAAAATTTTGGTTTTCAAACTCATAGGCACACTCACTTCTGTATGTTAACACAACATATCCCATTTATCATTTACACCCAGATGCTCCACTGAAGTTTCTAAAAGCCACTGTTTTAAAAGCAGGACTATAAAAAAACACAAGATTGCCAAATTAAGTCCTCAAAAGTAAGGAAGAACCTGCATTATTCCTTTTTTCTGCAGAACCTTAATTATATATATATATATATATCCCCATATATATGTAATATATAAATTAAAATTTTATATATATATAAATAGTTTACATAATTGACAACAGAGTTTTTATCCCTGGGCTGCTCAGGTGTGTAGGAAACAAAGCTTTTTAAAGCTGTCTCCTTCACAAATTTGAAAGGGAAATATTATCAGCCCTTGCTTCCCAAGAATGAGAGTATCACTCAAACCAGCTGGTTAAAATGAAGTTTGCAACCATAGAGACCAACAGGGAAAAGAAAATTACATTTGCTTTCATTCCTTGCCATAGGTGCTTGTGTGAAACAAAAGCAAAAAGACCAATCCACATCCCCAAGAAATCAAACACCAAAATCTGTTAAATAATAAAAGTAATAACAGATATGCAGACAGAGGCTGAACACAGACTCCTTAGATGAGTTCACTTTTAGCATCCTTAACCACAAAGTGCTTGATGCCAGGACTTTTAAACTAATGGGAGTTTGAGCAATTAAAATTGATTTCTGAAATACAGCTCAAAACTCCATGTCATTAATCAAGGTTTATTCTAAGCCTTGTTGTTTATGTAGACTGAAATATGCTTTTACTGAAGCATTTTTCCCAATGTAATCAAAGCTATTCACACAAACCCTAGAAAATGGCCTTTGGGGGTAAAGGGACTCCTTACCTCAGCTGCACAATAACACACCAGCTACTGGTCTGCAAAATACCTCCTAAAACTCAGAACTTCACATCTTTAAAGTATTGTAAAAAAGCAAAAGAAGAAATAGCAAGGGAAGCAACCTCTGTTTTTCATGCACCATTGCTTTTTTTTTCATGCACCATAACTGCTTTGTTCTGAAAGTTCAGTATTTTGTGTGAAAAAGACAAGGCATGTACTAGCTAAATTATCATTTAATAACTAGCACTAGGTTCCTTTTTTTTAATTCAGAGATGTCAAGGCTCTTCCAAACTGTGATTTAATCCCCACTTTCCCTTCCAAGCTCTTCAAAGTTAAAGATTAAATAATAATTTCCAACAGCTTGGAAGGGAAAGTGAGGATTAAACCCTAATTTGGAAAGCAGGCACATATTATACTATTTAAGCTGAGAGAGAAAATGCAAAAGAGGAAAAATACCCAAAATTTTAAATGCTGTTAAGGGGAGGGAATATTAAACTCAGTGATGCCTTAAATGGCTACCTAGAAAGAGAGATTAGACAGGAATAAAGGAATAAAGGAGGGATTTATTTGAAAGGCCTTCAGAGGTCACACTCTGGCCTCCAGAGGCTCCTGCCTCAGTGCATCCCAAAATGGACAATGACAGCTCCCGAGTTCTTCCCACTTTGATATCAGCATCAATTCCCCAAGCAGAAGCCAGGCAAGGATGGAATTTGCCCAAGCTTGCCCCCCTTTCTCTCCCCAAGATGAAGGTTTGCAGTAGTTGGGCCCAGGAGGGTCTGGGTGTCCTTGGAGAGCGAGCTGGAGAGGCTTTGTTATGTCAGTGTGAGCATGAGAGAACAGCACTGAACGAGCTCCAGGGAACTGCAGAGTCACACTGGGCACTGCAGGGCTGGGAACAGAGAAAAGTTAAAACCTAAGGCATCATCAGGAATACCTAAATGCCTCTCACAGCACCATGAGTCCCACAAATTTTAACTTTATTTAGAGCAAATTCTGTGCCTTCGAAGTGAACCCAGAAGCCAAAGTGCTTACAGTGCACCTCAATATCCTCCTGGGCAAGCAGAGCAAGGGGGAGCTACACTGAGCAAGTCCAGTGAGCCCCCCAGCCCCAAAGCCCCCAGAGCCCTTACCATGGTGCGGGAGTTGCGGTGACCTTTGTAAACCATCTTGATCAAGGGACGCCTGATGTTGAGTGTTTCCAGCTCCTCCATCTCCTTCCTCTCCTTCCTCCTCCTGAAGAGTTCCTGGATGCGAGCGACTGCGGATCGTCTGTGAAATGCAGAGAGAGCAGAGCTGAGAGCTCCTCCCCAAACACCGCCAGGGGCTCTCACAAACCATCATTAGGCACTCCAACACATTCTCCATGAGTTTGAAACAGACATCACCATCATCCCAACTGGAAAACTGAGGTTTTTCCATCCTGGCTTACAACAAGAATAGCATGCAAGACAGTGGAATGTCATGTGATACCAGGTTTTATTTCCCCTCTGTAGGACAAACTTCAGCTGTTGGCAAAATTCACATGCTATTTTATTTTCATCCTCCACCCGTATTGAGGTAGGAAAATTCTGAAGTGAAAAAAAAAAAATCTATGCCAGAACAGAAGTGTATAAATTTTAAAAAGCCATTAAGGATCTAATGTGTCTCTCAGTGTGATTTGGTTTTTCATAAGATTTTGTCCAATTTATTCCTCTTCATTATTTCTCTATGACAAGACTCAAGATTTAGAGAGCTTTTAAAAAGTTCCTACTAAGGCAAAAGATGATTTGAAATCAATTATTGCAGCAGCTATCCCATATGGTAGCAGTAAGGTTTACAGCTGGAGATTTCCTAAAATAACAGAAAAAAACCCCCTAAATTATGTAATTTGTTTTGTGAATGTTTAATTCCAGGAATTAATTTTTTTAATAATCTGTGAAAAGACCTTGGTGTCAAATTGTTCCTGTTTAGCTCTTCAGTTTGCAGATCCCCATAATTCCAGCTATAACCAGACAGTCACATCCCAGTTCTTTTTCTTCTGTTATTCCTTGTCATTATTAGCTCTGAGGCCCTGACCACAGTCCAAGGGGAATGTCACTCTCAAGAAGAAGCAGGTACAGAATTTAGCAGAGTGCAAGGAGTGTAACTATTATGGCAATTTATATGATCCTAAAAAGTAAACTGATCCAGAACCTCACTACACTGCTGCCAGAAAGTAACCTGAATTTGTTTTTAACTAATGCTGTCCAGTGTTTTAGTCACTGATCCTGGAGACTCCAGCAAGTCCTCTCCAAAAATCTACTTAGATTTTTGTCTAATTTTTGCCATAAGAGAAATTGCACCACAAAGTTAAGGTGAAATAAATGTTATGCTACAGCTAAGCAAAGAAAGAAAAGGAATGTAAGTCATTAATACAAATTTATTTACTATAAAAACAAATAAACCAACAAACCACACACTGTTTTACTAAGATCACCTAATACAGCTAAGCTTTTAAAATAAATTTTAATCCTTTTTTAGAGCAAACAGAAGAGATTTGAAAGCACCAGCCAATAGATCCACTTAACAGTGTGCTATTTATTATAATACATTTCTTAGATGTTTGCCAAGCAAACAGCACCAGAAAAAGTAGACTATTACTACTTCCTTGGTGAAAGTTTTCTATCCTCTCAATCCCTAGGCAATTTCCTGCTTCTTCCTTCTTATACTACAGTAAATAAATACACTCTTTTTTTTAATTTAGTCCTTATAATATGTAGTTTCAACTTTAATCTTCACCAGATTTAAGGAGAGGGTTCTTCACAACGTCTTCATACAATGAAGGGGGAAAAAAAGAAACCTGTGTTCTTTATCTAGTGTGCTTTAAAGATCACTGAATTATTCTCCTCACCAGTATTTCTACATAAAGGAAAAAGGGTGGCAAGCACATGATAGGCTACATCAAACATTTAGAGAAACTTTAAACCATTATTTGTGCAGATTTGCGTTTTGCTTTTTAAAAAAGATGGGGTTTGTGTGAGAAAGTAAAAGCATCTATCATTTACTGGGATTGCTCTTTCTAATTTTGCTGCATTTATTCACATTAATGAATTAAAGGTGTGCAGTGAAGAGGCTGAGAAGTTAAACATCATTAGGACTGACAGAGCAATAGACTTGTCCAGCTGTTTCAGAAGGGTTACTTGCTGGATAGCACTAACAAGTCTTGGGATTAGAAGATGGTATTAAAGTAGCTAATTGGTAAAGCCAAGTAGTTTCTTGCATAATTTTTCATCCAAACATCTCTAGAAAAATTAATCTCCTCCTCTCCATTCCCCTAGGCTGAAATACGGAGATATTACAAAAAAACCTCAATACTACTCAGCAGTCAGGATCATGCATTTTAAAATAAAAGCAGAAGCACAGAAGCAACTTTTGGGTAAAAGTGTCTTTCGACTAACTGGAGCTCTGAATTTAATATCCTGATTTAGAGCTTTATTTTAAAAGGAAAATGGATTTCTATTTGGTTATCTTGTGAGGTCGATGATTACCTTCACCAGTGAGAAGGCAGCCAAGCACACACAGCTCTGTGATATTGTGATCAAGCCCTTACCAACACCCTGCAGAAAGCAGGAACGTGCCAGAGGTAAGTCTGCTCCAGAAAACATAAACATGAACCCAATTTAATGACATTTCAGAACAAAGAACATTACAGGAACAGGGCTTCTCTCTGAGAGGTACTACTTAATGATAACTACAGATTTTCTATACATTTTTTTAAGTCACACACACACACATTAATTTTAAAATGTGACCTAGCTGTTTTTATTTGTATTTGTGATGAGCAATTCCTCCCTTTGCCAACACAAACACAGATAGCAGCCTCATCCCTTGGAGCATTGGTGGGTACAGAAGTGTGCTGTGCAATTGCACTGCTTTTCCCCTTATGATCAGCCAGGTTTGAAGTCTTCAAAGTTAATTGTGATTAATTATCAAAAGTCTGTTTAAGTTAAGCCCGAGATGAATGGAATGGGGATTTGGGAGTGAAGCTGTATTTTTTTAGTTAAACATAGGTTCAAAATAAGCAAACAAAAAAAACCCCAAACCCACAAAAATCCCATGATGCAAACTGATCCACAGCTATGTATTATAAATAAAGAGAAATGGGAAATATGTATACACTTAAGTCTTAAAATATCTAAGTTGTCACATAGGGCAGTTTCTGTATATTTAGAAGTTTTGAAGATGATTTTTTAAAAAACAAAAATCTGTACAATTTGCATAATTAAATAACTGGTTTGTTTGTTAAAGAACAATAATGTAGTGGCTGCCATAAAAATCATCTGGTACCTGAGATAACCCTGCTTCTTCCAAACACCATTTTCCCAGACTGATAATGGTCAGTCTCTGAGCTCAGCTGCAGCAGCTGGGTGCAGAGCTCACCTCTCCCTGCTTCCTTGCTCCATCCCTCTTGCCTCAGCTCTGCACTGACTATTGAGCTCAGTATTGATTCCTTCACTACTAAGAATTTACTTCTTAAGTTCCCAGATGTACTCACACCCAGACAAACATGGTCTCTTTTTCATAGCAGACAGCTTTGGGCTGGAAGAGACCTTAAAGATATCTTCCAAACCCCTGCCAGGGGCAGAGACATCTTCCACTGGACCAATGCTGAGGACCATGAACCCCAATTCCTTCTCTTGACCTCTTTCAAGTTATTATTTTTGAATCTCCTCTTGTTGCCATCTTCTCCTTTGAATTATTTTCCCCATCCAAAACAATTGCAGGCAACCTAAGGCTTATAACCATTAACTCAGATCTCATTTCTCCAGTGCCTTTTGGTGATTTGGGCAATGCTCTCAGGCACATGGAGTGATTCCTCAGGGTGTCCAATGGAGTTGGACTCAGTTGTGGGTCTCTTCCAACTCAGGGAATTCCATGATTCTGATATTATTTGTGTGTCTATCTAAACCATTGCAGCAAACCCTTCATCCAGGTCTGTCATTTCTTCATTGATCTGGTAAAGGAATCCACCTGCCAGCTACCACTGTCTGGCCCAAGAATTCCAAAGGCTTGTCTTAACCAGCATATTAAAATAGATTCCTTGTCTAAACACCAACATTTGATTATATTTCCGCTATTACTTCCTGTAGAAGCCTCTGAAGCTATGGAAGAGATTTACTGCTGCTGTCAAATTTCAAGCATTAAGATAGCTCAACACCAAAGGCAAAACCATCCTGTTAACAGCACCCTGACACCACCATAAAGCCAAACTTATTTCACTGCTGATCATACAAAAAGAAATGTTTACTGTCATGCACTCCTAGGTCCTTTTCCAGCTTTCAAATCAATGTTTCAACTATTCTCAGCTACAAAACATTTTTAAATTTTCCCCTGATGTGCTGCTGAATGATGATGAAAATCAGAGAAAAAAAAGACTGATAAAAAATTCTATGCTGAATGCATCATTTATTTTACATTAAATTTATAGTAACATGAAACTAATATTCCCCTGGGCTGTGCTGAAGAGCTAAAGACTTGGTAAGCATGTTGAATATAGAAAGAATGCCTATTGTAAAGTTTAAAGTACAAAAGGCACACAGATTCCTGAACCTCTAAGAAACCTGACAAGTTAAATCCAGGTATTCCAGTTACAGTTAAGATGAAAATATAAGACAAAGAAATACAGATCTGCACTATTTTCCTGGAGGCATTTAAAATATAGTACTCAGGTTAAGTCTTTTATGGAACCTCCTCCTGCACCTTTGCCTTTCCAGCCACACGAAGCCAAGATGTTCATTTTCATCATTAGAATGACTTTGGGCCATTTCCCCTCGAGATGGCCTCTGGCTGAAATCACAGCAGAGTTTCTCCCTCTTAGGGCATGTGGCCAAACACTATTACCCAAATTGCCTTGTATGCTCTTACAACTGCTGCCCTCAAGTGTTTCAATGAAAAATATGAGATCAAGCAACTTTTTCATTTAACTTCATTAAAAGCAATATTGTGTAACATTTAGCATCTATCTTGCTAAATGTGTATTATCCAATATAGCTCAAATAATTATGCTCAGTTCCATAACCTTGTTCAGGCAAAAAATATAAATGGTCTTTGATCCATGTAGTCTTATATTTTTGTCCAGAACTGGATGTTCTCTACTACCAGACAAAGAAAGTCAGCAGGAGCCCATGCAAATAGAACTCGTTCCTCAGCAGCTCAATTATTAAAAAGAAAAGGTATTTCTTTTCACAAACTACACACTTTTCAAATTCCATTAATTTCTATGGCACACAATAAAAATGTTAATAGGTTGTAAAATGTATACGCTGCCATTGCTTTTCAATTTCCATGCAACACATGCAGCTAAATATAACTCAAGCAATATGCTCTGTAATTCATAGCATTTGAAGTACAGCAATTCTTAAAATGCCAGTTAGGAAAAACAAGAACCTGATAAATCCAATATACGGCAATAAAAAGGAGGAGGGGAGGAATAAAATAATTAATTACCTCATTATTCTATCACCTATCGCTGTTCCTCTGATATTATATCTAGTAAAGGGAATAACAACTGAAGTCATTCACAAATGCTGGGTACCATCAAAGGTTAGCATCTCTTACAAAATGTGCTCTATGAATTCCAACTGAGAAGGCTCCTTCCCAGTCTATGAGTCAGTATATGAGACTACTTGGATTTCAGCAAAAATAGTACTCAGATTATATAACAGTACACAAAGTTAAGTTATAAAATGCAGTAATTCTTCATAGATTACAGCAGCTGTATCATCATTTCCATTTTACATTCATATTTCTTTTGATTGTAACCTACTAGTTGTAGCTCTTTCCAGGTTTAGCCTCTGCCCCCAGATCAACTTCAAAGTCCAAACAAAATCAATTCAGTCATTTAAGTAGGAAATCAGCCCTCAGAGAGCTGTTTTGACTAATTTGTGAAAATTAAGATCAATCCCTTAAGAAATGCACTCTGTATGAAGAACATTTTGCATAGATTTTTTTTTCCCCTCCCACAGGTTACAATGTACAACTCTCTGTTTCAACTAAACTTGCTGGACCCAGAAAGTTTTAAAGAAGAAATGCCCTTGCATATGACCAGACTGAAAGACCTGCATATCTCATCTTATTTATCTTATCAGAGAAGGCACCTTTTCCTGGGGATTCCCTAAAATGCACAGGAGGTTATTTTCTCTGGTATCTAGCTAAACTGCACTGCTGTACAAAAGAAGTTTAATTTTTTTTTTCATTTTGAAATATTCTGTGCACTTCCTTATCCATTTTGTTAAAAAGTACATGCATTGACTGGCCCAAAGACATGAAAAAATCAACTAACTGCTTAGCTTTTTTTAGTCACTTGTGAAGACCATTCCTATCGTGATGCTCAGTGCCTACAGAAATGCTGCTGGAAAAAGTCAGGTGTCACATTCTCAATTATTTCTTTTAAAGAAATGTCCTTCTGTGTCAAAACTATTGCTAGCTGACTCCTAGTCAACATGGAGCTGACTGAGCCAATCAATCAAAGGATTGTGGGATTTCTCCACATTTTGCAGCTACTACTTAAAGTCCTCTTCAAAATATTAAAGCAAGTGAAAACTTTGCCCAGTCTTTCCTGATGGCTCAATTTCAGGTAAGTTGGTGAGAAACCACTAATCCTCATTATGTTTTGAGATTTATAAGCATCCACAATATGAATTTTTGTCCCTTGTATCTATTCTTAGATTATTTGAGAAAAAGATCAAGCCCTCAGCTTGAAAACATCACAACTTGGATTTGTACCCAAATAATATTCAAATAATGGAAGCTCTGTAAAATCAGATTTGCAAAATCAGTGATATTCATTCATAAATCTGAAATCTACATCCATCTTACTAAAAATGAGATGAGATGCAGCACAAAGCTCTCAAATTATTTAGCTGTTTAACAGAGCTATCAAAAGGGTATTTCTGCCACTTCTTTTCCTTCAGAGGAAGAAGCTACAGATCATGATTTCAGAGTACAGAATAAGAACTGCAGTATCCTTCTTTTCCAGTGGAGAAAGTTGTACTTCCCAGTGGGAAAATGACTCTGAGACAGTTTCCTTTATCTGAATTTCTCCACCTGTGGAGTTTCTGCTCAATGTAAACAAAAGCTATTTGGTTTATAAGAAAACACAGCCGAAAGAAAAAGAACTTGATTGTAGGCAAAGCTGATAATGTTACATATTGGAAAAGGCTTATTAGTCAAACAGTTTTTAGCATTCTGTTTCAGAAGGCTACAACAGCCTTTTAAAAAATTTCTTGTCCTACAGAAAAAGGAAACTTCTTCATTACATAAAATACATTCACAAAAGGTAGGCTACAGCAGGCTAATCTTCCTTCTTCAGAAAGAAAAAGAACAACAAAACCAAACAAAACCCACCAAACAAAAGAGACCAAAGCAGCTCCCCTTAAATATTCTAGAGAGAAAAAAAAGCTACATTATTACTCAGATATGAATGGCATTAATTATCCTATAAGATGATACATTGAAAAGCAAAGTATTAGATAAACTTGGAAAAAACGAGATTTAGTAAAGGAACTGTTAGGTAACACAATTTACTGAGTGAAGAAAAAGAAAAGAAGCCAACAAAGGCATCCTGGTGGGGTGAAGCCCCAGACCTGCAGGAAATTTTATGCCATGTATTGCTAATGGTCCTTGAGCAGGGTGTAGGGATGGAATCATGCAGCACATTGAGGGTGGGGAACTTTATTAATAGAGAAGGGACTGTAAGGCATTGAGAAAAAGATGTGGGTAGAAAATCAGCAGGATAAAAGTTACAGTTACAGTTACACATCTCTGAGGATCATCCTGGTGAAAGGGAGCACTCATTCATTGGGATTGACAAAGCAGGAAAGAGTGCAGGGTGCTGGGCTTGTGTCTGAGCCCCCACGGGAACAGCCACAAGCAAGAGAGGAGGAGGAGGAGGACACAGCTCCAGCTCCTTGTGCTCAGAGAATCCTCTCCAGACCAAGAGTAACAATCACAGAATTACTCCAGCAAAACCCCAACAGTGCAAGGGGCTGGGCTACCACGTTCAGGCAAGAAGTGAAACATGAAGAGCAGACAGAAACCATCATGACGGCAGGAAACCTACAAATTTTTATTGCTAAGAGTGAGAAAAACTTGGCACTCAGTCTAACGAGACAAAACCTGAAAATGGACAGGATGAACATCATTCAATGATGAGCACTGGGTGTGAAAAATTATTTCAATCAAAACAGAATGTTAGCACACAACAAAATGACCAATTTTAGTTCATGTATACACATGGTAACAGCAATGCTTTGAGTTACCTTCCTACTCGTTAGGGGACATGAGGCATTTTGTATAAATTTGATCAGTTTGTGAAAGGGATTTTAGGCTATAACAACAATTTTAGGCCATGGTAGTAGTAGAGAGGACTTCCAGTTCCTTTCACTCGAATATGAGATATAAATACTATAAGGGCTTATAGCTATAGCCTTTAAGACCATCAGTGTCAGATTGCTTTCTGGAAATCCAAATTCCTTTGAGCACACACAGGATGTGTGCTCTTACTTTTCCTTGGTATTTCAGAGTGCATTTACAAACTCCTGAAACGTGAAGAACAGGAGGGAGTGTCATGCTCAGAAGTTAAACTGGAAAACTTCACTGCTTGCACACATACAAAAGCAGAACAAAATGATCTGGTCAGGCATGAAACCTGAGCAATGGAAGCCTGCAGGCAATCCTAAACCAACACTGACTGCAAAGCAACTTCTTTTCAGGTTTTATTTGGGGAAAGAAAAAGGGAGCAGGGGACTGCATAAGGAATTTTAATTATACCATTCATTTAGATGAATGATCTTTCCTAGGTGATAAATTTAAACTGTTACAGGAAGAAATCTCACTGCACACAGAGGAAAGAAAGCGTGTCAGATGAACTGTAACTCCATTTAGGATGTCCCCACTAGTGGGAAATGGGAACAGCTGTGTGATACCTGGAAGTGTCATTCTTATCACATTACTACAGTAACTATTCCATCGTTGAGACAACATGGTGCATGAAGAGGAGCTAAGAATCCTGCTTGCAAATGGAGATGGGATTAAAATGAAAATTAAAATTGCAGGGCTTCTCACAGCTTGCTCTTCAATCACTGGATCATAATGAACATTGGCTCTGCAGGGGACAATATTTCTGCCATTCCATATGTGGCTACAAATACTTAGTACTGCATGGAAAGTTAATGGATTAAGACAGAATCTGTGTATATTGGCTTCTTCATAAAAGCTGTTATTTAGTGAGCAGAATTGCTTGTGCTTTATAATAAACAACCACTGACTGTTCCTTCTGTCACTACTGACAATGTCGTGGCTTCCAACTTCTATTTTAACTGCAAATTATTCAAAACCTTCTCTAAAAACAACTATTAAATTCTTCCTGATTTCTTAATGAATACATACTGTAAATTCCTGTAAAGAATGTGCACTGCTAGCATAAGGAATTATTAGCACTGCCTTTGAAAGGAGTAAAGCAAAGGCATCTGACACGAGATTAAATTACATCTAAAACGAATAAAAATGGGATTGTCTGAAGTCTAACAATAGAAATGTTGCTTAAATAATTTTACAGTTTTGAAATTAGTGAACAAAGGTATTAAACCAACAATAGCAAACTGAGGGCTCGATTTACTGAATGATCAAACAAGTGTGTACAGCTGTTTGTATAAAAAAAAGCACAAAGCTTACTAAATGCATCCTTTATTCATGGTAACTTAATGGTTTTCTTTTTACTGACATGCATACTGATACTCAATAACCAACAAAGGGAAAAGGATTAGAGTTTCTCTTTCAGAGAAAAAGAATGACAAATTGAACACATCAGTTTTAATATGTGTACTACAAACACCCCATTGCTGAACAACACTGGTTAAAAGCTCTTGCTTTGTCAAAGTAAGATCACCTAAGGTACAGCTGAAAGAAAATGTAGGTCCCTGTACTCAAATTGATGAACTTCCTATATGTATGACTAGAGGGAGAATAATAAAAAATAAACTGCAAATTTTATAATAAAAAATAAACTGAGTTATTCAGCAGGCAAGAAATCAGCATAAACAGGTATGATCATACAGGTAGATCTGTAAGAGACGCCATCGCTGGCAGGGAAAATGCAGCTGTACATATCTTACATACAGGCAAATCAGCCTCAACCATCAAGCTCTTGGCCAGTTGTCAAAGAACAACTTATTCTAATGAAGGATATGAGGCATGAGTTTCTAGATCTTTCATTCAAACAAACAAAAGGAGAAAGTTAAAAAAAACAAAAAGCAAAAAGCATTTTGCCAAGCAGAGCCAAGTAGTGCCCTCACCTGTGTCCGGGGCCTCCTCGGTACCTGGCCCCCGGGATCAGGACAGGATCATCGTCGCTGTCGTCAGTCTCCTGCAGAGCCGAGTTCCTGCTGGAGGTCTCCTCTGGAGGCACAAGCCCAGAGGGTTCTGCCTGGGGCCAAGGCTCCGAGCTGGCCACCAGAGGCTCTGCAGCAGGGTCACTGCTCTGAGTGCAGAGCTCTGTGTTTGCACCCTTGGCACAAGAGGCTTCTTCCTCTGCGTTCCCAGAGACGCCATCGGCGTTGGGGCTGTTCTTCTCTGGTTGAATTCCAGAGTGCTCAGCATCAGCTTTATCTGATACTGCTAAAAAGCAAATATTGGGGAAAATAAGTCACACCATCAATGATTATACTTGATTTTAGAAGACGTTAGAAATGGCCACAGAAATTAAATAATGCAAACTGGGTTCATGTCGGTGTATAAACCAAATGGGAAGGGGTGCCCAGGCAGACATTCCAGGAGCCTTTTTATTATTTTATTCAGGCATCAGTCTCATTTTCAGAGATGAGACACAAGAGATGGTACGTGGATCTCTTTGTTACAGAACATTCTTAAAAGTTTTTTAGCCAACAGCATGCTTCTAAAGTTTATAGAGAACAGTTTGAACCAGTCATTAAAAGCACACCTGCTCCAAACAATGCTCGCTTGTATGCCTTGTAATAGCAATGCACAATATTCCATTATTAAACTTAAAACTCAATTATCTTGTTAAGCATATTTTCTGCAACCTCAAGACCTGAGCCAAGCCTAGAAACTCCAACCATTGTTTAATGTCCTTGCTTAATACATAATTTTATCTTCTTCTATCTTCAGCCTTTTGCCATTGCAGCTAAATTTCTTTGCTTTATTTCTGAGACCTGTTTTTCTCACTCCACCTGAGAGCCTTCTAACCTTTTGTATATCCCACAATTTCATTCTCTACTTCTTCCTATAACTCTTTCAAAGAGTACAGATACATACTTGCTTCTGTTGTCTCTACAGCTTCATCTGTATTTTTCAGCTCTTCAGCACTTGCATCTTCCTTGTGAGATTCATCAGGAGCCCCTAAATTAAGCAATTTAATAGTAAACCACATGATTTCATTTAGATGCACATCTATAATGTAAGCTAGTCTAAATGACACCAGCACTCCTAGAAGAAACCAATCCAAGCAATCCACTCCAAAGTCAACATCTCTTTACTGAAATCTCAGCTATCAGTCACATAAAAGTCAGACAGATTTATATATAAACCTATCAAGTTGACCAGGTCAACACACTAACAAAGAAAAATGTAATCATTGCTTGTTCCTTAATGTATTTAGTTGTTCCCTAATGTATTAAGATCCTAGGCTATGAGAACTTTAGCAGCAAAAATAGCATTTGTACTCTTAATACAGACATTTACTATTATTTCTGAAGACAAATGAAGTTATCAGTCTATAAAAAGGGATTTTTAAAAAAAGTATTTCTCTGGAACCAGTCCTTTGACTTGACTGCCCTTTTGGCAATGAACTGAGCAAGACAAACACATTTAATAAAACAGAGTGAAAGCTTGAAAGAAATCTAACAAAATTTTGAGCACTCATTTATGACTGCAAAGTGCAGTTGTTCTCTTTTCTATACAAACTGGAGCACCATATGTCCCTAAGAAGAATAATGGTTTTAGAACTGAAGACAAGATAAGTTAACGTTGTTTATATTTATTTGCAGCTATCTCAAGTTGGTGTCTTCTTTCCTTAAAAAATTTCTGCTTTATTATGGCTGTGTTCTGCCTTCATGTGCATGTATGAGACTCCCAGTGTGTGCAGTGGGAGTCAGGGACAAAATTTTTGCCTTAGCATTAGAAATTCAACTGTCTCTTACTTGTTTCTTCCCCTTCAGGCCCTGCCCCATCTGAAGCTTTCATTTTTACAGAGTCTTCTTGGCCTTCAGTTTTGCAATGACTTCCACTCCCTCTAGAGCTTGAATTTGTGCTGCTCCTGGCAATGTAACATGGAAAAAGAAAATCATTTAGGCTCCTGTAAATACATCAGATCATTGCAATAGCAGAGCCTGACCAACATCAGTCTCACTACTCAAGAGCTCCTGGCAGCAGCTACAACCAATTCACAGCAATTTCAAAATTCTCTTTTATTGTGTCCATTGCCACTCATCCCACACAATTCCTCTGCTTCACAGAACCCAATTCTCTCCTTCCTACCTTGTTTACTTAGCCTTTAAAGAATGCCTTCATTGCTTTTCCAAATATTGTAAGAACTCCAAAGGATTTGCTCTATTTCACTATTTTCACACTTTTTAGATGTATAAATAATCAGAGATCTTATTAAAGGTATGACAAGCTATCAGCTGAGCAAAAATAAATAATGTTATCCCAGTCAATTATAAAATTTGATTCAGATAAAATTCTCCAGGTCCTTCACCACTAATTATCATTCCTGTACCGTTTGAGGTATGGACTTTCAGTTCTCAAAGTCTTGTTATTTCTCAAGATTCACTATAAGCTGATATTTGACATTTACTCCCCATTCATGTTTAGATAATTACTGTGGGACACCAATTTCTGTTTACAATATGGAAAATGAATCCTCGGGAAATATGTAAAATGCTGTCCTGAATGTCATTGAAATTCATGTTTTTAGACTCTGGCAAAGACTTGCAGGAAATGCAAAGTCTTTTTGCTGAGCTCTCTTATGTGATGTGGCTTCTAACTCAGGCAAATCACTGGACAAAAGCAGAAAAAAAGGCAATTATAAGCATGATTCTCAAGAATTTAGACTGTGTCTTTACAAATATCTTCTGACCTGGGTGTTTCTTATATGCTACATTGCTAGAAGCAGAAATGCTTCTAGCAAATCATGCTTAGTTGATATTCTTGAGAATCCAGTCTAGACTCCAGGAATTTTATGTCTTATGTTTAAGGAGAGCTTTTACTCCTCTTGATGAGCACTATCCTGTGTATTCATTGCTGTACTGGATTTGGAGGCTGTAGGGAAATTTTTGTTAGCCCTTTCAGTATTTCTTCTAAATCCAGAATTTTCAGCATTGTTTCTGAATGGCCAGACAAGAAGGCTAGACACCAAGTGGAGGATTTTTTGCTATTTCACGTCTCATTTTATAAGCTTAATCAGAGCCTAAACACTAAGATTGGTTTTTGACTCTTAGGAATCCACTTTGTAGCTCAATGCTCAATTTTCGTCTTCCTCCATTTCATTTGCACAACTTCCAACTTTCAGATCAGGAGGTTGTTATTTGTTTTCAACTGCATCATTTTGTCAGATGGAATTGCATCCTGCTCCTGTTGCTCCATTCTTCAGCACAGTGTTTTTAGTCAGCCTCTGAACTGACAATGACTTGCAACTTTGTCCTAGCAGAAAATGCTTCTTCCTCTCACTGCCCACACCACACTTCCCACCACTTATCTCCACAGAGTTTGCTGACTAACTGCAGAATTAGGTAAAAGCATCATAGCAAAACTAATTTTTTCAAAGTTTGCTGGATTTTGGAGGCAAAATCAGTGGTTTAAGCTTCCAAACTGCTGTGAGCAAGGTGCATGTTTTATGTCTAAAGCCACAGCACTTAAGAGTAGCTAAATGTGGTTGGGTTTTGTGGGATTTTTTCCCCTCAGTAACAATGAGAAGACTTACTGCCTTCTACAATAATTTTGAAAACATAAGCAGAGGGATAGAAATAAAATGAGATAAAGTAAGGATGATGGTTGTTTTGGGAGATCCCAAGATGCTCTCCTGATAGGCTTGGACACAAAGCCAAGCACATGAGGCCATTAGGCAGTTTGTGTCCATTATGTGAAAAGGATGCCATCACTGAACACCTAAGCAGTGCACAAAGTTTCTGTCTCAGCCTTGTGCATTCATCACCACTCCTCAGCCACACAAATGTTCATTTCAGTGTGTACAACTCAGGAACTGAGTCACAGAAAGACTCATTTTCAGAATACCATATGAGAAGTTTGGTAATCCCTGGACTACAATTCCATCACTGTACTACCCTGCTTTCTAAAACTCTGATATTATGCCAGGGCTTGATGAAAATAGCATGTTTCAAATTATGTTTGCATTATAGACATTCCCAATAAATACACAAAAAAGGAAGATTCTTGTATAAATTTCACAATAAAATATGGCTGTCTTATGTTCTGAATGCATTAGGAACTACAGTCATTTGAAGTTCTCTAAATACACCTAAAAATAGACATAAATGATAAGGAAAATAATTTATAGCTATGCTAGACAAGTGTTATTGATATGTGCTGATCATGAACTAGTCAAAACCAAAATTAACTTGTTCTTACCACTCATCAGTGAAGTCCAGTTTTATTGTGCTTGTAGTTGTTCCTTCTGTACTGTAGTGCAAACTTAAAACTGGTTCACCTGTTCCTGTTCGTGGCTCTGTAAATATGGGGTTGATAAAGTTGGAACAGGCATTAGTAACATACAGAAAGTTGCTATAATTTAGAAGATTAATTTAATTATCAAATGTGGTAGTAACACATATAATGTCTGTTTAAGATCTCTTACAGCCCAAGCAAAAAGTTAAAAAGTTCCAGAGTAAACACACCAAATTTGCAATGCTTGAAAAATGGTCTAAAATTATTTCTAATTATAAGAGCAAACAAAGGAGATGCTGTCCTTCAACATGCAAGTAAATAAAATTGCAGATAGATATGTGTACACACAGTATAATCATTAATAAGCAGATCCATTTTATACCAAATATATTAATGGGATTATAATTTTTTTGGAAGGAGTATTCAGTCTTTTTGCCTCACTAAATATACATGAAAAAAAGATGATGGGATCCAGACAGAATCAGCCTAGAAAAATCACCATCCTCTACTTTGTTGCCTACTTAGAACCCAGACAACTACCAGTACCCTTAGGCCTGCTGTAAATTGCCAGTCAGTTATCATAAAAATACTGTAAATTCATGTTGTGAGAGCTTTATGTTTAAAAACTCCCTATTTTATATCACAATAACTGCAAACAGAAGGGGAGCACTTGCAAAATGAGCTCATTCGTGATGTCCAAAAGCAACAGAAGTGAATGGAACTGAAAACCATGGCACATCATGCTGCAGGGATCATTCTAAGGATGTAACTGGGCTCTTTCAGAACAGAACTGCTTGATGACATACATCTATACATCCGTCCATCCGTCTGTCCACCCGTCCATCACTCCGTCCATCCACCAATCCATCCATCACTCCATCCATGCATCCCTCCATCCATGCCTCCATCCACCAATCCATCCATCCCTCCATCATTCCATCCACCAATCCATCCATCCCTCCATCATTCCATCCCTCCATCATTCCATCCCTCCATCATTCCATCCCTCCATCCATGCCTCCATCCATCCATGCCTCCATCCATCCCTCCATCCCTCCATCACTCCATCCATCCATCCATGCCTCCATCCCTCCCTCACTCCATCCCTCCATCCATCATTCCATCCCTCCATCCCCCTTGAGTAAAGTTCATGGTCATGATCTATCCACAAATGGCAAATCTTCATCACTCCTGAAGTTGGGCAATACTAAAAGGTTCATGCAAAGCACCATCAGCCCGAGCCTCACTGCAGAGGTGCCAATCTCTCTGAACTCAAAGGGAAGGTTTATTTAGTATTAGGAACATTCAAATGGCCACTAAAAGCCTCTGCAGTCTTGCTTTTCATGAATGCTGAGCCTTTTATCTCAGGATTATTTGGACAAAACCTTCTGTCCTTTCTTTAGTTTATAGGACACAGAAATTGGACTATAAATATCCTTGCAGTACTGGCAGCACACTGACAAGTGTAATAAAGGAAAAGCTCCAGATCATCTTTGTGGAACTCAGTTAAAACCTAATGCTCCATTCAAACACAAGCCTACAAATTTCCCCACTAAAAAGGCTGTTATCATAACAGTAATGGCTAAAATACTGCCACAGGATACTTAATTTTAAAGATACAACTAAATTATAGTAACTAAGACATAGCACATAATAATTTAAGCTAACAATCAATGCTCATATTTTTAAACTGCTGACAGGCAGAAGCCCACTCACAGGATCACAGCAGAGATCAGCTCTGCCAAAGAACTTTAAATATGCATTTCTACATGTTCTGAAGAGAAATTTAAAACCCCAAAACATACAACAAAACCCCTGAAAGAACAAATAAGAATATTTTTATGTGAAAGAGAATGAATCAATTACAACCATGATCCTAATAATACACAATAATGCCCCTAATAATGGGCCTCATTCTATGTAAAGAAAAGCTTATAACTCCTTTAAATTAAAAGTTCCAGATACACTCTCATTAAAGTGGAGCAAGGACAAAAGTGATTAAAAGAAAATTTATTTAAGGACCTGGAAACCTAAGAAAGAAATGTAAGGAAGTATTTTATAGCACTATATAAACAGTCTTAACAAAAGTGACATTCTTTTTTAATTAAACATGTGCTTTCTCTATTTTGTTGACAATCTATGATCTATAAAATCTCTTTTTATAAGAGTCTGTTCAAACTTTAAGCATCCCTTCCTCAGCAAGTAGAAATACTGATTGATCCCACATACTGCACAAGTCACCAGGAACTGACACTGAAAGTCAAAAGTGACAGAGCTGGAGAATCCTTCAGCTTCCTTGTAACTGCTACAGATAAAACAGATCTTTGAGTTGGGAACCCAGTAAAAGACAGATAATTTCCTGCTGTGACTAATCCAAGACAACTCCAAACAGTGACTGTACTCATGGACTTCCTACTGCTGTGCAAGGTTGGCTTCAGCACAAAACCACTTCATGCTGCCAACCTAAGTAACCAAACATTGCTATCTACAATGAACCTAACTGAATACCAGGCTTGTATTGCTTGTCTTAAAATCTCTGTATCTGAAAATCTAACCAAGATGCATGAGGACTGGCTGCATTTAGTCTGGAACAAATGCTCATATTTGTTCACACCCAAAAAGTTGCAATAATTGCTGCAGACTTATCTAAAGAAGGCACTGACTGAGAAATTATTTTTACAAGTTTCTGGAAACAGATAGCTCTCAAACCATACTGGATAACAGCATTTTCTTAAACCTACAAAACCATGAACTACCATTTGGATGGGGTCAGCTTCTTCTTTAAAGTACCTTTAGGGCATAACATAGACACTAAGAAGAACAGGAAACTTTTTAAAAGCCAGAGGAGAAAAGAATCTGATAATAAACTGCTGAGAACTAATTGTGTAGTTCAATATTTGATATTGAATTTCCACTGCTAATGAAAACTGAATGGGAGCCTCTGTAAAGAAAATGAATAAGCTTTGCCTCCTACATAACTGAACATTCTTTCAGAGAAGCCACAAAAACCTCACAAATCTTAAACTCTGTTTTCAGGGAGAAATGTGATTGCCAAAGACCACCCAGATCAGAATGAAGCTCTATTCTCTTCCACTACTAAGTTCATCCCATCAGGGCAGATCTACCTCACATTGACAATGAAGGAAAGGAGAGGAAAAGGATCCAAATTCTGGGATTTAGGTGATTCAGTTTATTAATCTGCTTGCCAACTCTAGCAGGGTAATCACTGCTACAAGAGAAATGTCAACACGTTACTAAACTCTATTCCAAATCCCTCAAAAAGACCTTGAAACTTTACTTAATTTTACAGCCAAACACAAGATATTTTCAAGATCCTAACAACTTAAAGTCATTTAATAAACAACCCTGTCCTAAAGCACATTCCCATGAAATGGTCCATTCTCCAGGTGCCTACAGGAAGAAGGTACTTTTAAACTACCACTCTTAAAACTGAAGAGAAAATTTCATTCATAACCTTACATGAAAAGCAAATCCACAAATCCAAACTGCACAACTGACAGCAACACGCTTCAGAGCCACTTTTTCCCTCAGAAAATGAACCTGTGCAAGTGTAACTGCAATAAAGGGGTAAGTACATAAGGACAAGGTTACAGATTGTATTTTCTATTTAATTTAATGCTGTAAGGAACTTCAAGCCAGTTTTCCACATCTCAAATGCTGCCCTGTTCACTCATCTATCAGCAACCTCATGAGAAGAGGATAGATGATTTTGCATGAATAAAATCCCAAATAATTCCTATCCAGCACTATATTCTATGTGAAGACCTAAGAGAGATACTTCTGGAAGGGAGAAAAATTGATCCAAAGAGGAGAAAATAAGTGGTGTATTTCAGAAAAACAGGAATTCTGTGAGGAGGCTTAACACATGAAATTTAATCAGGCCTTGGGCCCCCTCTTTACTCATTCCAAATCAGGCAGTACCTTAGTAAAATCCTAACATTGCAAGAGATCTAAAGGCCAACCCTCCACTATTACAATCACAGTCCAAAACATTTTTAAAAAGTCAAGTGTAGATGACTGTGATCCATTCGAAACCATTTTGTACACACGGGAATGACTTTCAGGTTCTTTTGGACTGTCAGAATGATGACATTATAAATTATAAATAGGAATCAAAAGATCTTTAAACCCAAAACTAATCTTAAAACATAAATGCCAACAAGAGAGACTGGTCCAGCAGAAGACAGCTGATTCAGTACCAAAGGAAGACAGAAATAAGAAAGGAAAGGTAATTCTGTATGAAAAGAACTATTATGACTTCCTTCATTAACTACTTCCACTATTTGGAGACTTCAAATAGAAGTGAAACAAATGCAGTTTAACTTCAGAAGTCCAACTGGATCTCAGCAAATTATTCTTTCTGGTCATCATTTGAATAAAAGATATCCTAATCAATTTGCTCCTTTTTCAAATTCCTAGTTTTCCAGATTTGAAGTGATACTGTCTGCCAACAAAGCAGAAAAATATTGCCTTAAAAAAACTGGAGAACTGGTGTACCAAAAAAAAATACTTTGGGGTTTTATTTTTGCATATTAAAAACCATGAACTGCTTCTATAAGAGGGAATCTCGTAGTTCAAGTAAAGTCTTAAACAGAAAAATAATCTGTTTTCCAAAATTCTTACAGTTATAAGAATCTCAGTAAACTTACAGACTTTCTATGTTAGTTCTAAGTTATTCTGCTCTGAACAAAAACATTTATCCTGAGTTCAGAACAGAGAACATAACTTGCCCACTTGTTATAAGCAACTTTTCCAGCTAAACCTGACTATTGGAGTGATGTAGACTACTGAACCATGAATAATTAGCAAATTTACACATTGAAGTTTAAGGCTATTTCATCACAAAATGTATTTCCACAAAAAGAATTTGTCAAGGTGCGGCTTAATTTTTTTTTTTCCAAAATTCTGGCATCCTAAAACAAAACCATCATCTCAACAGTTGCCAAACAGACTATTTTTCAAAAGTGGGATTTCAAAATGGCTTTCTAATTTAGAACGTGAAAGAAGACAAAGCTCTTTTGTGGGATTTAAGCTATTAAATCTCTACAGAGGCTTTGATATGGAAGCACAATGCAGAGTGTATGGCAATCTATTTTTAGATTAGCATCTATCACTCCTTAATTATTCAGCCATAAATATTCCCTGGAGATGACATTGATGCAGCTGGAACAGGGTCACCTATGGCCCAATTCAGCGCTCACAGTTTGGAGACTGAGGCATAATGGGCACAGAGAAATTTCCCAAGCATTCTGTTCACCCCCAGCCCACAGGGATCCTACAAGGAACACCAGCATCTCTTCAGCAGGAAGGACAAGGGGATACAGAGGGAAGATGCACCTAGAGGTGCTCTGGAGTTACTCAAACTGCAAGAATAACAGAGCTGCACATCACTCGTGCATAAGAGAAATTAATGGGGCATTATGAGATTAAAGGTTATTTCAATCTTAGTATTTGCCCTGTGATCCAAGAAGAACCATTCAAAAAAAAAAACCCAACCCTATTAAATAATTCATTTTACTTTGCATTTTACAAAAGTATTCTGGCTGTCTGTAGAATACATGAGACATTTACAGTACCTACACTGAACTGTAGTAATTGCATGAAGAATTGAGCTTAGGATGGCTTTCAAAAACAACAATTAACCTCACTCTGTTAATTATATCGATCATTAAATAATGAGTTTCCAGCAGATCTGCTTACAGAATTCTACTTTATGTGGATGAACAGCATTTTTAGACTGTTTCTCATCATGAAAAGCAACTTTAAAAGGAAGCATTGCAATCAGCTATGGCTGGGTATAGCGCATTTCCTGTCACACGCACCCTGTGGCTCATCAAGTGACATGGATCCAAGCTGTTTGTTAACCACTGAAGAAGGAGAATCTGAAACAAAAACGAGATTTCAACTTAAAACATAAGCAGCAGAGAACTGCACAGCAATGTCACGATCATATGTTAGTTTAAAATAAAAAAAGCAGCAACATAAGGAAGCTCTGGGTTTGTTTAATGAGCAGCCAGCCATATTGCATTTTCTAGGCATGACAGAAGCAAAGCCACTTGTTTCAAACCATTATTTATTCACTGAACAGCCTGAAGCTTGCTGACATGTTGATAATAAAAATGCCTGTCCATTACCAAATATTTTACTGTGTTCTTCACACTTCTGACATGTTAGGAAAAACACTGAAGAGTCATGACTCCTAAAGCCTTTGCTCCACCTACCAAATGACACCAGCATTTCACACCATGTGCTAAATGTAAAATTCAGAATATTTATACTTCAGCATAAAATACTCCATGGCGTACCAGCACCTCCAATATTTAAGTACTGTTTTAATAATAATGTTTTAAAACATCAAAGCACCAAAATACATCTCACTTATATGACAGTTTGATAGTTCTGCATTCTCAGATGCTGCATCTCTGATGACTGAGAACAAGTCTTGAGGAGTTTATCACAGTACCACACCCATCAGTCTTAAAAGAATCCCCATCAATCACATAAACAAAAAACCAGAATAATCAACCCCCCCAGCAGATAAGTGCCTTTTTTCCCCCTGGACACTACCAGTTAATAACTATCACCAGCACTCATTCATTGCACAAACACAACAGATGCAATATTCAGTATTTTCTGTGAGTTTATTTCCCCTGTCACCTCTGAAGATCACATCTTACTTCTGTATAACCTGAAGATGAGCTGATGTACATAAATTAATGCAGTATTTCAAAGATATTGGCTAGAGTATCATGGTTCTACTTGTTAATCTTCTGTTATCAACAAATCCATCCTAAACTAAAAGGATTTCATATCCTGTATTATAAACTGAGTCACCATCTGCCAACATCACAGCACACTAAACAAATTTTAACATAAATGTAGATCCTATCCAAGGAGAGCAATGAAATAATACTCTCTCTGACTGGAAGCTCCCTTCCAGCTTTGAGCCAGAATCACCAGCGTGACCTATTTTGTAGTACAGCCACAAAACCTGCTAAATTGACCAAGCTGCTTTAAATATATATATTTATGTGTGTTATCAGTGTGTTCCTTTGCCACACTGATATCCAGGTGCAGGGAAGGGGAGGAGGAGCAAAGGAGAGAAAGACCAGGAAAGTCTGAGGCAGTTGGGAACTGGGCTACACAGCTTATTTCTGTAACTGAGGAATATTAAATTGGTTCTGGTTTGTCTTCCTGGTTCAATCATGCCCATGACTTGCACTAAGCACATCTAAGTCAGATCACAGAATTTATCCTCTAGATTTATAGTATGTAGGTATGAAGTAGATTTGTAGCATGAATATACTTCACTTTCCAGAAGTGAAGTGTGCTTTATATATAATATCTAAATTAGAAGAAAAGTATTTACAGGGAGTTTTTTCAATGGAGTAGTAAGCCACTTTTTAGAATGTAAATCAGAGCAAAAAGCTGGTGTCACGAGATGATCTCCTTGTGTTCCAGCTGACTCAGCACAGGAATCTCTGCCTCTTCCAGGGGCTGGCTTTGATCACACACAAAGTCTGGGATTAATTTGTATCAGAAGTGCTAAAGGGAGGAGAGGTCCTGGACTGCAAGCTGAGAAACCTAATGCGTGACAGTGATCCCAGCCATGCTCTGTTCCTGCACACCAACCCTTTCCAAAAGCTCACATGCCCTTGTTTAAAAGGTGTTTTGTGCTGCCAAATACTTCATTTGGCTGGAAAAGCTCATTTTATCAACTCTGTAATTCAGACCTGAGTGATCAGAAGACTGAACTAAGATATTTTAATTAGAAACGTAAGAAATTACATCTACTGCCCTTACCAGCATTTCTCATTTTATTAAGACCTCACACTACACAACAGTAAGTAAAAAAGTAGATATGTTTTACCATGTGCATCATTCAGTCACAGTAAATGAAAATGAAAAGGTTTCTAGGTCCAAGTCCATGCTAATGGAGGCTTAAACCTCCCACACCTCACTATTACATCCAAGTCTCCATATATCTTCATGAAAGTATTTCACTTTAATAAAAGGATATTTAATCAACATACAGGAAACATTCTAAATACCTGGATTTGCTTGGTGAAGAAAAAGTGTTTGTAGCAAATTGAAACTCCCTCTTTTCCTATTTCAAGTGCCCTGAAGCCAGAGATCACCAGCACCCCCTGAAGTGGCTCTGCAGTCTAGAAGCCCCCACCTCAGGCAGGGAAATCAGCACACCCATTAAACCAGCCTAGAGAAGTTCAGGTAAATGCCTCTTTTTTTAATATATGGCTTTGTTTTGTAAAAAAGTCTGAAAAAATACTTTTATAATTTCTTATAAAGCTTTTGGAAAAAAAAAAGTATTACCAAAACGGTGCCATATAGTTAAAAAAACAAACAAAAATCCAAACTCTTACCTGAGCCTTCACAGGCTGAGTCTACATCCCAATGCAGTTCACCACTGGTTGTAATGTCACCAGTACATTCTAAACTGGAGCACCACTTAAAGAGGGAACTGGAGTTTCATAAATTTGGGGAACCTCAAACAGAAAATAGAAGATAATTTTAAAGGTCAGTTATATGCTGAAGGATCTTCCTATAGTTTGGGCAATCAGCACCTGACTTCACCAAAATATTAGCATGCCACCTTGGTTGTGGTTGAAAAAAATTCCTCCTTACATCACTCCACAACACCAGCTTCAGGGTGAGGTCTAAAGCAGTGAGACCTGTTTTAAAAGTCCTAAACATGGTACCTGTAGAGGAATCTAAGAAATTAAATATTTGATTTAATAACTATGAATAATTGCTTTGCACCGTGAATAAGCCCTCAAGTACATATTGCAGACTTCAAATAGACATTTCTACATCTGGGTGTTTGCAAAGAATCTAGTAATAAAAACTGCAGTCAATTCCCTTTTTCTTCTCCACAAGCTTTAACACAGAAATGAAGGTCCAGTTTGCTCTGCTTTAATGACTCTGACTGTATAAACCAACCAAAAGTTTAAAAATAAAGTCAATTTGCAGCACAGGTTCTGCAATATGCCAGCATGCACATGTATATATCTGCATTCCACACCAAATGCAGTCTAAATCAAATTTTATTGCTCAGTAAAAAAAAAAAAATAAAGTTCATATTAATTAATGTTTTTGCAGGTAAGATGAGGTACAATGACCACTACAGGAACCTTTGATCTTTTTCACTTCATGATTAGCTGGTTCATGTTTCTGTTACTTTTCAAATTGAATTCAACCCCCTTAAAAGTTCTCAGAATGAGAAGTGATGTAGTAATGGTGATATTCATGTGGCATAGCAGCAATAACAACAGGTTGAAAAGGTTGACTTTCCTTGTTGTTTGCATATAGCACATAAATGCAGTTGTTTAAATACTGCACAGGATCTAAATGTTATGAAATGCCACAAAAATGCGAATAAAAACTAGGCTTTGTGGGAGAAACCATACAATAAATAAACATCCAATCTAAACAGAAAGATTTACCACAGTTCCATAATTCAATAAAGTGACTACTAAAAAAAAAAATCTGAATCTATTCAATACCTAAGCAAAGGCTTGAAGACAAAATAGACCTCATACACGCAGCACACACTGCTTCTAAAATTCAGCCAAATTCCAGATTTACACAATATTTAAGAGGGGAATTCATTGAAACAAGTCTGTCATCTGAGACTTTTTGTCACAAATAGTCAATCATAGCTCACTTTCACATTCAAAAATATAAAATTTGGACCATATTTTTCTAAATAGTGAAGGTTAACTACTTCAGATTGATTTTACAAATCCTAACATGACTGGGAGATAGAATAACTACCACACAGTCTAATTTTCTATTAAACCTGTTAGAGCTTTCATCTCTTGATATTTTCTACTTGTAATTTCTTATATGGCTGGGATATTTTTTCTCCTCCTACTCGAGCTTTTGTGGTTGCAAAGATAAGGATTAATAATGAAGTACAAGTCAGAAAAAGTGGCCTTAGTCTCACACTACATTTCCTCCAAAACTGCAAGTGCAAATTATACAAGTTTTACCAGAGCAGGGATTAAGAACTTGCAGACACATTGGAGGGTGTTTTGAAAATTTACAGCTATTATGTGCCTGAAAAGTGAACATCTGCCTCATGATAGAGCATCAAAGACAACCTTTCAGGTAAAATAAAAAATTAAATAGATTGTCTCTGTATAGGAATTTATTTCTTTTAAAAGACCCCCAACAACCCAAAACTGATCACTTATTTTTCTCCTACCACATTTCTGAAAAGTCAGCTAAGCACAGGGTTAGAAAACCACTCTGTCTATGGAGAAGCAAGAGACCAAAAATGTACAGCTCTGGTTTTCCAAAGGAATAGATTGCCAATAACCAACTTCCAAAAATAAATCTTGGGAGGTCAGAAAAGGAAAACAAAACAAAGTAACTTTCATAAAAAGAAATGAGCAAGTACAGAGAGTATCTCCATGCCCAGAGTGAAGAAATGAAGTAAATAAACAATGCAAAGGTGATCTCCTTTGAAATGAGTTCATTTGTTCCCTCCCATATCAGGGGAAGGAGGAATGCAATGGAAGAAGTTGATGAAGCACAACAAGAATATCTTGTATTTACACATATAAATAGAAATGGAATCTTTTATCAAATTTCTTGAGGAGTAATTGACCAAACATATTAAATCTTTTTAAATTTAAATTTCGCTTTATATATCTTCCACTGTCTATACTGCTGAAGGCAACAATTCCACCACATCAGACCAAACCTCAGGAAGATACATCCTAATGAGCTGGAGGCCAGGGAGAAAAATGGTTTCCCCTTCTCCTCTCCAGAAATAAATGTTTCCACAGCACTGAGTAAACTTGTCTTTCAAAACAATTATTTAATAAGTAAAATGGTTAAATTTGCAAATTCATTGTCATAACATGCAGAAAGAGAGAAATATTTGAAAATTTGTTTTCTCCAAGGCTGTGTATGTGTTCTGTGGTTCCTGGTGACCCCAAACAAAAGGATTGCATGTTTCCAATAGTTCCCTTAAAGTTCTAAGCATGTGGGAACTCAAAACTCCAAGAGGCAGTGTTGGGGAGGTCCAAACTATGTTCAATCCACCTCTGACTCCCAGTAAAAGCAATTACTCAGCTTAAACTCTCATATTTGTGGTATTATGAGTCTTACAGTGCGCTGTAGGAACCCCACAAGCAATAGGGAATAAAAAAATTACACTGCCTTCTTGAAGGAGCACTAAGGAAGAGATGGGAGAGATGTATCAAGTGAAACCCAGACCAACACACACTTCAGAGGTAGTAAAATCCCCACAGATAAACCTCTAGACATGGCTGTAAACAAACTTTATTCCTTCCCAATCTCAATTTGATGAGAAGCAATTTAGTAAAAAAAATTTTAAATTCTGAAAAGAAAATCGAGGATCACAATCTACTAACTGTGTTAGTTACAATTTTTCCTCTATCAATACTTATCTTTGAGTTAATAAATTCTGATGTTCAGTTTGCTGAAAAAACCCCACCAAACTCAAATTTGGCAGATTTTTGTGGTGGTTTTTTTGTCCTGGCAGGAAACTGCAGCCCCCTACAAGGCCACTGCTACCACTGCTGTTCCTGTTCTACAGGTAGCAGGCACCCACGGTTGCCATCCCTAGAATAAAAATACATCCCTCCCACGATGGACTGGTTTCCAAAACACTCTAAAACCTCCCTGCAGTGTTTTCTAGTGTAGAAAGTTATTCCCAGTTCAGTAACTGCATATTGTGACTGAAGCATCAGCCACTGGTACATCAGATTGTTCTGTAGGGCTCCGGATTAAGGAATAGACTGAACCATGGCAAGACAGCTGCAAATGTGTGACACAATCCTGAAAAGCAATTTAGCCACATCTCAACTGTCACAGGATTTATTCACAGAAGAGACACTGCTAGACATGACTTTGCAACACAAAATACACTGAATTCTCACACAGCATGCAGGTCACTCGATTTTACATGGTGCCACGACAAAGTTTGCTTCAAGTTTACGCTCTAGGCTTTGCCTCTTTATTCATATGCATGCTTCTGCCCTAACTTTCTCAAATATGTTATTGCAAACATATTTGAGGCTTTCTTGTGATCATTTTTGATTTCAATAAGACAGGAGAGAAAGAGGATGGTGAAATGAAAAGTTGCTCTGTTCAAAAAAAAAGGAGAGCATATCTGGGGACTTTGGCTAGGTACAAGTATTTTCACTACACTTATTGTACAACTATAGCACTGAAGAGTGCCACAGCTGTTCTACTGAATTGTTACTCTCATTTAGAACTTATGCTAACCCAAAGCCAAGTTGTAACTGTTACTGTTGGATCCAAGTAGCACCAAAATGCAATTTCAAGTGTGTGATTCTCGTTCTACTCAGGACGCAGCAATTTCTTGCTCAGCTGCTCTACTGACCATTGCACATACCTGACACCATGCACCTAGAAAACCATCCCCACATAGTGTCATTCAATCCAAACATGTTAGATCAATAAACCTGTCCATACAACTGTTTCCCTGACCATGTGATGATGAACACCACCACATGCAAGGCAAGACAAGCAGCGAATGCAGGAAATGCCTTGTTCTGGAGGAGAAGCATCTCAGCAAACAACAGCAGCACAAACTACAGCTACATCATCTGCTGGAGAAACCTTGGCAAGTGACAACCTGCTCCCTGAGGGTCCTGTGAGGCCTTAGGGGAGGCCTGCTCAGAAGAGGAGGGCTGTGGTGCAGAACCCTCAGCCAGCTCTCGCTGTCTCTGCTGCTCTGCCTTCTTAAGCCTCAGTCGCTGCAGGCCCCTACGGATTATTGCTAACTCAGGTCCCATTAACTCTGACAAACAGGGAGGGGAGACAGAGAAAGAGTGCAAAGAGAGAAGCATTGATCAATAATAGATAGATCAATAATATATAGAGAAGGGTGGGTGGACTGACCAAAGAGACAAGCAACAGATACTAAGTGTCATTACAGTGAAAGAAAAATTTACTAAAATTCACAAATCATAAAATAGAAATATTGAAATTGGTTTTCCTTTCCTAAAGGCATGAATCACAGGATTTAAATGTCCAGGATTCGTGCCATACATTACAACTCCCTCCCCATCTCCAGCAATGAAACCATTTAACAAAGAATTATTTAAGGAAAATAGATACAGCCTGATTAAAGTCAGAACAAAGCAGACAACAGATGTATTCATTTCTATGTCCCTAACACACAGAACAAATGAGAATATTTGTGGTGTAAAACTATGCAACTGGGGTCTACAGGTAAGTCTTCAAAATGAATGTAATAGCTTCCTGATGCTCCCAAAAATAAAAAAAAGGTACATTTTGATGAAAACAAACCAGTGCAAAAAGTAAACTGGAACTATGGAAAGAGGTGGCAGAACAACAGCTAAACCAAAAAATACACTTCATTATGAAGTAATTTTTAATTTCAGACATTGCCAGTGGTTGAGGATTTGCAGTCTGAAATCACTGTTAAGTGGTCTGACAGACAAAGTAAGTTATAGGATCACAAGCCATTCTTAGGATCATCCTCTTAACAGATTATTCTTTTAGTTCCACCTTTAGAGGCTTCACTGTTTTCATCATTTTGGCTTTATTTATTTATTTATATAGTTAAACTATTTTTTTGGCATGTCAAGTTCATTGCCTGATTATCAGTACTTTTGCAAACTGCTATAAAACCAGGTGTCCATACAATTTTTTATTCTTTCCATGCCCTTTTGCAGATTTTTCTCCACTCACACAAGTGCTGTGTGGCAAGTGCTTCTCTTTAAACAACACAGATTGTGTCTTTAATAACAGTGTCTGAAGCACACTGAAATGTTAAAACAGTAGAGAGCATTACACTGGCATGGAGCATTTGATCCAGGTAAAAGCTTAACAAATATTCTGTAACCTTCACCCACACAGTGAAGCAAATTTTTCATTTTGTTTTCTAAAGAGAAACAAACCCAAAAGCAGAACCCAATAATTGGAAAGCTAGTGACAAGCACCAGTTAATACTGAATGGTCATGAGGTAATGTACATAGTCTAATATCATCCTCTCAGTTTATGGTTGATAAGGTGTAACAAAAATAAAAATATACAGTTCCTAAAAGGAATATGGCATCAAAGAGACTTGCTGTGAATAGTTTTCATATCCCAAAAACATTTCTGGAAATAAAAACTCCATACAGCCTAGAGAATACTTTTAATGGAATTTCAATGATGCCTAAAATTGCACTTTTCAGTACTTGCTGCTGGTTCACTTCCACTCAGTTCAGAGACAGTCACAATTTAAGATGCAACAAGAACTACAATATCAGATGTAAAAGACAGCTGCTATCCTGAATATGTTCAGTTACAACACTTAATATATTTCAAAATATCTAAGCAAATGTTTATTTTGCCAGCAAATGGAGTGAGGAAATAGAATAAAAACCCCCAGTTATTGTCACATTCACATTCAAAATTTCAAAGCAGTTACCTCATATGAGAACACATATTAGGGTTAAGCTTTGTACTAATTAGCCAATTGCCCCTTGCATCCCCTCCCAATGGTGCCAATGCATATCTGGAATTTTATTTATGAGAAAAATTGTATTATATTTTACTGTTTGTTGTAACTGATGTTTGTAGTGGTTTAAAACATCATCATGTTAAAACTAATACACAAAAATTAAAGGTTTCCACGGAATGGCCCAAGCAGGGCAAGAAAACAAATTTGTTGTATTTTTCCTTAGTAAGAAGCATAACAATCTCCAGGAATTGTTCTCATTATATACATGTATAGAAAAATTATTCAAATGTACTGGCAGTAACAGGCTGCTGAGATTTTGCACTGATTTTGTTGTTTAATTGCAACTTAACTGTTCAGACTTCTAGACTACACATTCTGCTAAAGAGATCTATCTCAACCAGCTCAAACTAAACCATTTCTGTACTGACTCTATTTTGCATGGGTACTTCATCTCTTAAAAGTTTAAACAAGTAAATCAGATGTAGAAGCTCAAATGCTCACCACGTGATGTATTTTCTGGAACACCAAACCAACAATACATTTGAACTGTAATAATTATACAAAGGTATTGCTATTTCAAACACAGGATTACCACGAGTGCCTGTGTTCAGTGCAGAAATCTGTAGAAATGATTTATGGAAAGCTGTTTACAAGCCTGGGTTAGGAATTCATGCTCTGATTCTAAAGAAGTCGTTTCCTGAAAACACATTCTTCAGTTGCTGACTCTTTGCTACAATATTCAAACTTCTATCTGCCATGACTTCACACAGAATGGTGGCTGAAAACCTCTTTTTTCCTTCTTGCACCTTCCAAAATGCCTCCTGGGTCATCCACCTCTTACAACACACCTCTGTCTGGGCTTCCTACTCAGCCCCACTGTATTTAAACTACTCCTATTGGCACTTTCCCTCTCCTTTCATCCCAAAAAAGCAGCAGGCTTCATTCACCTTTCAATGCAGGTGAACACGCTCAGGGAATCCTGTCCTTGATGCAGAGGACAGTGTTTGCAGAGAGATTTGTAGACTACAGCCTGTGAGTGAATGAAATCTCACACCTGAGCAGAGCCTTGGGCTCCCAGGGTACAGAAACATTGCAAAAGGGACATTCCCAACCCTGCCTGCTCATTCACAGACTCAGTGCTGCTCCCTCTGCCCAGGGGCTTCTCCTCTCCCTGAACTCACCCAAAACTTGTTTTACTCCATCTCCAATGTCTCATTTGCACTGCTCCTAAAACAGGATTAGGTGTGCAAACATTTGGTACTATTAAATTTATCCCTGTAGACAATTTTAAGTTGCCAATCTGACACCTTGATTAGGTTTAGTCTAAGAATCTATCAAATATTATATAGCGAATTAGAAAGTATCCCCTGTCTGTCAACCAACCATCACTACCCCTTTCAAAACTAAATAACTTCTCAAGTCCAAAGTAAAACTAGGAAAGAGGAAATGCTCTGAGAGAAGAGCTGGATTAAGAAATAACAACTTCAGCTTCATGCTAGCAGAATAAACTTTTGCTTAGAAATTCAAGCAGATTCAGAGAAAAAGATTTTTCTGGTCAGCACAGATTCCTTAAAATGCAGGCTAGAAAATGCATCACAATTCCAGGAATGCTCTCTGGTGCATTATCTTTATGAAACCCACAATGGTTTCAACGACATAGCTTGAAACAATTATTTTTAATATGGTAGATAATCTCCTGGCCACTCTAAGTTCCAGAATAAACCATATTGTTTTAAAAACAAATAAACAGATCAAAGTGAACCTTTGGTAATGGTACACGTGTTCTTTGATGGATCAAAGAGACAGCTAAAGTGAATTAGAGTAAAATTAGAGCTAAAGTGAATTTAGAATTAGAGTAGACTCCTTAATCATCTTCTTGTGTGTGTATTGTGAAAAAACTTGAGATTGCAGCAAGCTGACACCAATACCAATAAAAAAACATAGGTGATTAAAAGCCTCTGATACTAAATAAACTTTTTAGCATTTTCTAAATTTCCTGTTTGTATTGCCATTTTTCTGCTCACTGTTTATTATCTCTAAATAAGTATCAGACTAATTGCAAGGTTTAAAAAGCAAAAATGACACTTTTCATGACTTTCAACTTATGTCTTCATCTTTCCTGTCTTTCAGATACCAGGTACCTCATCATTTCTCACCTGTCCCAGAGATTCTGGCTGCAGCAGCCACAGTACACTGAATGGCACACTCTCCCATGGGAAATCCCCATCCTTCCTGTACTCCAGAATATCAAATTTAAGGCCTGAAGATGCTATCAGCCACCTTTCCAAAGACAAAGAACTGATTTTTTCACAATAGAATCTATATATCAGACAAATTATCAAAACCTGTTGGTCTTTCAGGTCACGTCAGCCTTTCCACTATAACTGTGAGGCCTAGAAACTCACTTTAAAAAGGATAAAAAGAAACTCTTGTGCAAATATTCCACTCCAAAGGCTGTGCCATCGAGATGGAAAAGGTCAAGTCAAAGCCTAAGGTGCTCTTTTACTACCCAAATTAATTTCTGACATTCTGACAGCAGAATATACTTCCTTCTTTTTCCCCCAAGAAGAATGAAAGTCTGTATTACATACAGATAAGTTTCTTCAAGATATACAAACCTAAGTATCAATATGTCCTGCCAGGTGAGCCTTGTTTATCCAAGTCCTTTTGAGAAGCTAAAACCCACCACTGCTGACACTCTGAAATGTAGAGGATGGAGATTCCTCCTGAAGGAGACATCCCCTTCCATCCCCATCCCCTGATTGCACCAGGCACAGGTTCTGCTGTTCATTGCACTGATGCTGCTACAGCCAATTCCCAGTGGAAGAGGGCAGGATGTTACTACACTTGATGAAGACAACAGTAAGTTTAGGAAAAAAAAAATAAGCAAAAAATGTTATTTCTACTTCAAAGACAATAGTGGTGATCCCCTTGGAAATCTGTTTTTCAGACAAAGGTATAGAGTTGATGGTTTTACTCTTTCTTTAAACCACAGCTGCAAGCTTTTGGTAATTGCAAAACTTAGTCCCATTAATGATGTGCAGGGAAGAAAACAGGGAGATCAATTACCCAAAAATATCCTAAAAGAGAATTGATTCTTATTGAAATTGTTTCTTATTTTCATAAACAATGACAAGATGGATTTCTTCTCACCAGACTGATGCAGCACAGGCTGAGTTGAGGCCCCTAAAGAAGGCCTTTGTTCATTATCAGGAGAGGACAGTAATGAAGTTGAAGGGGGACTTTCTGTGGAAGATGATGTTGAAGGAGCTTGAGCTGACATGGTAGAAGAGGAAGATGATGGAAGCTGTTCAGAACCATCTACTTCCATTGCAGTTTCTGATTCTCTGCTAGGTGCCATGTTATTAGTAGCAGGAGCATCTGTCCGATTAGTCCCACCTTTGATTAAAAATAAAACAAAAAAGCGAGAAAAAGAGCTCAAAAGTAAACTTAGTCTGCCACTAAAGATACCTTTACATTACCATTCCTATGGCAAATAAATGTGCTCAGTTCTTCAGTGCACTAAAATTGTATTTACACCTAGGAAAGGCTGATATTCCAAGCCTACACATCCACTAAAAACATTTTTTTTGTTGTACTCATTGTTGAAAAGAAGGAAATCACCTCTGGACCGTGATCTTCCCCGTCCTCGATTGCTCTGTGCAACTTCACTGGCTTCTTCAAACCACCTTGACAGCATGTCTGACATCCTCTGCATCAGAGAGACATTGGGACTCTGCTCCCCTGTAGAACAAGTAATGCTGAAGTTTTAGCTATAAGTTTACCAAAGAGAACCTTCCACCCCCTCATTTCTTCCAGGAATGGAGACCAACCCTTCCACCCCCATGTCTGGCAAGAAACAAAGTGTTTCAGCCTGATCCCAAAGGTTCTGTCTATCCTCATTTCCACACTACAGAGGTCTCTGACCCTCTGCTGGGATCCCTCATTCCCCTCCTGTACCTCAAGGAGAAGAGCTCTGACCTTAAAACACAAAAAGTGGAGTTGAAACAGCCAAAGAAAACAAAGCCAAAAGGTGGTTAATGATGCCATAGGAAATATCATCAACAGGTTCATAAAAAAGGATTACAGAAGCTCACAGGCAACAGAAACACATGCAGATTGTAAAGGAGCAGATGGGATCATACCCTCCAAAGTTTCTAATCCAGTAATTCCAAATACTGGAGGAGCAACAAAGAGACTGAGGTAAGAGGACAGGCTCATGTTCTCTCCCTAAACAGCATCTCCTACTGCCTGAGTCAGATACAGAATCCTAGACACTTCTATTCTAGTTTGGGGAAGCAGGAAAATGAGAACATCAGCAGAGAAAATCTGGAAAGGGAAACTGTAGGCAGAAAAGGGAGGAAGATTTAAGGGAACTAGAATCAAATACTTGGAACCCCACAGCTTGTCAGATTTAAACAGAAACACATTATTAGATGAAAATTAATATGAGTGACAAAAAATGCATTGCTTTAGTATCTCATTTTTTGATACCCAAGCATAGCTTTGGAAATGCTTTATTTACTAAAATCTCAAGCAATTGTGTAAACAATTATAAACATGAAAATATAACCATACAAATCAGTCAACCTGTGTGAATAAATGACATTATAAAAATGAAAAGTATAATATTAGAATTCTATTGCTCTGAGTTTCAGCCCCCTAATGTAACCATTAAATAACATTTCATTTGTAATTATGATAGCACATGAGGCGTGACTACAAAAAAAAAGAAATAAGTGCTGGTGTTAGTCCCTAAGCAATGACAATGAAAAAAGCTCTCCTTTACTTACATCAGCCTAACTGAAACAATATAATCTTTCTGGTAAGAATATCTTCAATATTTTCAATTTTAAATGTCATTGTAGAACAGCAGTTCTAAAAAAACCATCTTAAGGCTTGGCTGATTGTTAAAACCAGGACAATCTGAAGCACATATTTTGGGAATACTTCAGAAAAACTGGAACATAAAACCCAAACCAATATCAAAAAAACCCAACAAAACACAGCAGCAAAGACAAGAATCCCCCTCCAACTGCAAATTCTTTTACCATCTCTCTCTCTCTCACTCTCAGGCCTTGCTCTTGGCCCAGTATCTGACCAATCCCCTCGGAGCCGCAGACGTTTCACGGGAGGCTGGCGTAGCTGGGGGAGAGAAAAAGAGAGAAAAAAAGCATCACACAGCTATTTATGTTCTACAGGACAGGATTCTAAGCCTAAATATATATCTCAATTTTCTTAAGTCACCTAAATTCATATCTGCCACCAAAACCAGAATATCAGCCTTATGTTCAGATCAACCATGAGTAAGCACAACACTTATCAACAAAATGCACACGTTTAAGCTTCAACAGCCTAAATAAAGGACTCCCAGAACTAATGCAGCTTTTATTTTAGACTAACTTTATTATGTTAATTGAATCTTTCTATACTGCCCAATAATAATTAAGGTATTCTTGACTTCAGCCTGAATTCCACAGAAATATTCACCTCTTCACATCAAAAACTACATGGTGGTTTCAGCTTAACAAAATGTGGACTTGCAATTAAGCAAAAGGAAAAAACAATCAGAAATTACAAAAAAAAAAAGGGAAATTTTATGCAAATAAACTCTAGTTTATTTTTTTAACCTATTTTTAATTTTTGTAACGCTTTTTTTTTGCAGCAGGAAGTATAAAACAATCACTGAATGAGGAGTGTTACTTTCAGCAACTTCAAGAGAAACAGGGAGTGCTTTGCTTACTTAGAAAGGCAGGTCAGAGTTAGAAATCAAATGTATTGGCTGGATATTTCTAGCCTTAACAAAAAAGAAAGAAAAGAAACCCAACAAAAAAACAACCAAAACCACAACCAACCAACCAACAAATTGTGCTGACAATTTTAAACTAAATGCAAAGGCCCTGAGGTGAGAAAGCATATCAAAGTTTTAACTTTCATGACTCCACCAGCAGATTTAGGAAGAAGTCTTTGCATTTCTTCTACTCTACACAGCTTTAACCCAGGCTGAAATAAAAGTACCCAAGCAGCAACTCTTAGGGATAACAACAAGGACAAAGAATAAGCATTTAAAAGCAAAATCCTGCTGTATTGCTAAGAAAACACAAAAACACATAACGTAAAATGTGTTGGAAAATGTATAAAAATGGCTCCAAACAGATTCTAAGAAAAAGGAGGAAGGAAATGTCAACATCACACTGCTCACAGCGAAGAGGAAAGAGAAATCATCATCATCACATCGATCCTGCAGGTGAGGACAGCAGGATGCTGACAGCTCATGGTGAGCTCCCTTGTGGTCTCAGACTAAAGATAAGGAACTTGAGATCCAGAGTTTGTGAAAGGGTAAGCAAAACACCAGAGAAAAAAGTAGTGGATAGCTGGGGGAGTGCAGGGAGAGACAGAAGCAACCTCACTATAGATAAAGGCATTTTTTTATATTGATCAGAAAATTTAGACTGGAAGGGTCAGCACCATTGTAACTGAGCTGACAATAAAAATCTGCTTGAGTTTTGAAAATTTTCCTACTGCTCAGTAACAGTGGCTTTCCTCCTTGATCTAAACATCTTGTACTCCTTCATATCTGTCAGGAAATGATAACTTTTACCAAGGAGTGTTAACTTTTGATTTCAAGGATTATGCTTCTCATGGCATGAAAAATAACAGAACACCTCAATTACAGGACAACCTGCCATTCATGCTGGTGTTATAACCCAAAATTCAGGCAGATGCCTTCTTACCTCTAAGAGAGGGAAACCTGACAAGAAGGAAAACCAGAGTGACAAAATATTGTAAATTAATACATACCCAAATAAATATGTATTAAAAATACACCATTTTTGTGACATTTTGCTTGTCACACCTCAGTCTATGACAAGCCACATTATTTTGAGATGAATTTAAAGGGAAATACAACTACTGCAAGTTAAAAAACATAAAACATGAAAGGAGGACATCTTAGTCACTTGCCTCTTCCCTTCTCTCTTCAGCAGAAGGGACTTTAAGTTCTCTTGCTGTGTCATCCTTGGGATCAAACAAGTAAATGTAATCTGAGGAGTAGCTCACAAGGATCTCTTGGCCATCTTCACTGTAACACAGGGATGTTACCCTGCAGGATTTGTTGTTGAGATGAGGAGGGACAAAACGTGCCACCATTCCAACAGTGCCCCTGCCAGCATAATTCCCTATATTAAAAAATTTTTAAAAAAGGATGGGGAGAGAGAGGAAGAAGAAAAGAATTACACATTTACTATTGCAAATTTTTAACAGCTTCATTAAACTTCTTATTTAACATCCAACAAAAGATAATCAGGGAAAAGCTATGTTTCTGCAATAATTTTGATCTGGAGAATGACATATCTGATTTTACAATCTTTATTATTTTTGTTTACAATTGATATGTACACTACAAAAAAATAAAAGATGAAAAAACAGAAATATGTAAATGTCTCACATACCCACCACATGGTGCTGTATGGATGCTCTCTGTCAAATGTGGTGCAAATGGAAATTTCAGAACCAACAAACACAAAACAATAATGCAAATCTGTGTCTACACACAAATTAAGAAGGAATTCAGTACATAAAACTTCAAAAATTCAGGGCATATGTCTCTTTTCTACCCATTTTTTTAAAAAAATACTAATTTTTCTTTAAGACAGAACAATACTGTCACTTTGAAACTGCAGAACTATACACTACACTTACCACGCTTTCCTGCTCATTAATCCAAACACTAAAACAATCTTAAATTCTAGAATTACAAGTTTGTGAGCAGATAAAAGTTACCTATAAGAAGCTCTAACACTGAGAAAAACAGACTGTTCCAAAACCTCCTAATTTGACATGTAACTTTTTCCTGCATGGCAGAAAAGATTAAATGAAAACCAAGTTTGCTCACTGGACATTTAATAATTGACCTCTTAGAAAAACCAAAAAACCAAAAACCCTACACAAACCCAAACATGCAACAGAACACAATACCAATATTTTTTTAAAAAACAGTTTTAAATTTTTTTAAATAATATTTTTTATTTGAAAAATCTTGATTTTTCTCTCTTTTACTCTCCAGGCTGAATTCATGTTATTCCTGTACAATACTAGAGCACACACTGAGGACATTTTGGTCAATCCCCAGAATTTGTTCCCAGGCACTTCTCCCAGAATTTTGCTGACCACTGTGATGAAAGGGAGAGCTCCTATAGAATATCAGCCTGATGAGAGAGATATTTTCATGTTTAATTATCTTTACTGTTCCCCTTCTGCTCCACCACAATCATCAACAGGAAAATGCTGCACAAAATGACAGATTTTGTGCCACTGCTTATTGCTATGAATGTCACAGCTGCATTATTCATTCCCGTGTGTCCAAACAAACACTGAGCATCCATTATAACCAAGAGAATGATATAACACATTTCTGTGCACCTGAAATTTTTTAAATAAAATCCTCAGGTAAGCAGCTGAAGGATGCCAGCTTTCACCTGAGGAATTTGCAGCTTTTCAGTGAAATTGTGTTCGAGAACAGCAATAACTGCTGCAAAGGCAAGCATGGCACAGGATATTATGGAGTTCATAAGATCTCCTCAGATAAGAAGTATCAAGTTCCAGCATACAGTACAAGAAAATAACTTAATTAAAATTCACATGGACCACTGGAGGCTGCAATCCCCAGCTTTTTGAAATGCTGGAATCACACATTTCAGGACAAAATAAGAGACATTACAAAAGGTCTTTTCCTGGAATCAGTATGCAATGCATTCTAAGATGCATGAAGAGATTAGGTTTTCTTCCTTGAAGATTTCTGTATTAGCAAATATTACAGTGAAATGACTCTATTACTACAAACCATAGTTCCCAGAGAAGAAAGCTACACTTCTGCAGGGTTAGAACTTGAATCATTCACCATCTAGTCTGAAAATAACCTGAATTTGGCACTGCCAATGGGTAGAAATGCTCACTGCACAGTGTGGTTCCTACCTGTTGCCCTTGTGCCAAGCATTCTCCTGTCATAGATCCTCACTGAGCTGTCAGAGCAGCCCACAGCCAGATAGTAGGGGATGGGTGGACAGATAGCAACAGAGGTGGCAGCACGACGACAGTTTATTAAAATATCCTGGAACACACAAAAACGCAGCATTGAAATAACAGCCCTGAACATTTGAAGTATAATTTTATTTTTTTTTTAATCTTGTTGCAGGACACAGGCCACTCCCTTAGTCAAGGGGATTTTGAGAAAATAGGTCTGGCCCTGTGAAGATAGATCAGAAATGTGTTATGAGAAAAGCCACTGCATGGAAGGAAAACTATCAGAGAAAGAAAACTGGCACCAGAACAGCTAAAACAGAAACCAAACCAAAACAAAAACACAGTAATAACATTTAAGAATAGATAAGCTAAAATCCACAGATTTATAAACTACCTTGCACCTTGGATTTTCTTATGGAAACACAGTAACTCTGGAGGCGGAAGAGTACTAAATATGCAGAAACAGTTTAAATTAATTAAAGGATCAGAGTAGGTTCCATCTACAGGCAGATGATAGAGGGGAAAAAATGAAAGAAACCCCTAGAACTGGTAAATGTGCACAGGGCTGAACAAAATTAATCAAGACTAGCAATACATACTTTGATCATTTTGTTCCAATTTAATATTAAATTGTTTTTAAAATTTAAACTCAGTGGACAGCACCACCACCTTACCTTCCAGAGTCATATCAGTGATGTAATATAATTTATTACCAAATCTTTCTTACAGAGGGACAAAGGATGCTGAAGAACAGAAAGCTGCAGGTGATTCTCAAGGCTCATGTTTTGCCTCCAGTTCTGCACTCTACATTATTATTGTAAACCAGACCAAGAGATTCAATTTCAACATACAAATCTTTTTTTTTCCATACCCAAAGCCTCACACCAAAGCTTATAAAATAAAAAGTGACAGAGGAGATATTAAAATTAAAAAAGAAAAATAATAAAAGACTCCTCAAACTTTTACTGGTTCTTGGGAAAAATACTCTCATCTCCATCAACCACCCTGAAATCTATTATTTCTAACAGCTTTACCAGAATTCGTATCCTATGTTTGTGTGATGCACAGCTCTACCTTCGGGACATCTTTATTAAAAGATTTAAAAATGTTATTATTAAAATCATCTTTATTAAAAGGTTTCATTCTTACATCTTTACAATCTTCCTTCGTGCAACTTGTTTTGATGCGAGTGTCGAACCATCTCACAGTGCCATCCTCACCACAGGAGAGGAAAGTGTAGGGATCATTTGGTACTGTCATAATCTGATCAAGAGAAAGAAAATATAACATTATTGATACCTCTGGAAATTGCCTTACTGCTGTTCCAAATAGTGATGCTTTTATTTTTGTATTGGTGCTGTTAAGACTCAAGTCAAGCTTTCCAGTGAAGCAATGAGGAAAACTGAAAAATTGATGATGTTTCTTCATTTTCAAGAAAAGGTTTGAACTGTTGTGGTCAAAGGAAACTTTTAAATGTCACATAAGATTAAATATCCACAGGTCAAGGCTTACAGTTGTTTCTGTTATCTTTTAATACACAACATCCATTTACTGCAATCACTTTGCAGATACCTTATCAGTTTGCTGCAATAATTCAACAAAACCTCCATTTATTCTCTATCAAGTAATAGGAGACAATTAGAAACAAAATCCTCAGAAGTCTCAATGACTTGAAAATACTAAATGGTTTTTATTTCCACTGGGCCATTCCTTTACATTCTACATAGTTCCCTGCAGCAAGTCTGCATTAAAGGCTGTTACCCACCCACCTCCTCACTGCAATTTCTTTTTTTAATTTTTTTTTAAGAGAACACTGTATTGAACCATTTTCCTAAGCTCAGCCCTTCTCTTCCTAGGGATGATTCTGATGGAGTCTCACATGAATGGCTTCACTCAAAGCTTCCTCAAGACAAAATAAATAGGCAAGTGATCATAATGTTAAATATGACTTGAATTCCACAGGTCAATGAATGCACAGGAAATATCAGTTTTTTACATTCTATCTCCTAAAACACAAAACACAGAATGTTGTAGCAGTATTTTTTTTCCTACACTCCTGCTACTATCAGTAGAAATTTATAAAGCAACAAAAATGGTTAATAGTGTAATACATTCATTGCACACAGAGCATGAGGGATTCTTTAACATTTTAAATGAGATGATTGATCATCCCCACTTCCCAAAACTACAAATAAAAGTAACCTATGGATGGATATCTGCACATCTCTCTGCCTGAAGAGGAGTTACAAGGCAACAGCTGAAGGATTCTGATCTCTTGTAAAGCTCAGCAAATAACTGAGACAAAGCTTGCTGTGCCAAATAAGAAGTTTAACTTGCAAAACACAGCCAAGGTTGGACTACCAACAGAACAGACTTCTGAGCTATGACCACTATTCCTAAATATATCACTGTAATATACTGAAAAGACTGATTTTCACTACACATTTCATTCAAATTAACTTTATTTACGTAGTTTTTAAAAGCCAGCAATTGTTCTTCAATCCACTAAATTCATCCAGCATTTAGCAGAGCTTTCAGTGAAAACATTTTGCTCCAATAATGTTGCTGAACGTGGCAAGCTCTTATGTCTAGTAGCTGTACTTTATTTTTGTTCACACTGAAGCTATTTCATCCTATACATGGAATATAACTTGCACATGGCAACTTTTATGCTTGGTGTTTCTAAACATCCCAAGTACTTTATAAGCACTAAACCAGAGAAATGGAGAAGTGCAAGCTCCAGTAACTGAGCCAATATTACATCCAAGTTCAACAAGTACACATTACAGATATGGTTTGTTAAAACTGGTTTGTTTTAATAACTAAAATCTTGTTTGCTACTTAACTTTAAAAATGTACAGCTATATGATCATTTTACTGTATGTAAAACAGGGAAGTAAAAGGTGTCCATAAAAGTACAATCTCTTTCTGAAATGCAATTCACAGGAAGGGCAATAAAGAAAAATATCTGGCTGAGTAAAAACAAACTTGTCATACCCTTATACAAACAATAAATTCTTCAGAAACCAATCTCAAGAACTTCTCTCTCTACTTATTCTATTCTCACTCAGAACTAAAAACAATTGTACAATTATCTCACAGTTTACAACAACCTACACCAATTTCCACATTCCTCTGCTTCATGTTTTTGCAGCATCTTGAACTGCCACAAACTCCCAAGGGCTGGATAAATTCAAACCACATTCAAATTTAGAATTGGTACCTCAGGGGCAGCTTTTAGCTTTTGTTATTTAGAGAACCCAGTGAGTCAAAGTTCTATATTTAACATGATGATGTGGTTACATACAGCTGGGTAGTACATCACAATATTTAGAAATTCTCTCCCCACTCCAGGAACCTCTCAACAACAAAGTTGGGTTATGTCAAAAGCTGAAGCTATGTCTCAGCCATTTGCCTAAAACCCCTGCTATTTACTATATTTTATTTTCAGAAAAAGGTCTGTTATGCCACAAGACACATGAATTTTATGTTCAAATATCAGGTTTAAGATATGGTAACAGAATTTATAGCCTTTATAAAAAGTATCTCCCAAAATGTACTATGAACACATCTTTTTGAAGAGAGTTCAAATTTAGGGATGTTAAACTTCACTGCAAAACAGGATAAGAAAAATAACTTCAAAAAGAGACAGAGTTGTTAAAATAGTCAATGTTATATAGAGTTTTTGAGATTCCTTCCATTAAGTGCATTTAAAAGCAGCATAAACATCCAAAACTGTATCACACTCCTGTCATTCAAAACAACAATAATGCCCTCTTGTTAACATTATTGCTGAATAAAAATCATCCCAAATAAGACCATTTTGACTATGCTATATAGGAACTGTGCAATGGAGGGAAATGTAATTGGTGCAATTGCAACCATAAGGACACTTTTACTACAGGAACAAAAACTAACTCTGGCAGTACTTCAGCCACTTTCTTTTTTCACACATCCCATTTTTTTTTATGAGAAGTTTTTAAAGATTTTGTTCGCTTAACATGCAAAGAAAGATATCTAAAAGCTTGCTATGAAATCTGAGCTGAGTAGTTAAAAAAGCAATGGATTTGAGTTTTTTTTCCTCTGTGTGTGTACTGTGTTGTGTTAAAAAACCTCAACAAATAAATTGAAGATATAGGAACATTTATAACCTAAGAAAAAAATTATATTTTTTCTATTTTAAGCAGAGTAAGCTTTGCAAGCAGCAGCTTTTGCTGTCACTAAAAGAAGCAGATAGAACAATAAATCTTATTATCTTTCCAACTTAAGTAACACTTTGCTTCCTCACTTGCCTAATTTGTGTGAACAAAACTTCCAAGGGAGGACTAAATTGACACCTAAAGAGTTAACTAGAATACACAATAGAAAAATTATCTACAACTGTAAACACATTTTTCAGGTTAAGTTGCTCACACATGCTGAAATAAGCATTTCTTAGAAGGATTTAAATTGTGAAAAAGGCATGAAACTGCTGAAAGGTTCAGGGAAGGGGGGAGAGGCAGGGGGGGAAAAAACAAAAATAAAAATGCACAACAATTGCTGCCCCCACTCCCCAGCCTACTTCAGGAAGAAATTCACAGCACAATTTAAATCTGTTTTGCTTTGCAGAACACTCGTTCAGTGAAGGTGAATTCATATTTGCAAAATGGTCTTAACAGCACTTTCCAGAAAGATCTCCATTTAATTTAGACAGCACATTTCTCTGTTCAAGCCTACTTCAGGAGGGGAAAAAAAAAAAAAAAACACTACCCAAAAAAGACAGCAGAAAAGTTCTGTAACTCTCACTGAAACAAAGTTTTCAGCTGCCTGGTTAAAATCTTGGGCAACAATACAACAAAATATGTATTTTACCCATCTTAAAAATAGGATGTATTTGTCAGGGTTTTGGCTTCTTTTCCAGCCTCTTACCCTCACTTCCCATGAGCTGGGATTGAACACAGGAGATGCAGTTTTTTTCTTGTTCAGACTCAGTTGTTTATTAGTTCTTATCTGTGTTACAGTCTTAGGAGCTGTGAGCTCTGTTAGCAAGGTGGAACAAGGCTATATAATAATGGCCTTTCTCCAGCTCTGCAAAGATTTTTCAAGGACAATTTGTCCAATAATGAGTTGACACCTAAATTATTTTTACTTTTAACCCAATACTCAAACCCCTAAGTTCAGCAATGCAGAATTTTTTATCCAATTACAAGACACCATCTAAACCCATGAAGAAGAAGGAAGAAGAAAGTGAAAAAGAAGTATTTAACTGACACCCTAAAAACTCCATCTTGACACATGTATAATTATATGTATTACTATATTCCAAAACAATAACTTCTTAAGTTTTTCACCCTGTGACACCACACCTTCTATTCAAACTGCATATGCATGATTTTAATGTTACCACTCAATTTTGGAAGCCTATTCTAATGCCTCAGATCAAATGCAGTGTTTTCTTGTGGATCAGTGCCTTTCAGCACAGAGAATTTAAAATTCTCAGCTTCCAGGGTTGCAGGAGTATTTTGTGAGGTACCTCGTAGGTAGTCCCATAGTGGCAGGTGTACTGGCATTGCCTGTTGGTCTCTGCATCCTGTTCAACATTCGTGTAGAAAATGACTCCATCTCCAGAACAAGAAACAATCTGTTTGTCATTGGTGCATGGTAAGAACTTTGCACTGAAAATGTTGGCCCTGTGTCCTGAGCGAATCGTCGTGAGAACCTGAAGAACAAAGAAAAAGGGAGCTGCATCAGGTCAATGTTTTCCATTTCTATTTCTTGAAAATAAAGAATGGAAAAAATAACCCAGACTGAAATACCAGCTATGCACAGGCTGCCACAGATCAATGAAACAGAACAGATAAGTTGCCTTTACACCAAATTTCTTTTAAGAACAACGTGGTTCTACAAGAGAATTTGCTCAGGCACTTGCACGAAGTAGCCTGAGAAATACAAGGGCTGGGATGCAGCTGCCACCTTTTGTTTCTGCAATCACTAAACAAAAGTTACACATCACATCAGGTTTCTCCAAGTGAAACATTAGTCAGGGAGATGATGCAGCCACCCAGCATGTCAGTGAGGAGAGACTTAGAAGATCTGGAATACTGCAAGTCAAAAAGAATAAGGCACTGTAATCCAAGCCAGCTTTATAGACTTTAAAAATTGATGTTACTCTTAAACTCACTGTGAAAAGGAGAACTGAAGTTTATAAGGAAGGATGTTTTGGAACTAGCTATAAAGAAATAAACATTTAAGAACTTGATTACAGGGCAATAAACCAAGACTTTACTTTGTCTCTCATTCACCTATAGTAAAGCAGAGAAACATATGATTTACTTCATCACCACAGTCAATTTTAAACACTTTGTGGTGACCCTTTATCCTTCCTCATATACTTTTTATTAGTCTACCAAAACTGAAAAAAACCTCCACATGCTTTCCTGTGAACAACTGAACATGATATTCTTATTTCCCCCATCTGCAGCACTTAAACCAAACTGCATTTTCACCAGATCTATTGGGAAAAAAATACTTACCAAGTTGTTAACAGTATGAAAATTACTTCGAAATTTCCACTCAATTAACTTAATCAAAGAAAGTGTTTAGCAAATGAAGTTTCTCTGTCAGTAACAGCTCAATGGCTAACATTTCAGAAGTGCTATTTCACACCTTTTAAATATTTCCCACTAAAAAAGTTTAACGCTGTATCCGCATATTCTGAAAGGCACAAAATATTGATGGCTGAAGTCTATTTTTGCTACTTTATCTAGTTCATAACAAAAAATATGGTGATAAGGGTATTTGTCAAGATGACAGAATTACAGCACAGTTCTGATACCAATTTTCTGCCTTTTCCTGTATTGATTCTCTTACTCAAGCCAGAGAAATTAGGCTAACGCAATTGTAACGCTCATTAAAAATCACATCTCCAGTACATTTCAGGAATAACACTGATTATTGAGTCTTCCTGATGGCACCTGCTGTTTTATAATTGCATTTGCATGTACTAGGGAAAGAAAAAAATTTAAAAATCATCTGCTCTGCTGTTAGAAAAAATAAATAACATAGCTAACTGTAAAAAAAAAAAAAACAAGACATCCCTCATATTCCTCATTAGGCTTAAGTAGAGGAGTAGTACACAACAGGGGGAAAAAAATTGTCCCATGAAAGCATAAAGCTTAAATTGCAGTATCTATTAAAATATTACAATATTTTAATGTAAAAATGATAATAAGCAACTATCCCATAGTGAGATATTAAAATAAACTCTGCCCAATAAATAACATTGAACATCCTTTATTTGCATGAAAAGCTCTTCCTCTGCAAGTCTCTCCACCAACACTCCCTTTGGAATATATCCATCATCCACTTCATACTTGTCTTGGATGCCTCTTTTCCAGCAGAACTCCCAGTCCCAGAGAAACCCTATCTAGTGACACTGATCTGAACTTTGTCAGTAATTGAAAGGAAGAGATGAAGTTATCTGGGGAGGTGAGCAAAAGGGCCTTACCTACAGGCACAGGCAACACCCCAAATCAGTACCATTCTCCCACCACAACCCTTCAGAAATGCAAAATACTGTTTTCTACTCAAACTCTCTTCCACCATACCAACCACACATTTTGTTTCTCCGGCACATTTAATTTTTGAGCATGTTCTCAGGGTTTAATTGTCAGCCTCTGAGAGGACACAGTTCAGAGCATCTGTTCTACCAAACTAACAGCAGTTCCTTCAAGAGAAAAGTGTGGGACAGTACCACTACCTGATGGATGCCAGCTGGCACTGCTGGGAGCCTTTCAGCTGCGTTGTAAGCCTTATTTCAGTACCAACTATTCTCCATCCACATGCAGGCACACACAAGGCAGTGTAATTTTAAATTGGAGTGAACTATTTTAACCAAGACTGGCACCCCAACAACGTTCACACAGAAAGACAACTCAGTGCATTACACAGAGCAAAAGCTAATACAATATTTTAAAACCAAAGTGAAAGGGAAATAGTTTATCTGACTACAAGATTTCACGAGAATTCCTGAATCCTGTTGCTGGTTCTGACACTAATCTGTGGTGAGACCATGTTCCCTTTGTGCCCAGCCATGTACCGTAAAATGGGATAATACCAATGTCGCAAAGGATTAGAAATCTAAGGTTTTAAAGCACTGTGAAGTTTTCTTCCCATTTATAAACACTAGGAAGTGCATGACATTATCTTTGTCACATAATAATTAATAACTAAAAACGGATATATTGAAGAATATCTTTAATATGTTGAAAAATTATAACTTGCATCCTACTTGAAAATTAGCAGCCAGAAACAAACCTACCTTTCTGCTGTAGGGATTACTAATTACCAGGTTGGTGTCATCTGAACCAGATAAGATATATTCTCCTGTATCATTCCAGCAAATTGTATTCACCTGCATGAAATAAAAAATAAGATTGTTTAGACTCACATTAATTCAATTTTCACTACATTAAAACATCAATACTCATCCAACACTACAGAAAGAGAAGTTAACAAATTCAGCTGAAATGATGTAATTTCTAAGCAGCTAGCATTAAAAAAAAAATTGTGATTTAAAAATAAATTGATAAGGGAATCACCTGCTTCACCTATGGCATCTCAATTACTCCCTCTGCTCCTCAAGAGTTTATCAGGCAAATTAAGCTTCCCACAGTAGCCACAATTTTACACATTCAGGTGCTTTAATGTATCAAATCTACTCCACATAGAGTTCTCTGAATTTGAACTGGAGGGCATCACAGTGCTCTCATAATTGCATCTTCACCATATCCAAATTCTGACCATCCATTGCTTTGCACACTTTTCAGTGACCACACCTTCTCAGGGAAAAGCACTGCAGAATTCATCCCAGATCCCTTTTGAAAAGTGTGAGTACGCTGGGAAAGAAGAATCCTACAGTGAGGTACAGAATTGTATTGGGAGAGCTTTACAATACATTTCCTTATCAATTCTCCTTTTCACAAGACTGTGCTTAATAATGTGTCAGTGAAACAAAGCTGTGAAAGCACTCAAAATCCAGGAAGCTCAGAAAGTATCCTCCAAGCAGCAGCTCATGCACAAGCACCAAAGCCTGCATGCAAGACCATCATTACTTCAAGTAAGCCTCTAAAATACCTTCAAGTGTCAAACTGCAGCCATCACCATTTTCTGCTGGCTAGATTCTGTTGGCAGAACAGCTGCCTTAGTGTGATGTATCAGAGTGGACTACAGAATTGGTAAAAAAACCCACTTTGTTCTAAGTTATTTTCTTACGCCTCTTTTTTTTTTCCCTTAATTCAAATGTTTCACTCTGAGCCCCCCCAAAGCAAAAAAACCCCTTTTGTTTAAAATAAATACACCCATTCTAGTTACTGTTTTAATGGCAAGTTTAGTTGGGATTAGTTGCAAAATCAGAGTTAGCAGTTTCAGGTGCATCACAGGGACAACACCACCTTGATATTCTTAAGTGGAGGAACTTGAGGAGAGACCTTGGTGTTAAACATGTCTATGCCAGGGTTAGCTCAGTGCTCAGCACCAGTCAGATATTGATAAAATGTATTAGGAAATGCACAGAAGAGCAAGGTATACATCCATGCATGGCAATCCACACTACACAGTTTGGGTTTGTATCCCACTCCAATATTCTCCAACCCTATCACTGCCCATTTGGAAAGAGAAATTATGACAAGAAATTACTGAGGTATCTATTACATACACATCTAAAAGCTTTTATTGCAAGAAGCAAATAATTTGTATGGCTCTAGGGAAGGGATATGATAGAAGCTTATGAAAATATGAGCGATATGGAAAAAATAAGAAATAATTTTCCATGGATCTTCACAGTACAGGAAATGGAAGGCCTAAATGAAACCATCAGATGACAAATGGCTTTTTAATGAAACTGGGAATCATTGCTGTGGAACACCCTAAACACCAGAAGTGGAAGAATATACATATTCACCAAAGAAAAATGGTCAGAAAGAAAGGTGCAGCTTCTTCTACCTCCACTTCCCATTAAAGTGTGATGTGTTCTGCAGAACACCCATCAAATACAACCTGCTTGCCCTGCCTCAACTTCCTTCAAAAATATGTGCTGGCCACTCTCAGGGCCAACTTATCAGGCCCCACTGAGCTTTCCTATGACCTTGCATGGCTACTCCTATGATTTTATAACTCTGGCTGTCAATCACCAAGAGGCACAATTTCAGTTAGCCCCCAGAACCATCTATCATTGAAATAACCTGTCCTGACAATGGCTGCACTCTAAAATGTTGTCAAACATTGCACAGTACTACAGCAAGGGCAAATACACAACCCAACAATGTTTATTTTCATCTACATTTCCTCTCAGGCAGAAAAATATTAGTATCGTTGCCCTAAAGAAACCAAAATGCTAATGTAAGAATACAGGAATAGAAACAAGAACAAAACACTGAATAAACAAGGAAGCTACTGAAAAATTGGAAGTTATGATGTGAGAAAGAAGAGTTAGCACAAAAATTAAACAAACAAACCCAAAATCCAATGGACAGCAAAACAGAGAAAACACTGAAGATGCAAAGGGGAGACAAGATTATCTAAACTGCAGCATCAAAAACCTACACAAGACATCAATCATTCTCCTCCTAAATTCCAATTTCATTGCAACAATTGCCTCAGTTGAGCAATTTCAATACACCCTACCCAGACCAAAGATGGTTCAAAAAAACCCAAAGTAAGATGGCATAACCAAATGCATACTAGAGGTCTTGTTTTTTATTCTGTACCCAACCACCTTCTCAACATTACTGACAATAAATAGCTAAAAGAGTAACAAAGTCTTTCAGTCAAATAAGCTTGTTTGGGTTTTTTTTCAGATTTTCCAATCAATATACACAGTGTTCAGTACAACCTACTGACCAACACTGAATAACCCAAATAAATCTGCATATGGGTCACTAAAAACCAGAATAAAAAAAAAGTTCTCATCTCATTCCATGGCAGCAAACTCGCTGGCAAGAAAACTGGTTTTTATTTTGAAAAAGCTACNTGCTATTAAAATATAATGTAAAATGAGGACTGGAAAGAAAATTGGTTTTTATTTTGAAAAAGCTACATATTTGTACTACCAGCACTGCCACTCAACACTCAAGTAAAATCATAATGTAACAGTTACTACACTGAGGGTTTGAATATCTTGGGAAAGAGTGCTGGAGCCAAGAGAAAGGATAAATCAAACACAAATGACAGACAATTATTAACAAGGTAAGAAAAGTCAAAGGTGTGTAATTAGCTTTTTTCTATTAAGTACTCCACATTATTAATTGCATCTAATTTTATTTGTCACTCATCTAGCCTTGCAAGGAGGCAGTGGGCACTTTTGATTCATTAGGCAATTAGTCAGATATAAATTTACTATCTCTGTGTTTTCCTCAAAGACAATGCAGAAAACAGTGCAGCCAGTCTCTAAAAACTGAAAAAGCAAGCTCCTCACTTCTACGCAAAGTGACAGCAGAATCAACTCTTTTGCAAACAGAAGAGATTAACAGAATACAAGAAATAGAAGAAAAGAAATAAAAATGGCTGTAGATATCCAGAATATCAGGAATATCTCCCAAGCAAGAAGGAAGGGGGTGAAAAAGGCAGTGCTCTTCATGAGTGGAGAACAAGGTTTAAAAAGTGTGTTTCTAACAAAACACAAACTCCCTGTGCTGATTTAAGCCTGCCTTTGAGGACTACACGTGAAAAGGACTTGGTCCCAAATGCCATCCTGAAGGAGATGAATGTTATGAAGGATGCTGGTTTGTTATTGATCTGAATGCCTATACATAGAAATGAGAAATTACTCCTTTGGGTAATCCTCTTTATTTTAAAATTTAGTATTTACTCCTGTCAAATGCTCCATCTATATCCTGCATTTCAACCTTCCTCAGTTTTCACAGGACCAAAATGGGAAGAAAAGAAGCTGTAGTTTTACTGCAATTCAATACGGTTTCAAGTTGCTTTATCCTTCCCTTTCCTCACACTTCATTGCTGCTGGTCCAGATTGCTTCTCTTTCAGCTTTTTTCCTTTGGATTTAATCACTTCATACAGAACAGCTCACCTAACTGTATACATTTCCTCATCTTCTTAAGCTCCCTTTAGAGCTAACACAGAAAATGGAAAGTTCTGGCACACAAATGATCTTTCTGAATTTGACCACGTGAGCCTTGTTGAAAGAGGCAAATCCTGCCCTGGAAGGATGATAAGCAGACATCAATAACTCTGTAGAACCAATTCAATTACTTCACACACTACTGCTAGAAACTGAGTCTTCAAATCAAGGGGAAAACAGGACTTTTTCAAAGGGAATTGTCCCTGAACTCTGAGGAGAAAATACTCAATTTTTAAACAAAAAGGTGCTATGGCAACATTACTGCTACAAGAGCATGGATATGTGAAGTAATTCATAAAATATTCCCTTCTTCACAGATATCCTGCCTGGGTATGATTATACACACAGTTGTATCTCCCACAGGATCTCCCTTTTGTGTAACAGGTAGGAACTTGGACTTTACTTTTATCCTCAATTAGTAAAAAAATTTCTTGCCTTCAGTAAGTTGTCCACCGTGTCCAATTACACAGCATGCTTTATATAGAAAATATAAGTCACAACTTATTCAACAGAACAAGGCAAAAGTTCTTCAAAACACCAATCAACCAAACAGGAACCAAAGGAAACCCCAAACCCCTGCCATCCAACCCTCATAAAAAAAACCCAACCACCAAAAACCAAACCCAGAAACACCATTAATAAGACAACATTGCATTCATTCCCCACATTTGGAGTGCATGCTGAGTCAGCAGTTGTGGGAAGAAGAAATAAAAAGAGCCTAATTACCATTGATGGTAATAAGCAGTTTAATCAGTATGAGCATTGTAATTTCATTGACTTCTATTTCACAGATTTTTAAAAAACACATAGTAAGAAATTATACTGAGTGGTTGTTAGCCTTAAAAGATTATTCCTAGCAAAAGTCCACACAGTAAATGAGGTAAGAACTCCCAACAGATCATCCTTTAAAGGTGGAGAGTTCTGGGCAAATTTAACTTCTAAAGACATTTTTTCCAACTGTAGTATTTCAAGATTGTATTTAAATACTGTAGTATTTAAATACAAATAGTATGAAGAGACCTTAAATGCTCTAAGTTTACAATTAAAGCATTTTCAACCCACTAAAACAAGTAGGCCATATGTTAAAGCATACTTTAAAAGCTAACACAACCAAATCAAGATTAGTTTTCAAATACATATCCACCAAGCAACAGCAACAGCCAACACCAAATCTCCAATTTTTATTACATGACAGAGGCAGATAATTGAAATAGAGATCAGTCACTTAATTTTTAACAAGTAGTGAACAAATACTATTTTCCTGTCTTCTGTTTTCATAGGAAAAAATTAGGTTTTTTACAAGGAAATAAAGAAAAAATAATTAAAAAGCCCTAATCAACTTCAGGAAAAGAAACTTGAAAAATTTCATTTTAAGTACTTGAGGAGATGAAAAATTAATTGAAAAGAAATTCTAAAGTAAAACATTACTGTTAAAATCTTGAATATAAAAATAAATGAATACATACACAGCAAATCATAGAATTGTTTGGGTTGGAAGAGACCTTAAATCATTCTTAAAACATTTCTTGGATAAAAAAGATAGATCCATGTATTTGTTCCATTACACCAACACCATATTGTACCAGAACATAAACTCATAATGGTGGTCAGTACAGAAAAGTAGCTCACATTTTATATACAACAATTCTAATATTGCCTTTCCCAGACTTTCCAGGCTCACAAAAACATAGGCACATCAAAATCATCCTTCTGATCTCAAGAAGGTTGAATGTTAAGAACACTTGTTCCTTAAAACTACTGCTGTGTTAGTTAACAACTATAACACTCCTTAATGAAAATTCCAAGCAACTCAAGCTAAAATAATTCTTCCATTTGAACAGCTTCAGAAATATTCATGTTAAAGTATGAAACTTGCAGTTACATTTTCATTTTTTTATAGAATACTTCCATTTTTCAGATATCTTGTACAATAGACTTTAACAACCATGAATTTCTGCTCTATTCCTCAAAGGTAATATGGCAACCTCTTTGTCCTGAACTTAGTTTAGGTAAAATACTCTTATTTAAAAGGATATTTCTTAAAATATTTGGACCCCTTTCAAAAATTAATATTTACATAAGCAATATTTCAAGTTACGTTATTTCAGGGAGGCTTATTTTTGTTTTCATTGTCTCTTTAAATCAACATGTAGCATTTGATGATTTGCTTTTTAGAACTGGAAAATAAATCACTCAAAACACTAATAAAGTTTTAAGTCGACACAGTATAACAAAAAAAAAAAAAAAAAAAAAAGACCTTTTTTAAAGGTTTAAGATGAGTCCTAACTGAAAAGGTAGAAATGTCTTTGCCTCGCAGGAGAGATTAATTCATTCAGCAGTAGACACAGCATGAAGATACAGGAATGGGATTTTGTTTTGTTTCAAAGGTAAAGTGTCAGATATTCAAGAAGAAAAGCTACAGAATTCAGATGTAGGTCCCAACAAGCAGAGTGGTCCTGCTCAGCTTTAATATACAAATATAATATATTTGCCTCTTTAAGTTAAGGGACTGTTACCATGGCAACAAAATCACAATTAAACAATTTTTAACAAACAAAAAAGCAACAAGTGACTTACACATCCATCATGCACATTCAAGGTTGCTTCAAGTTTTAATCTTTGGATAAATTCTCTTCTCCCTGTGAAGAAAAATACCAATTACATCATTTTTAAAAACTGAAGTAGTTAAGAGCCTGCTAATGACCATTCACAGGTAAAAACCTGAACAGTAAAGATCCAGAATATAAATTTAAATCTTGAGACAATTCATATGATTCTCATTTTAGAAATGCTAAGACAAGCATGACATTTGCTGGTTCTTCCACCACCTTTAATAAGAGTGCAGAAATGACAAAATGAACATTTCCCAGGTTCACAGACTGATGCTCCCTCTAAAACTTCTAAATAGCAAGAAAACAGAAATTAATCCTGTAGTTATTTGGTTCACTTAGCTGAGAGGGAGCAAGTATAACATAGTTCATGAAGTACAAGCCTTGCATTTGGAAAATTAACATTTAAGACCAGTAACATTCCATTTCACAAAAATTATGTGAAAGGAAGAGATGAAGGATAAGGATGAAATCCATAAATGCATGTTAAGATAAGGCCCCAGGAACTTTTATGTCCTTATACCCTGTATACAAACTGATTTACCACTGAAGTCAAAAACACTCCTTTACGAAACACATGAAGAGGGAAAGATGAAGTATATTGACAAAAATGCGGGCTTTTCCTGAACTAGATGTTTAAACACATGGCTCCAACTTTTATTTCATTTAGTGTCCTGTTTTTATGAAAATACTGATAAATTTAGTATTTTTTACTTCAATCCCAAAAAGCTCTTAAACTCAAGGACCATTACACTTTTTTTTATTCTGTGTTTGTACATCTCTCAGAACAAAATTCCAGGTAAGAGCGTCAGACTGTAGGCCTATGCTAGGCCACACTGTTTCCAGATATGTAACTTTGAAATTAACTCGAAATTAACCAAAAAAACCTAGAATCAGGAAAAGAACAGCAACAGAATCCACATCTGAAAAATCCTACATTTCTGAACTTGCTTTGGCTCAGCTCAAGGCAGAACCATGTCAGAGCCCAGTGATGCCTCTGGTAGTGGAGCACAAATTTGGAAAAGTCGTTTCTCCTCTCTCCACTTTCTTCCTCTGTGTGGGAGTGCAAAAATGTCACTAGGGAGGATGGCTTTTGTTGGTGTGGGGCTCTGGGGGAGAAGGGCGTATCCCAGATCTAAAGCAAGAGACAAATGAAGAGGAGAAGATGAGGCAAAAGTAGGATAGTTAACAGGAGATTAAGCAGAGAAGTTGTAATCAGTAACTGCTTGAGATGTTAAAGAAGTTGAAGTTTGTGATTGTTGAACTGCTAGCTTTGGAACAGTATATAAGTTGTGCTTTGTACAATAAAAAGTTGGCTTTGCATGCACCCGGCAGAGTCCATGTTTCCATCACCGACACCTCTGAACGCTTTTTATTTCTCCCATGTACTCTCCAGCCCTGAAAAAGAACACCTGATATCCACACCTGGTCTCTCACAGGCACCTGGCTGGAAGCAGGCACTGAGCATCCCTGCCACACTCCATCCTCAAAGGCCAGGCCACCCTTGCAGCAGCACCAACCCTCATGGCTCCATCTGCACCCCATGCAATGTTCATATAGCTTTCCCTCCATCCAAAGGTCTGGGTTGGATACCTCAGTTTTGCTGGAACTAGAAGCCACCTCCAAAATTCAAAATTGCTCATAACGCAGTTTAAGTACCACATTAGATGAAGATCATACTTTGACAAAATATTTTTTCTTTTTCAAGAGGAGGTACTTAGTGGGTGAGTTGGTTATAAAGTGCTTGCACTTAAAGCACGCCTGAGCCAGCTTTAAAAAGATAAAAGCCAGACTTCTCTCATGCTCCATCTTATAAACGGAGTTGTGGCATCTCAGGTGCTACAATTTCTGTTAACCAGGAATAACCATAATTAAAGATTAAAATAATGAAATCTTATGCACCATGCTCTACTAGCAAATGTATTCTTCAGTTAGGAACACACATCTACCTCGTTCACTATTCTTTCCTCGCCACTCTTCCTTACCCACTTTTCCCCTCCTCCAGGAACACACTTAGACCATAGGTTCTTAACTGTTGGTTTTATTGTACCCTTCAGTGAAATACTATTATTTTTTCAAATCAAATGATTTCTGTGTTTTCAATGAAGATTCCTACTTTCAGGTTAATATCTTCAATCACTTGTAAGAAAATGTGAATGCTCAGGTGGGAAATATCACCTGCTGCATGCTGGTGTATCACTTTGCACTACAGAAAACTTCACAATTTGCTGCTGGGGTGCTACTGAAATGCAAAATACAGAGTAGAAAAACACAACCTCCAGCAGGATAACTTCATTAAGAACTGTATACTCCATAGGCCAACACAAAAATCTAGTGTTTGCCAGACCCATCACACTTCCATTGAAGAACAGAAAAATCTGATAGCAGTGGGTGATTGTTGGGCATTGCACCAGGTACTTAAAACACATATGGAATGAGGTGATGTCTGCAGAGCAACAGGCAGGTTCTTGCTGAGAATCCTCTGTACAGACACACCAAAGATGGTTCAAACAAGTTTTTAAAAACAAACAGAGCAACAGATTTTTCTCCTTCCTATATGCTCTGGTTTTAATCCAAATCACTTATACCAGCACATAAAAAACCAATTCGTGTGTTCTAATCACATCTTCAGTTGCAATTTTTATTTCCTTAAAGAAATCTGTTGACAAAATAAGATATGAACAACTTGTTGCTGTTGTTAGATTAGGATTTTTGGTTTTAATAAGAACTCAGTATCCATACAAGTTTCAGTAAACTTGAGATGCAGACAAAAGGTGCCTCATATACTCAACACTTGGCCATTTAAAACATTACAAAAAATGTTAGGATTGCATTTATGATTTGTTATAAATGTGTTTAGTTATTTATCCTTTGATCACTTTTTATCTAAATATTTGAGAATGGAATTAAATGCAAACAAAAGTACAATACTTAAACAGTGTCTATATTCCCTAAAGGAAAAAGGAGGCTGTCGGTGATGGAAACACGGACTCTGCCGGGTGCATGCAAAACCAACTTTTTATTGTGCAAAGCCAACTTTTTATTGTACAAAGCACAACTTATATACTGTTCCAAAGCTAGCAGTTCAACAATCACAAACTTCAACTTCTTTAACATCTCAAGCAGCCACTGATTACAACTTCTTTGCTTAATCTCCTGTTAACTATCCTACTTTTGCCTCGTCTTCTCCTCTTCATTTGTCTTTTGCTTTCCCGTTCCACTCACTGTTAGACCTGGGATACGCCTGTCTCCCCCAGAGCCCCACACTAACAAAAGCCATCCTCCCTGGTGACATTTTTGCACTCCCACACAGGAGGCAAGGGAGAATGCCGTTAAAATATTTTGCTTCCAAATCCCCTCTTATTTGATTAAGTACTAAATGCAGTAAGACAAGTGAATGGATTGTTTGTAGTTTCTCTGATCATTCAAAACTAGAACCACCAGATCCTAAGTGGTGCTTTCACTCTAAAATAAAAAACTGAACTCCTTGAATAAACTGATCTGAATAAAATACTGCCTCTGCTTTTGCTGCAGTTAAAAGCTGAGCAAAGTCAGTGAATCTGTGCTCCTTGTACTTCAGCAATGACTCCCACAGGTTCACTTGCTTTGATAAAAATGCTCAGCAGTAAATAGTAGAGGCTTCTAATATTTGTCACTTCAGAGTATTTTTGTCACTGATCCACTTTTATTCTATGAAAAAAAAAAATTAAAAACAATTCTTCTTGGTTTGTTTTAATTTTCACTCCTCAGATGCATCTCAGCTTTTATTGCTAGACTTCCTAACAGACCAATTCTCCGTGTCAAGTACTCTGCTCTCATAGGTGACAAGAATGTTCTCAATCCTTCTCCCCACCTTCCTACAAAGGCAGCTCTCCTGGCTCCGTTTTCAGCTACAATGAAGGATGAAGCCCAAACTTTTAACAAAACCCCAAAGGTACTTTTTTCTTACAACATCAGCAACAACACCTCTGTCATGTTCACATATTTTGCCCTCCAATATGGTGTACAGGCTCTCAAGCCAGAAACTATTTATATTTCCCCTTAACTCTGTAGTACCCCTAGAAAGGCAATAATTTAATTCTGTGAGGGTGCTTCAATATATCATATCCTATATTCAAATAAGGCCTAGGACACAGATCAAGTGATCAAGCTGTCATCACCAAGATTATCTCACTGGACAGTGGAATGGGGTTTGTTTCAGAAGTGCTAAGGTGAATTTATCAACAAGAATACGATAAAGCAAAACAAAAAAAGCCCAGTTAAATTTAAATGGCTGTGATGACCTCCCTGTGAAGTGTTTACCTAGCTGATATTTGGAAAGCTAATGCTCCACCCACCCTTTTTCACTAGATATGCACCAAGTGAAGCCTCAAGGTTCAGTGCCACTCCCAGTACAATGATCAATAATATTGTTTTTAGCCATCCACCCATTTTCACCAAACATTATGCATAACTGAAGCCTCAAGGTACAGTAAAACTCTCAGTGCAGTGATCAATAATTTTTCTAGGTTATATTAAACTGGAGATGAAGGGACCATTCTGTGTATGAAAGATGCCTCACCTTGAGTCGTTCATAATATGAATTTAAATATGGGAAAGCAGGTGAAAGAGAAGCTGCAGCTGTTTCTTTGTAACTTTACTTCTTCAAAACATCCACAGTGCACAAGGTCAAACCAAATGCTGCCTTGCAACTCCCACCTGGGGAATTACCCAGCCTGGGTGTCTGGGCACATTTACAGAGCTCTAATCTCACTTCAGGGAGCAATACCAAAATACAATCGCATCCCTTGTGCTCCCCACTCACAGTCGTTATGACACCATTTAAGTCACAATCCTCGGTTTAAGAATTGCTGATCAGGTGCTTTCTACGTGCCTGTTCTGGCAGAGAGACACATACCTTTCTTTTGTAAGCAACTTAGTCAAAGCTGCTTCAGAACTGATGACAGCAGACAAGTTAAATGCTTCGAGCATGCAAAACCTTCATATATTTAAAACTGAGCTCCAGAATTTCCCATTGAAGAAGTACAAGATCTTTTCATGATGAAGGTTTAGCTTTAAAGCACACTTGTGCTCCACTGAAATTTAACTAAACTTTGATCCAAAGCAGCACCAACACAGTATGAGACGTTAAAAGACAATCCTTATTCAGTAATAGACCCCATTTATCAAATGAACACTCATTTCTATCAAGCTGGCTCTTTGCAAGGCCAAGTCCCTCAGCGCTGGCTCGCTGTGACATTTGGAATGCCCTAGTTTAAAGCTGAAATGGAGCCAGCATCTGTTCCCAATGCAGAGCACATGTTATCCTGCACTCTGAGCACCTTTCAAAACTTCTCTTGGTTTTCCAGGGTAGAGTTTATGCATTTCTGAAGTAACTCCATTTGTAGATACCTTATTTTGCTGGATCAACTACATCAAACTCTGCATCATGATATAACTTATGATCCACATCTCAACACACTGTTTTTCCAGCAACGAGAATTCTCCATATACCATACAGTAAACAGGACTATACAGAATATGCACTGAATTCACTTTTGTCAAGGTAAGTTAAAATTCTTGTAGATTAATTAGAATCATAAAAATCATTTGTTAGCTAAGGAGGCTGCCACTGGCCCCATTTTATAGGCATCGAAATTGTGACACAGGAAACTGAAAGCAATTTATCAAAGGAAAGAGTGAACCAGCAGCACTGCCAGAAACCAAACCCATTGGTGTGACCTCCAGTCCTTTGAACAGGGCCCTGTGTTAGATTTCTTCACTCTTCTGCACTACTGGAAAAACGCCAGAAAATTACAACTCTTGATTCTGTCAGTGTTTAAAAGACTACCTTTCAAGTGACTATGAACAACTACTTCATTATGGCTTAAGTTCAAAACAGATAACTCTAATTATTCTCTGTTTTTAATGATACATCATGAAGCCTGAAAGTGCGAACACTATAAAGAAATCTGAAAATATTTTTATTGCCTACAAAGAGACTTCTTTGTCATTTTAACATGCAAGAGCTTTGCTACTAAACACCATCAAACAACTCGGTGCCAATTAAGCTCGTACTCAAATCCTAAGATAGGCTTTGGTAATGAGCTTTAGGTATTAAGAAACACAAAACTTTCAGATATTATAACACCAAGACAGAAACTACAGAAGACAGGACACTATGCCCTCAGTTATAAATCAGAAAGTCTCATGGTGAGTGTATTAATACAAAATCTGATCTCAAAAAAACCCCTAAACAAACAAACAAACCAAAAAAAAACCATCACAAAAAGATATCTGCTGAAGTTTCAAAAAAAAAAAGTAGTTCAGCAACATTATACATTTTAGGGTAATAAATAAGCATTCTGGAAAACACTCCTGTTTAGGCTTGCTTCTACAGAATCTGCAAGATCAGGTTACTATAGGTAAGAGCATAAATAGATGTGTTTGCATTAGTAGCAAGGCTGTAATTATCTTTGCAACATCTTTAGGATACCGAAAGTATTCACTCCCAAATGCAAGCCTCCACTGGGCCCCATAACTAGCAAGGCTGCAAGCATTTAAGCTTTAAACCAATCTTTAATTTCTGTTTGATATTTACCATGGTTTATGCCTGAAAGATACTTTTTACATAAAATTCAGCTGCATTAGTATCAAGTATTTAAAATATTCTCAGTGACAAAAATGTGGGATAAAGTACAAGTGCCTTTTTCAGAGGAGGCACTTTATCTGTGCTGTACTGACTGCTGCTAAGTGGATTTCATTCACAAGTACACCATATTCTGACAGATATCCTTACACTTCCCCTTACACTGCCCATACTAAAGTCTTCTGTATTGTTCTTGCCACAGACTGCAAGTGAGGTTTTGTGACAGGAGGAAAAAAATGCCAGTTTTCAGCAATTTTGGTACTTATTCAATCCTTTAAAGTAGTCCAATGATCAAATACAAACTAATCACTGAGACGCACTTGAAATTTTTATATTATGACACAAATATTTCTAATTTCTACAGAGCAGAGGACAAAAATCACATTATAGAACTAGGAGAAGCTCTGTCTATGTAAAAGATAACATGCAACACTTCACTCAGCTCAACAGAAAACTACCTGAAATAGCTTAAGTGATTAACTGGATATAGGATTAACTACATGCAAAAGCTTTTGCTGTTTTCTCCACCAGCACTAAAATAGGATTCCCAAGAAACACCTCGACATTCTAAAACAGATACCAACACAAAAATAATGGTTATCAGATCAAGAAAAATGCATTTGTACCCTTTCTTCCCCAAAGAAAAATCGAAGGAGGTTTCTATTAACTGAAGGCAAAAAGAAATATTATGCAGTTTGTTGCTAGTTGGAGTAAACAGCATTACTGTGAGTTTCAACATGTCTTTGGAAATGCTTTCCTCTGACTTTGAAAAGCTTTCATCTGAAACTGTTATGCGAACAGCAATTTATGTTGAATATTTTCTTATAAAAATGGCATCAACATAACCCAGACAATCCGTAACAACACTTGGGGAAATACACATCAGGCACTCTGCTTTATGTTCTCCAGTACTGCTGATCTGTGTAACACCTAAAGTTAATGAGGAGCTCCTCTTTCCAGCAAGAAAAGATGGTATCTAAGAAGCTGAAATGCAGTGCTGCTCCACCCCAGTGCAAAAGTTAAAATTGCTCGTAGCAGAACCAGGGGTCTCTCATCTCCAAGCACTCAGGCAAAATGAACACCAGAGCATGCAGAATCACTAGGAGAAGGGAGGAAAAAGTGGAATTTGCTTTGAAGAGGAGCACATTCCTGGCAGGAATGTCCTCTTTTAAGAGGAGGTGTGTGCTCCCACTGCTGCCAGTCCCACCATCACCTTGCAGTGCCTGCCAGAGGCTGCTGCTTCTCCCACTCTGCCAGCAGGACTAATCCCAGGAATTCCAGACAAAGGCTCCGGGCAAAATCAAAGCCTACTATTTAAAGTTGTTTAAGCTAACTTGATACTCATTTTTAAACAGATTAAGAAGTGATTATACAGAAGCTTACCAGCATATCTACAGACACATCTTCTAGCAAAAAAAAAAAAACAACCCAGGGCCTGCCTTTCTCACAAGTGAAACTGAGCCCTTGGACAGGGTGGAACTGAATAAAGGCATTTAACATTCTGCACACCTGCCTAATTTGACATACAATTTAATCCTGGGTAGTACAGGATTTGCACACTGCTGGGTTTGTTTGGGGGAACTTGGGAAATAGATATATAGATACCAGAACAGATATAGGTCATAAAACATAAGATTACAAATGTAAACACCAGGAAACTGCCCAGGATTAGAATTTAAAGATAGATTACAGCAAAAGCTGAGCTCAAGTAGAAAGCTGAATCTTGATAGTAGATGACTATTAAGTTAATGCTGAACTGACAGAGGTTAAATTATCACTGGTATTTAAAAACAAAAGGGGAAAAAATCCCTTACTTTTAAATATTGCATTGCCTGTTGCAATAAACTACATGTATTCATCTAGCTAACAAAAAAAACCTGTTTAACTCCAAAAACTTTTACTGAAGAGAGTTATGATGACATAACAGTGTTTCTAAAATGAAACCAAATTAAAAAGGAACCAGATTTTTTCCTCATTTCCTAGAAAGGTAAATAACAGGAACACACTACAATAGCAACAAAGCCATGCAACCTAAATAAAGGTGTGGGTTTGGTTTAACAGTTTAATTTTAATAGTTTTTTATATTGGTGAGGTTTCAGCAGTTCTAAAAGGGTTGAACAAACACTGATGGGTCAGATCACATGAAGTCCACAGGGAAGAAAAGGGACAAATTCTTCATGATGTCTGTTAAATAGAAAGCAGTCAGCATTTATGACACATTCAATTTTCCTGGAGGAAAGCCTGTAAATCCTTGAAGAACAACATGAGGAAAATAAGGGGATATTAAAATTCACTGATATGACTCAGATTCCATCTCACAATATTCGCATTCAATATTTAATGATTCAACACACACTAAAGCATTTGGGACACATCTGAACCAGCAGCTCACTAAGCCCTAAAGACATGAAAACGTCGAGACTTTCACTCAAACAGTGAAAAATCCAGCTTTGTTCAAAGGCTGGCATAGTTTGTATCTGAACTGATCTTTTTCCTTACTGCTAGGACAGGACTGGTCTCAAGTGTCAACAGGTTCTTGATCACGTGATCAGTTATATCCTGCTGGACTATTTTGGGGACACTCAAGGAGAGAAGATCAGGAATCACATGCAAAGTCACAAGAACTCACAGAGCTGCGGTGCAACATCTTGGGAGTGACTGAACACAGACAGGTTTAATGGTCTGCCCTAATGCAGTTAATGGAAGCAATCCAACTGGAAGAAAGCTACGGGGGGGAAAATATTAAAATAAATAAATAACGGAAAGAGATCTAAAGGATCTCTCCCATCACCGCCTCATCCTGAAATACAAATCCAGTACATGCTGTACATGACTTGTTTTTGCTGCAGGAGACAGCTTTCATGTATCCAAAGTTCATTATTAGAAGATCAAGGTACAACTTAACTACTAAGCTGTCTGAAAAACTCAGTATCAAGGCGCAGGCAGTTATTTACAAAGCAAATACATTCCCTGAACAGTCTTTAAAAGCACACAATATAAATTCAATGAAGTATTGCAATCAAAAATGAAAATATATTAGAAGTGCACACAAATGTCTGCAGTTTCCAGCTGTCTGCAGAACGCTGAGGCTCCAAAGGATATAAAGCAAATACATTTATCCTCTGACTGAGTATAATTCAAATATTACAATACATGCAAAGCCTTGGGACTACAACTCACTCACATGCACTTGTATTTCCTGGCAGCCCCTAACACACATGATTAATGTTCTGTTAAACACAGACATTACACATAAGGTTAATCCCTTAAAATCAAAAAGCACATCTGCATAGTTCAGCTCATTTCAAGAAATGCTGACAAAACTGCAGATAGCTTAAAAGGATTCTTGCATTTCTGAAGGACAGAAAATCAACCATCTGTAACAGTTATACCAACTTTTCATCATTTCTTGCTGGCCAAATATAATGCCAGAAATCCACCCTCCCTTTTAATTCATATGTCAAAAATACAACAGCAGCGAAAAGTTGGTGGTTTAGAAAATTAGAACATCAAAACTCATTAAGTAGGTTCATTGATTAGTTCTGATCTAGGCAGTAGTATAAGAGAAAAAAAGAAAAACCAAAACCCAAAAAACAGGTTTCTGCAGATTAATCCCACCAAAGAACATAATAATGTGATGATCCCTAAGGGTCTAGAGTTTTACACAAACTGGTTTTAGTACATAAAAAACCAGAAGCTGTGCTACCATGAATCCCCAGCATCCTAAAAACAAACATTGGAAGTCATTCTCTTATTTCAGGACAGAGTGACAGAAGGTACTGAGTAATCCCAGACCCTGCATGTAATTTTTTTTTTCTTTTAAAGAAAATACACAAAAATAATCATCGACACATTATCACTGAATGGAAGCAAAATGGGACAGCACAGAGGAGAAAGAAGCAGTAACATAAACCATAATGATTAAACCACAAAACACACAGGAAAATGTAACTGGAAAAAGGTCAGTGGTACTACCTACAAGCAAAGATTTCCAAGATAACAATAAAACAAGCTATCAAATTTACCTAGATTAATGCTACATGGCTGTACCACTTGCAGATCCAAGTGGCTTCTGTCCTCCACTCCCAAAGCTCAGTTAGTCTGCGAGTGAAATAAGCCCAAAGATAACAGAAGGCTGATTAGACTGAAATTAAAACTAAGCATTCAGCACTCAGGCCCCAGAAATACTCATCTAACCTTAATCCTGCCTCCCAGATCACATCTCTTTCTGGTTTTCTGCTATGTACCAAATGATAAGCAGCCAGCAATTTTTTATTTGTTGTTTTGTCCAGATGATTCTGTTACACTGTGCTTTCATTATCCTTTACCGACATTAAAGGCTTTAAAATGGGTGCCTTTATTATCTGAGCTGATTTACTTCAAAGTAGGAAAAAAAAAATCATTACTCTTGTATGCTAGGATCACCCCTAACATCTTTTCCTACAAGCTGTTTTAGACATACATATAGTGCCTTTCTGTTCCTCGGTACCAATTTAATTGAGATAGTATCAAGGAATTCATTTCAGACACAGTCTCTTTATTAAACTACTCCAAATTCAATTGTTATCAACAGGTCTCGATGCCACATTGTTCTTTCAATTGCCATCTGTAATTTTTTTAAGGACTGTAGTTACTAAGCCTTGCTTTCATTAACAAGGGGAAAAAAGTCCAAAGATATCCAGCTTAAGGCAATACCAGATCACTGTCCTTTCTCGTGTTTTTTTCAATTAACATCTCTTTTCTGCAATGTTCTTATACATCTGAAACTTTTCTACACAAACAGTGAAAATCCAGTGACTACACCCAATTTCCTGCCTCCTTCCAATATTAGACTGAGCACACAAAAACTGTTTTACAGATGTATTTTCCTCCAACTCATTCATTACACCGTGAATATCAATTCTGNCCTTTCTCGTGTTTTTTTCAATTAACATCTCTTTTCTGCAATGTTCTTATACATCTGAAACTTTTCTACACAAACAGTGAAAATCCAGTGACTACACCCAATTTCCTGCCTCCTTCCAATATTAGACTGAGCACACAAAAACTGTTTTACAGATGTATTTTCCTCCAACTCATTCATTACACCGTGAATATCAATTCTGCATATTCCTATTATTCAGAACACACTTCTAATGAAAAAAATCAGGGGAGTTCACTTATATCTTTCTAAAATCTTCAGTTAGTCCAGTTTCACAAAGTATTTGGTGTGTGATAGAATATATCGCTACAGAACTGTGTTCTCATAATCAGACCATCAGGTACATTTATAATGCTTCTTTTTCAATCAGCAGTTAATCTGCTAGACTTGAAGAAAAAATAACACAGAACACCTCTACCAATTCTGGAGTTTAGCTGTGACAGATGAGTGTTTTTAACTCATGTTGGAAAAGAAAATTAATTCCAGAGGTTTAGGACATGAAATGTAACAGTGTACCTGAAAAAGAAAACTATACATCCAAAGTATTATGCAAAGAATTTAGGAAGAAAGGCTGATTAAATACTCTGACCATCTCCAAGTTTGCAAGAGCACCAGCTACAAAGCTGATCATGTTAAAGCTGTCTGACCCTTCTTACTCCACACTATTTTCAAAGTCCAAGATACCACATGTTAAAATATAGTTGGAGCAAAACCTGGACAAAATAATGCCTCTCTTTTCAGTTTTTCTCCCCAGCATTCTAGTTTCCATTCTGCCAGGTTTAGCTGGTTTGTTTGTCCAATAAAAGCAAAATAGAGAATGAAAGTTTACAGTATTTAAGGAAGTATTTTAATTTCACTCTTGCACTCTGGGCAATGTATTTTAGGAAGTACCAAAGGCTCAACAGCAATACCCAGCAGCAATTCAACAGCAAATAGAATACAATTCTATCTCCATTCAACCAGCCACTACTAGTTTTATAAACTGATATGAATGGAAAGCAGCCAGAATCAAAACTAACCAGTTGTAATAGCTATTCTTGCCTGGTTTCCAACCCTACTCATGAGCAGGGCAATCAACTTACTTCAAAATTGTAATTAGGGCTGGGGTTACTGTGGCTCATCCCTATAAATAAAGAGGGAAAACTACTGAAACCTAAGTATTTTAGTAAGTTCTCCCTACATACAAATATTCACAGATTTCTTTTTAGTAAGAACTGTTGAAGCTTTACAACATTTGATCATAATGAACCTGATCAGTGGTTTCCTTACAGTGAATTTTTTACAGATTTCAAACTTTCCCCAAATCTCAAAACCCAGGATGATAAAAACTTAGTAAGATACGAAATAATCTTTAAAGAAGGAGGAGTGAAAGCTCACAGGAAAGCATCACAATGCTATCTCTAAGATATCTGGTAAGCTTAAAAATTTCATACGACAAGGAAAGAAGATTTCAGAAAATAGTATCTGCATGAGGATATCAGAGACTGGGGAGAACTGATTATTTTGATACTTGCTTCCATTATATTAAGCACCACAACTTCCAGCAACCACTCTGAGCTAAAATACAGCATCAGTTCCTCTCCTTTTAGACTGAGAGAGTTTCTTTGGGTAACATGCTATGTCAGACAGCCAAAAATAAACCAACCAAACAAAAACCCCAAAACAAACAAATAAAAATTGAAAGAAAAGGAAAAGTCATCATTCTTCCTCCTGTCTAAACAGAGCCATTCTCAGCAGCAGGACCCTTCACAGAAAAGCAAATAAACCCATCACATTAAACACTTCAGAGGAATTATGGAGCCCTCTTTCTTGCAAGAAACCCATGCTGCCATTTCTCTAGTCAAATCATTATATGCTATATTTAATCCACACAGAGGCCTTTATTGTGCTGGCACAGAACACTTCACCTGCCATCAGATCAGGTTTGTTCACTAGTCCCTGAAACACTGCCACAATGATACAAAATTGCAAGATTTGGAGAGTCTTGTGAAAGTATCCTGAATAATTACAGTTACCAGCTTCAAAGCAGAATTTAACTTGGATACTACAGTTTGCACCAATGTTTTTCAGGGAAAAAGCACCGCGATGAAAGCAGCCTGAAACTCCATTTCCATGTGTGATCCAGCACCAGGGCTCCTCCCACCAGCACCAGGCTAAGAGGATGCCTAAACTGAATCAAAGAAAAGAGAGTTATTGACAGCCTCCCCCAGGCCCAGCTTCCTCTGGAGACTTCAAATACAAGCACTGTCTGAAATTGAGACTAATTAGCCTACAAATGCTGAAGGAAACATCGCTAACAGATACATTGCCGAGACCCACATCTTCCCTCTCTCATCACAGCAGGAGCTCTCACCAAAGGATAACATCAGAAGGACACAGCCAGGGACGCACCTACAGCCCCATCTCCGTGAGCTGCTTCTCTGGAACTCTGTTCACAACTGACTGGGCTTCAGAGCAATTATTTAGGGATCTCACAAAATCGAAATCAGGCAGAGTTTTTGCAAGGCCATTAATTCCAGGGGTGAGCTATCTGCATGGAAAGGTACATTACACAAATCCTTCCTGGAGCAGCTGCTTTCAGAAGCTGAGAGAGGCTATTTATAGAGTGCCACTTGATTGCCCGTTCATATGAAACTAAAACACTGAGTAAATAGGAAACAGCAATTAGTTCTCAGCTGTCTTCCTTCAAAACATGGTCACTGTCAATATTTCTGATATTTTACACTGCAGCACAACACAACCATCCCAATGAAGGGCTCACTACAGAAGTACCACCCACACAGACACATCTTCCTCCCAACTACACTGTTAGTCGTGGACTTGCTATAATGCTTTTCCTTTGATTTGACGGCTGCAAAAGAGCAGCAGGCAATTAAGAGATACATAAACTACTTCATTTAGTACTGGTATCCCTAATCATTAAGACAAATCTGCAAAAAAATTTGCCCAAACAAAAACAAAAAAATGCACATGGACAATGCCTTGAGTCTCCAAATACTACTCCCAATCTAAAATGAAATGCCTGACCTGCATTTGTTCTGTCTGCCAAACTGCTGAAACACTACTAAAAAAATATATAAATAGGAAGAAGCCTAACTTCCCATGCAGATCAGATCAGGAGCAACCCACAACCAGTGGCACCCAGCAGTGGGCCAGAGAACAAAGCTCCTACATAGAGCTGCTGAAGTCTGAAAGAGAAAAGACCCACACTTACAGTGACCTGCACACAAAAAAGGCACAGCAACAGGCCTCTTGTCTGGGAAATCTGCACACGAGCAACCATACCTGACTAGCAGTCAAATTAGCGGGTTTATTAAGGCCATAAACGCCATTTGGGGTAAAAGTGTGGTGGTTCCACAAGACAAGCACACCCCAACCCCTTGGTGAAAAGCAGGGGTCAGTAAGGACTGAGCATCTCTTGCCACCACCAATGCAAATCTCAACATCAATTCAGTGGGAAGGCTCACCCAGGTCCTATTTTTTCAAGGCTCTGAAGCAACTGAACTTGTTTAGGTTAAAGGTAAAACAGTAAATATGAGACCTTAACCAAGGCTCCAGAGGGGTTTTGTTTTTAATTAAAGTTATGTGCATTTTATTGATGCAGCAACCAGAAAAGACATCTTGGTAAGTCTGGGGAGATGATTTCTATCATTCAAATCTTAGTACTTCAACTGTTAGAGACACAACCACGTAAAAGCAGCAGAAGAAAGAAAACAAAAAAGGTCTTCTTCTTAAAAAAAAAAACCTAGAATCTTCACATTACATTCGTAATTTTAACATTGAGTTTTTCAGCTCCAACTGGAGCAAACAAAAAGAAAAAAATAATCCAGTCAGAAGGATTGATCACTAAAAGTTAGAACAGTCCTCAGCCAAGAATTGGCCAAGCACAGCTTAAGACATAACCAAAATCAAAAGCAGCTATATCGTTATTTCTCAACCTTTTTTTAATTTTACAACTCAAAATTTCTTTCCAGGGGACTTGTAGGCTGCACACACACACACACTCCTCTCTGTAATCGGTAGAAACCTACTGGTAATAACCTTGATTTCCTCGATTAACCTGCTGTGGATTACTGAGTGCTCAGAGACTGCAGACAGAAAACTCCTGAGTTAGGCTCGGTAATGTGATATCCCACCTTAAATTCCACCAGGAAAAAACGAAACGACAAACCATTCCCACCGAGCACAGCCGGGAAAGCCTGGGAGGCAGAGAACGACACTCACACTCGTTTCACAATGCTGTAAATCAAGCTCCATCTCGAGTACTCGAGGTTTCCACTCCAAGGCAGGAATTGTTTTACCACACGAACACAAAAGAAACGCGTTCCCGACCCACCGAGCCATCTTCCCTGGAGAGCCACCCCCCAAATCCACAGCGCCGCTACGATGGATCGCCACACCTCCAAAAACACGTGAATAAATACCGGTTTTTAAAATATTTTTCGGGTAACGCTCTTTGCAGAACCTACGCCATGACAAAGAATATCACTAGTTCCTTCACGCCACAGAAACCTCCCCGCGGCCTCGGAAACTAAAAGTGGCGCTGGCTTTAACTTGGAAAGTGGAAATACCTGGCTTGGGCGTGGAGACGAGGGCAGCCCGGGGCTGGGGCGCCTGCGGGGACCCCGAGGTGGCCGCGGAGCACTTGAGAGCGGCCGGATCGGCCCCCACCGAGCGCGGTCCGCCGCCTCGGCTTCTCCCAGAGCCCCAGGAACACCTCGAGGGCTGCCGGACAGCGGCCGCGCCATGATCCCGGAGGCGTTTACGTGCTTTGTTCCCAGCCTCCGGCAGCTCAGCGCCGGTAAATCCGGACCCTGCCCGGCCCCGGGCAAGGAACGCCGACACCGGCGCTATTTTGAGCCGCCGCCCAACTTCCCGGCTGGATCTCGGCGTGCAACAGTTCCTTCGGGAAACAAGGGGGGCGGCCGAGCAGAGCGGCGTACCGAGGGACCGGGGGGTCCTGGCGGGCCCCGGAGCACCCCGGGAGCGCGGAGAGATGGGGCGGGAGCGAGGGGGGGCCCAGGAGCGCCCCGGGATGAGGGGGTGGATTTGGGGAAGGTGTCACCGCCCCACGCGAGGCACAGAAAACTTCGGAGCTGCGGGACAGCGCGGCCGAGCGGGGGAGCGGCGGCGTCTGGAAGGGGCTCCGGGCCCTCTCCTCACTTGGCGGGGAGCTAAGGACGGCCGGACCTCGTCCGCACTACCCCCTCCATACCCCCCGTCCTTACCGAGGTAGTGCCTGCGCAGCAATCCGGGCTCCTCCAGCCCCAGGGTCCGCTTCCGCACGTCCCAGAGCAGGTGTGGGCAGCGCCCGCGGGACATGGCCCCGCGCGGGCGGGAAGGGCGCGCGCGGAGCGGGAGGATGCGCCGGGACCGGCCGGGCGCGCGCGATCACCATGGGAACCGCCGAGCGGGCCCCGCGCGCGCGCCCCGCGCCCGCCTC